>CM064509.1:13718370-13850772 GCA_032716605.1 Paralithodes platypus | reverse complement strand
CAGTGTAACCCTATGTCAATACTATGACCTCCATACCGGTCAGACCTCATATAGCAAGCTAATGGAATTGTGGCTCCAGCCCCTACCCCAACCCTCAACACAATCCACTATTAATATGACGAGTACCTGGTGTACCATACCCGGTACAGTGTACCCCTATGGCAATATTGTGACCTACATTCCGGCCATACCTAATGTAGCAAGCCAAAGATATTGTGGTTCCACACCCTATCCACAACCCTCAACACAATCCACTATTAATATAACGAGTTCCTGATGTACCATAGCCGGTACAGTGTACCCCTATGTCAATATTGTGACTTCCATACCGGTCAGACCTCATATAGCATGCTCATGATATTGTGGCTCCAGACCCTATCTACAACCCTCAACACAATCCACTTTTAATATAACGTGTACCTGGTGTACCATAGCCGGTACAGTGTACCCCTCTGTCAATATTGTGACCTCCATACCGGTCAGACCTCATATAGCAAGCTAAAGATATTGTGGCTCCAGACCCTATCCACAACCCTCAGTACAATCCACTATTAATATAACGAGTACCTGGTGTACCATAGCCGGTACAGTGTACCCCTATGTCAATATTGTGACCTCCATACCGGTCAGACCTCATATAGCAAGCTAATGATATTGTGCCTCCAGACCATATCCACAACCCTCAACACAATCCACTATTAATATGACGTGCACCTGGTGTACCATAGCCGGTACAGTGTACCCCTATGTCAATATTGTGACCATACCGGTCAGACCTCATATAGCATGCTAATGATATTGTGGCTCCAGACCCTATCCACAACCTTCAACACAATCCACTATTAATATAACGAGTACCTGGTGTACCATAGCCGGTACAGTGTACCCCTATGTCAATATTGTGACCTCCATACCGGTCAGACCTCATATAGCAAGCTAATGGTATTGTGGCTCCAGTCCTTATCCACAACCCTCAACACAATCCACTATTAATATAACGAGTACCTGGTGTACCATAGCCGGTACAGTGTACCCCTATTTCAATATTGTGACCTCCATACCAGTCAGACCTCGAATAGCAAGCTAATAATATTGTGGCACCAGACCCTATCCCCAAGCCTCAACACAATCCACTATTAATATAACGAGTACCTGGTGTACCATAGCCGGTACAGTGTACCCCTATTTCAATATTGTGACCTCCATACCAGTCAGAACTCAAATAGCAAGAACATGATATTGTGGCTCCAGACCCTATTCCCAACCCTCAACACAATCCACAATTAATATAACGAGTACCTGGTGTACCATAGCCGGTACAGTGTACCCCTATGTCAATAGTGTGACCTCCATACCGGTCAGACCTCATATAGCAAGCTAATGATATTGTGGCTCCAGACCCTATCCCCAACCCTCAACACAATCCACTATTAATATAACGAGTACCTGGTGTACCATAGCCGGTACAGTGTACCCCTATGTCAATATTGTGACCTCCATACCGGTCAGACCTCATATAGCAAGCTAATGGTATTGTGGCTCCAGTCCTTATCCACAACCCTCAACACAATCCACTATTAATATAACGAGTACCTGGTGTTCCATAGCCGGTACAGTGTACCCCTATGTCAATATTGTGACCTCCATAACAGTCAGACCTCGAATAGCAAGCATATAATATTGTGGCACCAGACCCTATCCCCAAGCCTCCACACAATCCACTATTAATATAACGAGTACCTGGTGTACCATAGCCGGTACAGTGTACCCCTATTTCAATATTGTGACCTCCATACCGGTCAGAACTCAAATAGCAAGAAAATTATATTGTGGCTCCAGACCCTATTCCCAACCCTCAATTCTATCCACTATTAATATAACGAGTACCTGGTGTACCATAGCCGGTACAGTGTACCCCTATGTCAATATTGTGACCATACCGGTCAGACCTCATATAGCAAGCTAAAGATATTGTGGCACCAGACCCTATCCACAACCCTCAACACAATCCACTATTAATATAACGAGTACCTGGTGTACCATAGCCGGTACAGTGTACCCCTATGTCAATATTGTGACTCCATACCGGTCAGACCTCATATAGCAAGCTAATGATATTGTGGCTCCAGACCCTATCCACAACCCTCAACACAATCCACTATTAATATAACGAGTACCTGGTGTACCATAGCCGGTACAGTGTACTCCTATGTCAATATTGTGACCTCCATACCGGTCAGACCTCATATGGCAAGCTAATGATATTGTGGCTCTAGACCCTATCCACAACCCTCAGTCCAATCCACTATTAATATAACACGTACCTGGTGTACCATACCGGTACAGTGTACCCCTATGTAAATATCGTGACCTCCATACCGGTCAGACCTCATATAGCAAGCTAATGATATTGTGGCTCCAGACCCTATCCACAACCCTCAACACAATCCACTATTAATATAACGTGCACCTGGTGCACCATAGCCGGTACAGTGTACCCCTATGTCAATATTGTGACCTCCATACCGGTCAGACCTCATATAGCAAGCTAATTATATTGTGGCTCCAGACCCTATCCACAACCCTCAACACAATCCACTAATAATATAACGTGCACCTGGTGTACCATAGCCGGCACAGTGTACCCCTATGTCAATATTGTGACCTCCATACCCGACAGACCTCATATAGCAAGCTAATGATATTGTGGCTCCAGACCCTATCCACAACCCTCAACACAATCCACTATTAATATAACGAGTACCTGGTGCACCATAGCCGGTACAGTGTACCCCTATGTCAATATTGTGACCTCCATACCGGTCAGACCTCATATGGCAAGCTAATGATATTGTGGCTCCAGACCCTATCCACAACCCTCAACACAATCCACTATTACTATAAAGGTACCTGGTGTACCATAGCCGGTACAGTGTACCCTTATGTCAATATTGTGACCTCCATACCGGTCAGACATATAGCAAGCTAATGATATTGTGGCTCCAGACCCTATCCACAACCCTCAACACAATCCACTATTAATATAACGTGTACCTCGTGTACCATAGCTGGTACAGTGTACCCCTATGTCAATATTGTGACCTCCATACTGGTCAGACCTCATATATCAAGCTAATGATATTGTGGCTCCAGACCCTATCCACAACCCTCAACACAATCCACTATTAAAATAACGAGTACCTGGTGTACCATAGCCGGTACAGTGTACCCCTATGTCAATATTGCAATCTCCATACAGGTCAGACCTCATATAGCAAGCTAATGATATTGTGGCTCCAGACCCTATCCACAACCCTCAACAGAATCCACTATTAATATAACGAGTACCTGGTGTACCATAGCCGGTACAGTGTACCCCTATGTCAATATTGTGACCTCCATACCGGTCAGACCTCATATAGCAAGCTAATGATATTGTGGCTCCAGACCCTATCCCCAACCCTCAACACAATCCACTATTAATATAACGAGTACCTGGTGTACCATAGCAGGTACAGTGTACCCCTATGGCAACATTGTGACCTACATACCGGCCATACCTAATGTAGCAAGCCATAGATATTGTGGTTCCAGACCCTATCCCCAACCCTCAACACAATTCACTATTAATATAACGAGTACCTGGTGTACCATAGCCGGTACAGTGTACCCCTATGTCAATATTGTGACCTCCATACCGGTCAGACCTCGAATAGCAAGCTAATGATATTGTGGCTCCAGACCCTATCCCCAACCCTCAACACAATCCACTATTAATATAACGAGTACCTGGTGTACCATAGCCGGTACAGTGTACCCCTATGTCAATATTGTGACCTACATACCGGCCATACCTAATGTAGCAAGCCAATGATATTGTGGTTCCAGACCCTATCCACAACCCTCAACACAATCCACTTTTAATATAACGAGTTCCTGATGTACCATAGCCGGTACAGTGTACCCCTATGTCAATATTGTGACCTCCATACCGGTCAGACCTCATATAGCATGCTCATGATATTGTGGCTCCAGACCCTATCTACAACCCTCAACACAATCCACTTTTAATATAACGTGTACCTGGTGTACCATAGCCGGTACAGTGTACCCCTATGTCAATATTGTGACCTCCATACCGGTCAGACCTCATATAGCAAGCTAATGATATTGTGGCTCCATACACTATCTACAACCCTCAACACAATCCACTATTAATATAAGGTCTACCTGGTGTACCATAGCCGGTACAGTGTACCCCTATGTCAATATTGTGACGTCCATACCGGTTAGACCTCATATAGCAAGCTAATGATATTGTGGCTCCAGACACTATCCCCATCCCTCAAAATCATCCACTATTAATATAACGAGTACCTGGTGTACCATAGCCGGTACAGTGTACCCCTATGTCAATATTGTGACGTCCATACCGGTCAGACCTCATATAGCAAGCTAATGACATTTTGGCTCCAGACACTATCTACAACCCTCAACACAATCCACTATTAATATAACGAGTACCTGGTGTACCATAGCCGGTACAGTGTACCCCTATGTCAATATTGTGACCTCCATACCGGTCAGACCTCATATAGCAAGCTAATGATATTGTGCCTCCAGACCATATCCACAACCCTCAACACAATCCACTAATAATATAACGTGCCCCTGGTGTACCATAGCCGGTACAGTGTACCCCTATGTCAATATTGTGACCATACCGGTCAGACCTCATATAGCATGCTAATGATATTGTGGCTCCAGTCCCTATCCACAACCTTCAACACAATCCACTATTAATATATCGAGTACCTGGTGTACCATAACCGGTACAGTGTACCCCTATGTCAATATTGTGACCTCCATACCGGTCAGACCTCATATAGCAAGCTAATGGTATTGTGGCTCCAGTCCTTATCCACAACCCTCAACACAATCCACTATTAATATAACGAGTACCTGGTGTACCATAGCCGGTACAGTGTACCCCTATTTCAATATTGTGACCTCCATACCAGTCAGACCTCGAATAGCAAGATAATAATATTGTGGCACCAGACCCTATCCCCAAGCCTCAACACAATCCACTATTAATATAACGAGTAACTGGTGTACCATAGCCGGTACAGTGTACCCCTATTTCAATATTGTGACCTCCATACCGGTCAGAACTCGAATAGCAAGAACATTATATTGTGGCTCCAGATCCTATCCCCAACCCTCAACACAATCCACTATTAATATAACGAGTTCCTGGTGTACCATAGCCGGTACAGTGTACCCCTATGTCAATACTGTGACCTCCATACCGGTCAGACCTCATATAGCAAGCTAATGATATTGTGGCTCCAGACCCTATCCCCAACCCTCAACACAATCCACTATTAATATAACGAGTACCTGGTGTACCCTAGCCGATACAGTGTACCCATATGTCAATATTGTGACCTCCATACCGGTCAGACCTCATATAGCAAGCTAATGGTTTTGTGGCTCCAGTCCTTATCCACAACCCTCTACACAATCCACTATTAATATAACGAGAACCTGGTATACCATAGGCGGTACAGTGTACCCCTATTTATATATTGTGACCTCCATACCGGTCAGACCTCGAATAGCAAGCTAATGATATTGTGGCTCCAGACCCTATACCCCAAGCCTCAACACAATTCACTATTAATATAACGAGTACCTGGTGTACCATACCCGGTACAGTGTACCCCTCTTTCAATATTGTGACCTCCATACATGTCAGAACTCAAATAGCAAAAAAAATATATTGTGGCTCCAGACCCTATTCCCAACCCTCAACAGAATCCACTATTAATATAACGAGTACCTGGTGTACCATAGCCGGTACAGTGTACCCCTATGTCAATATTGTGACCTCCATACCGGTCAGACCTCATATAGCAAGCTAAAGATATTGTGGCTCCAGACCCTATCCACAACCCTCAACACAATCCACTATTAATATAACGAGTACCTGGTGTACCATAGCCGGTACAGTGTACTCCTATGTCAATATTGTGACCTCCATACCGGTCAGACCTCATAGCAAGCTAATGATATTGTGGCTCCAGACCCTATCCACAACCCTCAACACAATCCACTATTAATATAACGTGTACCTGGTGTACCATAGACGGTACAGTGTACCCCTATGTAAATATCGTGACCTCCATACCGGTCAGACCTCATATAGCAAGCTAATGATATTGTGGCTCCAGACCCTATCCACAACCCTCAACACAATCCACTATTAATATAACGAGTACCTGGTGTACCATAGCCGGTACAGTGTACCCCTATGTCAATATTGTGACCTCCATACCGGTCAGACCTCATATAGCAAGCTAATGATATTGTGGCTCCAGACCCTATCCACAACCCTCAACACAATCCACTATTAATATAACGTGCACCTGGTGTACCATAGCCGGTACAGTGTACCCCTATGTCAATATTGTGACCTCCATACCCGTCAGACCTCATATGGCAAGCTAATGATATTGTGGCTCTAGACCCTATCCACAACCCTCAGTACAATCCACTATTAATATAACGTTTACCTGGTGTACTATAGCCGGTACAGTGTACCCTTATGTCAATATTGTGACCTCCATACCGGTCAGACATATAGCAAGCTAATGATATTGTGGCTCCAGACCCTATCCACAACCCTCAACACAATCCACTATTAATATAACGTGTACCTGGTGTACCATAGCTGGTACAGTGTACCCTTATGTCAATATTGTGACCTCCATACCGGTCAGACCTCATATAGCAAGCTAATGATATTGTGGCTCCAGACCCTATCCACAACCCTCAACACAATCCACTATTAAAATAACGAGTACCTGGTGTACCATAGCCGGTACAGTGTACCCCTATGTCAATATTGTGACCTCCATACAGGTCAGACCTCATATATCAAGCGAATGATATTGTGGCTCCAGACCCTATTCCAAACCCTCAACACAATCCACTATTAATATAACGAGAATTCTGGTGTACCATAGCCGGTACAGTGTACCCCTATGGCAATATTGTGACCTACATACCGGCCATATCTCATGTAGCAAGCCAATGATATTGTGGTTCCAGACCCTATCCACAACCCTCAACACAATCCACTTTTAATATAACGAGTTCCTGATGTACCATAGCCGGTACAGTGTACCCCTATGTCAATATTGTGACTTCCATACCGATCAGACCTCATATAGCATGCTCATGATATTGTGGCTCCAGACCCTATCCACAACCCTCAACACAATTCACTTTGAATATAACGTGTACCTGGTGTACCATAGCCGGTACAGTGTACCCCTATGTCAATATTGTGACCTCCATACCCGTCAGACCTCATATAGCAAGCTAATGATATTGTGGCTCCTGACCCTATCGACAACCTTCAACACAATCCACAATTAATATAACGACTACTGGTGTACCATAGCCGGTACAGTGTACCCCTTTGTCAATATTGTGACCTCCATACCGGTCAGACCTCATATGGCAAGCTAATGATATTGTGGCTCCAGACCCTATCAACAACCCTCAATTCTATCCACTATTAATATAACGAGTACCTGGTGTACCATAGCCGGTACAGTGTACCCCTATGTCAATATTGTGACCTCCATACCGGTCAGACCTCATATAGCAAGCTAAAGATATTGTGGCTCCAGACCCTATCCACAACCCTCAACACAATCCACTATTAATATAACGAGTACTGGTGTACCATAGCCGGTACAGTGTACCCCTATGTCAATATTGTGACCTCCATACCGGTCAGACCTCATATAGCAAGCTAATGATATTGTGCCTCCAGACCCTATCCACAACCCTCAACACAATCCACTATTAATATAACGTGCACCTGGTGTACCATAGCCGGTACAGTGTACCCCTATGTCAATATTGTGACCATACCGGTCAGACCTCATATAGCAAGCTAATGATATTGTGGCTCCAGTCCCTATCCACAACCCTCAACACAATCCACTATTAATATAACGAGTACCTGGTGTACCATAGCCGGTACAGTGTACCCCTATGTCAATATTGTGACCTCCATACCGGTCAGACCTCATATAGCAAGCTAATGATATTGTGGCTCCAGTCCTTATCCACAACCCTCAACACAATCCACTATTAATATAACGAGTACCTGGTGTACCATAGCCGGTACAGTGTACCCCTATGTCAATATTGTGACCTCCATACCCGTCAGACCTCATATAGCAAGCTAATGATATTGTGGCTCCAGACCCTATCCACAACCCTCAACACAATCCACTATTAATATAACGACTACCTGGTGTACCATAGCCGGTACAGTGTACCCCTATGTCAATATTGTGACCTCCATACCGGTCAGACCTCATATAGCAAGCTAATGATATTGTGGCTCCAGACCCAATCAACAACCCTCAATTCTATCCACTATTAATATAACGAGTACCTGGTGTACCATAGCCGGTACAGTGTACCCCTATGTCAATATTGTGACCTCCATACCGGTCAGACCTCATATAGCAAGCTAATGATATTGTGGCTCCAGACCCTATCCACAACCCTCAACACAATCCACTATTAATATAACGAGTACCTGGTGTACCATAGCCGGTACAGTGTACCCCTATGTCAATATTGTGACCTCCATACCGGTCAGACCTCATATAGCAAGCTAATGATATTGTGGCTCCAGACCATATCCACAACCCTCAACACAATCCACTATTAATATGACGTGCACCTGGTGTACCATAGCCGGTACAGTGTACCCCTATGTCAATATTGTGACCTCCATACCGGTCAGACCTCATATAGCATGCTAATGATATTGTGGCTC
The DNA here is from genome assembly GCA_032716605.1 of Paralithodes platypus. Taxonomy (NCBI): domain Eukaryota; kingdom Metazoa; phylum Arthropoda; class Malacostraca; order Decapoda; family Lithodidae; genus Paralithodes; species Paralithodes platypus. The sequence continues at coordinate 13,841,900 of CM064509.1, read as the reverse complement.
CAGTCCCTATCCACAACCTTCAACACAATCCACTATTAATATAACGAGTACCTGGTGTACCATAACCGGTACAGTGTACCCCTATGTCAATATTGTGACCTCCATACCGGTCAGACCTCATAGCAAGCTAATGGTATTGTGGCTCCAGTCCTTATCCACAACCCTCAACACAATCCACTATTAATATAACGAGTACCTGGTGTACCATAGCCGGTACAGTGTACCCCTATGTCAATATTGTGACCTCCATACCAGTCAGACCTCGAATAGCAAGATAATAATATTGTGGCACCAGACCCTATCCCCAAGCCTCAACACAATCCACTATTAATATAACGAGTAACTGGTGTACCATAGCCGGTACAGTGTACCCCTATTTCAATATTGTGACCTCCATACCGGTCAGAACTCGAATAGCAAGAACATTATATTGTGGCTCCAGACCCTATTCCCAACCCTCAACTGAATCCACTATTAATATAACGAGTTCCTGGTGTACCATAGCCGGTACAGTGTACCCCTATGTCAATACTGTGACCTCCATACCGGTCAGACCTCATATAGCAAGCTAATGATATTGTGGCTCCAGACCGTATCCCCAACCCTCAACACAATCCACTATTAATATAACGAGTACCTGGTGTACCATAACCGGTACAGTGTACCCCTATGTCAATATTGTGACCTCCATACCGGTCAGACCTCATATAGCAAGCTAATGGTATTGTGGCTCCAGTCCTTATCCACAACCCTCAACACAATCCACTATTAATATAACGACTCCCTGGTGTTCCATAGCCGGTACAGTGTACCCATCTTTCAATATTGTGACCTCCATAACAGTCAGACCTCGAATAGCAAGCTAATAATATTGTGGCACCAGACCCTATCTCCAAGCCTCACCACAATCCACTATTAATATAACGAGTACCTGGTGTACCATAGCCTGTACAGTGTACCCCTATTTCAATATTATGACCTCCATACATGTCAGAACTCAAATAGCAAAAAAAATATATTGTGGCTCCAGACCCTATTCCCAACCCTCAATTCTATCCACTATTAATATAACGAGTACCTGGTGTACCATAGCCGGTACAGTGTACCCCTATGTCAATATTGTGACCTCCATACCGGTCAGACCTCATATAGCAAGCTAAAGATATTATGGCACCAGACCCTATCCACAACCCTCAACACAATCCACTATTAATATAACGAGTACCTGGTGTACCATAGCCGGTACAGTGTACCCCTATGTCAATATTGTGACCTCCATACCGGTCAGACCTCATATGGCAAGCTAATGATATTGTGGCTCTGGACCCTATCCACAACCCTCAGTCCAATCCACTATTAATATAACACGTACCTGGTGTACCATAGCCGGTACAGTGTACCCCTATGTCAATATTGTGACCTCCATACCGGTCAGACCTCATATAGCAAGCTAATGATATTGTGGCTCCAGACCCTATCCACAACCCTCAACACAAACCACTATTAATATAACGAGTACCTGGTGTACCATAGCCGGTACAGTGTACCCCTATGTCAATATTGTGACCTCCATACCGGTCAGACCTCATATAGCAAGCTAATTATATTGTGGCTCCAGACCCTATCCACAACCCTCAACACAATCCACTAATAATATAACGTGCACCTGGTGTACCATAGCCGGCACAGTGTACCCCTATGTCAATATTGTGACCTCCATACCCGACAGACCTCATTTAGCAAGCTAATGATATTGTGGCTCCAGACCCTATCCACAACCCTCAGTACAATCCACTATTAATATAACGTTTACCTGGTGTACTATAGCCGGTACAGTGTACCCTTATGTCAATATTGTGACCTCCATACCGGTCAGACATATAGCAAGCTAATGATATTGTGGCTCCAGACCCTATCCACAACCCTCAACACAATCCACTAATAATATAACGTGTACCTCGTGTACCATAACTGGTACAGTGTACCCTTATGTCAATATTGTGACCTCCATACTGGTCAGACCTCATATATCAAGCTAATGATATTGTGGCTCCAGACCCTATCCACAACCCTCAACACAATCCACTATTAAAATAACGAGTACCTGGTGTACCATAGCTGGTACAGTGTACCCCTATGTCAATATTGCAATCTTCATACAGGTCAGACCTCATATATCAAGCGAATGATATTGTGGCTCCAGACCCTATTCCAAACCCTCAACACAATCCACTATTAATATAACGAGTACCTGGTGTACCATAGCCGGTACAGTGTACCCCTATGGCAATATTGTGACCTACATACCGGCCATATCTCATGTAGCAAGCCAATGATATTGTGGTTCCAGACCCTATCCACAACCCTCAACACAATCCACTTTTAATATAACGAGTTCCTGATGTACCATAGCCGGTACAGTGTACCCCTATGTCAATATTGTGACTTCCATACCGATCAGACCTCATATAGCATGCTCATGATATTGTGGCTCCAGACCCTATCCACAACCCTCAACACAATTCACTTTGAATATAACGTGTACCTGGTGTACCATAGCCGGTACAGTGTACCCCTATGTCAATATTGTGACCTCCATACCGTCAGACCTCATATAGCAAGCTAATGATATTGTGGCTCCTGACCCTATCGACAACCTTCAACACAATCCACAATTAATATAACGACTACCTGGTGTACCATAGCCGGTACAGTGTACCCCTTTGTCAATATTGTGACCTCCATACCGGTCAGACCTCATATGGCAAGCTAATGATATTGTGGCTCCAGACCCTATCAACAACCCTCAACACAATCCACTATTAATATAACGAGTACCTGGTGTACCATAGCCGGTACAGTGTACCCCTCTGTCAATATTGTGACCTCCATACCGGTCAGACCTCATATAGCAAGCTAAAGATATTGTGGCTCCAGACCCTATCCACAACCCTCAGTACAATCCACTATTAATATAACGAGTACCTGGTGTACCATAGCCGGTACAGTGTACCCCTATGTCAATATTGTGACCTCCATACCGGTCAGACCTCATATAGCAAGCTAATGATATTGTGCCTCCAGACCATATCCACAACCCTCAACACAATCCACTATTAATATGACGTGCACCTGGTGTACCATAGCCGGTACAGTGTACCCCTATGTCAATATTGTGACCATACCGGTCAGACCTCATATAGCATGCTAATGATATTGTGGCTCCAGTCCCTATCCACAACCTTCAACACAATCCACTATTAATATAACGAGTACCTGGTGTACCATAACCGGTACAGTGTACCCCTATGTCAATATTGTGACCTCCATACCGGTCAGACCTCATATAGCAAGCTAATGATATTGTGGCTCCAGACCCTATCCACAACCCTCAACACAATCCACTATTAATATAACGAGTACCTGGTGTACCATAGCCGGTACAGTGTACCCCTATTTCAATATTGTGACCTCCATACCAGTCAGACCTCGAATAGCAAGATAATAATATTGTGGCACCAGACCCTATCCCCAAGCCTCAACACAATCCACTATTAATATAACGAGTACCTGGTGTACCATAGCCGGTACAGTGTACCCCTATTTCAATATTGTGACCTCCATACCGGTCAGAACTCAAATAGCAAGAAAATTATATTGTGGCTCCAGACCCTATTCCCAACCCTCAACAGAATCCACTATTAATATAACGAGTACCTGGTGTACCATAGCCGGTACAGTGTACCCCTATGTCAATATTGTGACCTCCATACCGGTCAGACCTCATATAGCAAGCTAATATTGTGGCTCCAGACCCTATCCCCAACCCTCAACACAATCCACTATTAATATAACGAGTACCTGGTGTACCATAACCGGTACAGTGTACCCCTATGTCAATATTGTGACCTCCATACCGGTCAGACCTCATATAGCAAGCTAATGGTATTGTGGCTCCAGTCCTTATCCACAACCCTCAACACAATCCACTATTAATATAACGAGTACCTGGTGTACCATAGCCGGTACAGTGTACCCCTATGTCAATATTGTGACCTCCATACCGGTCAGGCCTCGAATAGCAAGCTAATGATATTGTGGCTCCAGACCCTATCCACAAGCCACAACACAATCCACTATTAATATAACGAGTACCTGGTGTACCATAGCCTGTACAGTGTACCCCTATTTCAATATTGTGACCTCCATACCGGTCAGAACTCAAATAGCAAAAAAAATATATTGTGGCTCCAGACCCTATCCTCAACCCTCAATTATATCCACTATTAATATAACGAGTACCTGGTGTACCATAGCCGGTACAGTGTACCCCTATGTCAATATTGTGACCTCCATACCGGTCAGACCTCATATAGCAAGCTAATGATATTGTGGCACCAGACCCTATCCACAACCCTCAACACAATCCACTATTAATATAACGAGTACCTGGTGTACCATAGCCGGTACAGTGTACCCCTATGTCAATATTGTGACCTCCATACCGGTCAGACCTCATATGGCAAGCTAATGATATTGTGGCTCCAGACCCTATCCACAACCCTCAACACAATCCACTATTAATATAACGTTTACCTGGTGTACCATAGCCGGTACAGTGTACCCCTATGTCAATATTGTGACCTCCATACCGGTCAGACCTCATATAGCAAGCTAATGATATTGTGGCTCCAGACCCTATCCACAACCCTCAACACAATCCACTATTAATATAATATACCTGGTGTACCATAGCCGGTACAGTGTACCCCTATGTCAATATTGTGACCTCCATACCGGTCAGACCTCATATAGCAAGCTAATTATATTGTGGCTCCAGACCCTATCCACAACCCTCAACACAATCCACTATTAATATAACGTGCACCTGGTGTACCATAGCCGGTACAGTGTACCCCTATGTCAATATTGTGACCTCCATACCCGACAGACCTCATATAGCAAGCTAATGATATTGTGGCTCCAGACCCTATCCACAACCCTCAACACAATCCACTATTAATATAACGAGTACCTGGTGTACCATAGCCGGTACAGTGTACCCCTATGTCAATATTGTGACCTTCATACCGGTCAGACCTCATGTTGCAAGCTGATGATATTGTGGCTTCAGATCCTATCCACAACTCTCAACACAATCCACTATTAATATAACGTGTACCTGGTGTACCATAGCCGGTACAGTGTACCCTTATGTCAATATTGTGACCTCCATACCGGTCAGACATATAGCAAGCTAATGATATTGTGGCTCCAGACCCTATCCACAACCCTCAACACAATCCACTATTAATATAACGTGTACCTGGTGTACCATAGCCGGTACAGTGTACCCCTATGTCAATATTGTGACCTCCATACCGGTCAGACCTCATATAGCAAGCTAATGATATTGTGGCTCCAGTCCCTATCCACAACCCTCAACACAATCCACTATTAATATAACGAGTACCTGGTGTACCATAGCCGGTACAGTGTACCCCTATGTCAATATTGTGACCTCCATACCAGTCAGACCTCATATAGCAAGCTAATGATATTGTGGCTCCAGACCCTATCCCCAACCTCACACAATCCACTATTAATATAACGAGTACCTGGTGTACCATAGCCGGTACAGTGTACCCCTATGTCAATATTGTGACCTCCATACCGGTCAGAACTCAAATAGCAAGAAAATGATATTGTGGCTCCAGACCCTATTCCCAACCCTCAACAGAATCCACTATTAATATAACGAGTACCTGGTGTACCATAGCCGGTACAGTGTACCCCTATGTCAATATTGTGACCTCCATACCGGTCAGACCTCATATAGCAAGCTAATGATATTATGGCTCCAGACCCTATCCCCAACCCTCAACACAATCCACTATTAATATAACGAGTACCTGGTGTACCATAGCCGGTACAGTGTACCCCTATGTCAATATTGTGACCTCCATACCGGTCAGACCTCATATGGCAAGCTAATGATATTGTGGCTCTAGACCCTATCCACAACCCTCAACACAATCCACTATTAATATAACGAGTACCTGGTGTACCATAGCCGGTACAGTGTACCCCTATGTCAATATTGTGACCTCCATACCGGTCAGACCTCATATAGCAAGCTAATGATATTGTGGCTCCAGACCCTATCCACAACCCTCAACACAATCCACTATTAATATAACGAGTACCTGGTGTACCATAGCCGGGACAGTGTACCCCTATGTCAATATTGTGACCTCCATACCGGTTAGACCTCATGTGGCAAGCTAATGATATTGTGGCTCCAGACCCTATCAACAACCCTCAACTCTATCCACTATTAATATAACGAGTACCTGGTGTACCATAGCTGGTACAGTGTACCCCAATGTCAATATTGTACCTCCATACCGGTCACACCTCATATAGCAAGCTAAAGATATTGTGGCTCTAGACCCTATCCACAACCCTCAGTACAATCCACTATTAATATAACGAGTACCAGGTTTACCATAGCCGGTACAGTGTACCCCTATGTCAATATTGTGACCTCCATACCGGTCAGACCTCATATAGCAAGCTAATGATATTGTGGCTCCAGACTCTATCCACAACCCTCAACACAATCCACTATTAATATAACGTGCACGTGGTGTACCATAGCCGGTACAGTGTACCCCTATGTCAATATTGTGACCTCCATACCGGTCAGACCTCATATATCAAGCTAATGATATTGTGGCTCCAGACCCTATCCACAACCCTCAACACATCCACTATTAATATAACGAGTACCTGGTGTACCATAGCCGGTACAGTGTACCCCTATGTCAATATTGTGACCTCCATACCGGTCAGACCTCATATAGCAAGCTAATGATATTGTGGCTCCAGACGCTATCCACAACCCTCAACACAATCCACTATTAATATAAAGAGTACCTGGTGTACCATAGCCGGTACAGTGTACCCCTCTGTCAATATAGTGATCTCCATACCGGTCAGACCTCATATAGCAAGCTAATGATATTGTGGCTCCAGACCCAATCCACAATCCTCAACACAATCCACTATCAATATAACGAGTAACTGGTGTACCGTAGCCGGTACAGTGTACCCTTATGTCAATATTGTGACCTCCATACCGGTCAGAACTTTTATAGCAAGCTAATTATATTGTGGCTCCAGACCCTATCCACAACCCTCAACACAATCCACTATTAATATAACGAGTACCTGGTGTACCATAGCCGGTACAGTGTACCCCTATGTCAATATTGTGACCTCCATACCGGTCAGACCTCATATAGCAAGCTAATGATATTGTGGCTCCAGACCCTATCCACAACCCTCAACACAATCCACTATTAATATAACGAGTACCTGGTGTACCATAGCCGGTACAGTGTACCCCTATGTCAATATTGTGACCTCCATACTGGTCAGACCTCATATAGCAAGCTAATGATATTGTGGCTCCAGACCCTATCCCAATCCTCAACACAATCCACTATTAATATAACTAGTACCTGGTGTACCATAGCCGGTACAGTGTACCTCTGTCAATATTGTGAACTCCATACATGTCAGACCTTATATAGCAAGCTAATGATATTGTGGCTCCAGACCCAATCCACAACCCTCAACACAATCCACTATTAATATAACGAGTACCTGGTGTACCATAGCCGGTACAGTGTACCTCTATGTCAATATTGTGACCTCCATACCGGTCAGACCTCATATAGCAAGCTAATGATATTGTGGCTCCAGACCCTATCCCCAACCCTCAACACAATCCACTATTAATATAACGAGTACCTGGTGTACCATAGCCGGTACAGTGTACCCCTATGTCAATATTGTGACCTCCATACCGGTCAGACCTCATATAGCAAGCTAATGATATTGTGGCTCCAGACACTATCCCAACCCTCAACACAATCCACTATCAATATAACGAGTACCTGGTGTACCATAGCCGGTACAGTGTACCCCTATGTCAATATTGTGACCTCCATACCGGTCAGACCTCATATAGCAAGCTAATGATATTGTGGCTCCAGACCCTATCCACAACCCTCAACACAATCCACTATTAATATAACGTGAACCTGGTGTACCATAGCCGGTACAGTGTACCCCTATGTCAATATTGTGACCTCCATACCGGTCAGACCTCATATAGCAAGCTAATGATATTTTGGCTCCACTCACTATCCACAACCCTCAACACAATCCACTATTAATATAACGTGTACCTGGTGTACCATAGCCGGTACAGTGTACCCCTATGTCAATATTGTGACCTCCATACCGGTCAGACATCATATAGCAAGCTAAGGATATTGTGGCTCCAGACCCTATCCACAACCCTCAACACAATCCACTATTAATATACGAGTACCTGGTGTACCATAGCCGGTACAGTGTACCCCTATGTCAATATTGTGACCTCCATACCGGTCAGACCTCATATAGCAAGCTAATGATATTGTGGCTCCAGTCCCTATCCACAACCCTCACACACCCACTATTAATATAACGAGTACCTGGTGTACCATAGCCGGTACAGTGTACCCCTATGTCAATATTGTGACCTCCATACCGGTCAGACCTCATATAGCAAGCTAATGATATTGTGGCTCCAAACCCTATCCACAAGCCTCAACGCAATCAACTATTAATATAACGAGTACCTGGTGTACCATAGCCGGTACAGTGTACCCCTATGTCAATATTGTGACCTCCATACCGGTCAGACCTCGAATAGCAAGCTAATGATATTGTGGCTCCAGACCCTATCCCCAACCCTCAACACAATCCACTATTAATATAACGAGTACCTGGTGTACCATAGCTGGTACAGTGTACCCTTATGTCAATACTGTGACCTCCATACCGGTCAGACCTCATATAGCAAGCTAATGATATTGTGGCTCCAGACCCTATCCCCAACCCTCAACACAATCCACTATTAATATAACGAGTACCTGGGGTACCATAGCCGGTACAGTGTACCCCTATGTCAATATTGTGACCTCCATACCGGTCAGACCTCATATAGCAAGCTAATGATATTGTGGCTCCAGACCCTATCCCCAACCCTCAACACAATCCACTATTAATATAACGAGTACCTGGTGTACCATAGCCGGTACAGTGTACCCCTATGTCAATATTGTGACCTCCATACCGGTCAGACCTCATGTAGCAAGCTAATGATATTGTGGCTCCATACCCTATCCACAACCCTCAACACAATCCACTATTAATATAACGAGTACCTGGTGTACCATAGCCGGTACAGTGTACCCCTATGTCAATATTGTCACCTCCATACCGGTCAGACCTCATATAGCAAGCTAATGATATTGTGGCTCCAGACCCTATCCCCAACCCTCAACACAATCTACTATTAATATAACAAGTACCTGGTGTACCATAGCCGGTAAAGTGTACCCCTATGTCAATATTGTGACCTACATACCGGTCAGACCTCATATAGCAAGCTAATGATATTGTGGCTCCAGACCCAATCCCTAACCTTCAACATAATCCACTATTAATATAACGAGTACCTGGGGTACCATAGCCGGTACAGTGTACCCCTATCTCAATATTGTGACCTCCATGCAGGTTCGACCGCATATAGCAAGGTAATGATATTGTGGCTCCAGACCCTATCCCCAACCCTCAACACAATCCACTATTAATATAACGAGTACCTGGTGTACCATAGCCGGTACAGTGTACCCCTATGTCAATATTTTGACCTCCATACCGGTCAGACCTCATATAGCAAGCCAATAATATTGTGGATCCAGACCCTATCCCCAACCCTCTACACAATCCTCTATTAACATAACGAGTACCGGGTGTACCATAGCCGGTACAGTGTAACCCTCTGTCAATATTGTGACCTCCATATGCCAGTCAGACCTTATCTAGGAAGCTATTGGTATTGTGGCTCCAGTCCTTATCCACAACCCTAAACACAATCCACTATTAATATAACGAGTACCTGGTGTACCATAGCCGGTACAGTGTACCCCTATGTCAATATTGTGACCTACATACCGGTCAGACCTCATATAACAAGCTAATGATATTGTGGCTCCAGACCCAATCCCCAACCTTCAACATAATCCACTATTAATATACCGAGTACCTGGTGTACCATAGCCGGTACAGTGTATCCCTATGTCAATATTTTGACCTACATTCCGGTTAGACCTCATATAGCAAGCTAATGATATTGTGGCTCCAGACCCTATCCCCGACCCACAACACAATCCACTATTAATATAACGAGTACCTGGTGTACCATAGCCGGTACAGTGTACCCCTATGTCAATATTTTGACCTCCATACCGGTCAGACCTCATATAGCAAGCCAATAATATTGTGGATCCAGACCCTATCCCCAACCCTCTACACAACCACTAAAACACCATACCACAGTGTACCTATCAAGTGTCCCGGTCAGACCCATATAGCATAGACCAGCTATCAACCTCCAAAAATCCCCATTGTCACACATACCTAAAACCCCTACAAACCCTATGTCAATATTGTGTCCATACCGGTCAGAACCCTCATACACAATATTTATATACCTACCATACCAACCCACATACCACTATACGGTACATAGAATGTACATACACACCAATAAACTCCCACAAACCCTAACCAACCTATCCATAACCAAACCCAACCCCATCCACATTACCCTATCCAAACCCCCATAACCACATTAAGAATAATTGTGCTCCAGACCCCCCCAACCCCAAAATCCACCATAATACCAAGCCATTGGTGTATACCGGTCAGACCCCTAACACAGATATATTTGACCTCCCAAGAACCAATCCATCACCTGTATTAATAACCACCCTATGTACCATATTGACCTCCATTCAACTCATAGCAAGCAATATGGCTCCCCCTATCCACAACCCTCAACACATCCACTATTAATAACGAGTACCTACCATGGTGTACCATAGACATATAGCAAGCAAATGATTTGTGGCTCCAGACCCACACAACAAATCACTATTAATATAACGTACCTGGTACATATAGTCAACAACCCCATAGTCCACTCATAACCTCATAACCATATATAACCAGTGCCATACTCCCCATCCTATTATTATTGGTGTACCATAGCCACAGTGTACCCCATCACCCCCATAACCTATTAAAATAACTCCACCATCCACCACCCATACCACCCAAACCATCAATTATACACCCCATACCAACAATACTACCATAACCGTCAAACATAAACAGACCCCAAACAAACGAACGACCACCACCCAAACAGTCACCCCGTCAAACCAACCCATTAACCAGACCCATAACCCACAAACCACATGTACCCTACCAACCCCATACCCACCATAAAACCCCATACTCCAACCAAAATATATCATCCAGACCCATCCACCCACTAAAAAACCATCCAGACCCTCAACACTATAAAGCCCCTACCAAGCCGGTAAGTGTACCCTATGTCAATATAAGACCCATACCGGTCAGACTCATAGCACTAAATATTGTGGCTCCATAGCCTCCACCCTCAATGACCTCCATCCACATATTAAAAATGTGGAGACCCTTAACAACACAATCCAATGGTACCAGACCCAGACCTCAATCCTATTGTAATCCACTTTGACCCACTAGTACAACCCCAAAACACATCCTATTCCCACCCTACAACTCCACATAATGTAAAATCTACCATACCCCCAGTACCCTCAATATTGTGATATATCAGACCCAATCCAAATATATTGTGTCCATACCAGACTACCCCATATCAACCTCCATAGCAATATCCATACCTCCCCATCCTACCATAACCAGACCTACATACCTAGCCTCAACCCTATCCACAAAATCCTCCATATAACGAGTAACCATAGCCGGTACAGCCCTATGTCAAATTGTCATACCGGTCACACTCATATTAAATAATATTGTGTCTCCAGACCACACAACCCTCAACAATCCACTATTAATATAAAGTTACCTACATAGACCCCTATGTCAATTGTGACCTCCATACCGGTCAGACCCTAAATATATAGCTCCAGACCCTATCCACAACCCTCAATATCCTCCTATACAATACCTGGTGTACCATAGCCCAGTGTACCCCTATGTCAATATTTCATACCGGCAATATATAAGCATAGCAAAATATCCAGATACCCATCAACACAATCCCTATTTTAATACCCTACCATCCCATATACTCAACTCCTACAAATACCATACCCATCCATACCGTACTGGTGTCACCAGCACTATGATATTGTTATCCCTCCCACATCCATAATATATGAGTAGTACCTGTACCATCATGTCATCAATACCATCATAATGCTCCACTATACCCACACCCCTCAACAATCAACCATCCACAATATATATACCATGTGACATACCGGTTCATAGCATACCTCAAATCATACAAATTGTGCTCCTACCTCCCAGCCTCAAAACCTCCATAGCCAGATCCAGCAACCTATACCTCCAGACCCACCCCATATAATTATACCATACATAACCATACCTGTCCATACCTCCTACCCGTTATATTACCTCACTACCAGACCTCCATAACCAACCCCAACAACCACTATTAATATACGTGTACCATACATACGGTATGTGTACCCCTATGTCAAGTGTACCATACCATACCTCAGACCTCATATATGATCCAGAATCCACAACCTCAAATACACCAACCCACTATTAATAGAGTACATACTATGTAATATATAGTACCTACATACCTAACCCTAGTACATCCTATGAATCCTCCAAACCTACCTAAAGCCACACCTACCATAGCTCTACAAGCCCCTCAACATTAATATTGACAGACCAATCCTATTAGCTAATATACCCTATCCATACCTCTCCAATTAATAGAACCTGTGTGTAGCCATACCTCGTATCCATGGTCACCTCACCAATACATATTAATTTAACCCTAACCTCCACACCCTATTTAATATGTGGTACCCGTGTCTAAAATATTTGATATATCCACACCCTATATATAACAATGTACGTAGCCTGTGTACCCCAATATGTGACCCATACCGGACCATTAGCAAGAATATATTGTGGCTCCAGACCCTATCCCCTACCCCAACCAATCCACTATTAATATAAAGAGTACCTGGTGTACCATAGCCGGTACAGTGTACCCCTATTTCAATATTTTGACCTCCATACCGGTCAGACCTCGAATAGCAAGCCAATTATATTGTGGCTCCAGACCCTATCCCCAACCCTCAACACAATCTACTATTAATATAACGAGTACCTGGTGTACCATAGCCGGTACAGTGTACCCCTATGTCAATATTGTGACCTCCATACCGGTCAGACCTCATATAGCAAGCTAATGATATTGTGGCTCCAGACTCTATCCCCAACCCTCAACACAATCCACTATTAATATAACGAGTACCTGGTGTACCATAGCCGGTAAAGTGTACCCCTATGTCATTATTGTGACCTACATACCGGTCAGACCTCATATAACAAGCTAATGATATTGTGGCTCCAGACCCAATCCCCAACCTTCAACATAATCCACTATTAATATACCGAGTACCTGGTGTACCATAGCCGGTACAGTGTATCCCTATGTCAATATTGTGACCTACATTCCGGTTAGACCTCATATAGCAAGCTAATGATATTGTGGCTCCAGACCCTATCCCCGACCCACAACACAATCCACTATTAATATAACGAGTACCTGGTGTACCATAGCCGGTACAGTGTACCCCTATGTCAATATTTTGACCTCCATACCGGTCAGACCTCGAATAGCAAGCCAATAATATTGTGGCTCCAGACCCTATCCCCAACCCTCAACACAATCTACTATTAATATAACGAGTACCTGGTGTACCATAGCCGGTACAGTGTACCCCTATGTCAATATTGTGACCTCCATACCGGTCAGACCTCATATAGCAAGCTAATGATATTGTGGCTCCAGACTCTATCCCCAACCCTCAACACAATCCCCTATTAATATAACGAGTACTTGGTGTACCATAGCCGGTACAGTGTACCCCTATTTCAATATTGTGACCTCCATACCGGTTAGACCTTACATAGCAAGCTAATGATATTGTGGCTCAAGACCCTATGGACGTTTATATTGTGTTGCCAAATGTCAAACATTAACTTGTCATTATGTAGACTAGCAATGTTTTATTTACATCGTTCTTGTTTGTTCAATACAAGTTTCATTATCACCGTATTTAATTCATATTTTGGCACGTGTCAAAGATATAAACAAACAATGTATTCCATAGGTTATGAAACACGTATTGTATTTACTAAAAATACGTTATGGACGTGTTAACAGTATGTTTGGTAATGTCATTAATGTATGTTATATTAGAACCTCTTAAAAACGTTGATATGATATTTTGTTTGAAACCATTGTAATAGTACTTCACCTCTATATATTATAAGTGCCAAACGTTTTAGTAGTAGATGTCGTAGTAGTAGTTATAGATGTGATATGTTAGTATTAATATAACAACACGTTTAACTATTACTCTACATAAATTATATAATATACACGGATTTTTTTTTTTTTTTTTTTTTAAATACACTCAATGATACCAAATAGACAAGTTTTTTACACGTGTATTATACAACCTTCCTACTTAGGTTCCTTTTTACGTGTTCACAACATCACAATAGACGTTTCTTTGATATTGCCAAAAAACAAAAACAAAAAAATTAACGTTGCCATTATATAGACTACAGACGTTAAATTTACATTTTTCTTGTTTGTTCAATACCAGTCGCATTATCACATTATGTCATTCCTATTTTGGCACGTGCCAAAGAAGAAAATAATGTATCCAATAAGTTATGACACACGATTTGTAGTTACTAACTTAGAATGTTGTAACAACGTGTTTACACTATGTGAAGTTAGGTCAATAATCGTGTCATTAAAACATTATAAAAACGTCTTTAGACGTCATTTCAGAAACGTTGTGATATAACCACACCAGCATAAGTGTCAAACGTTGTACACACGTAACCTGTTTATTGGGTGGTGGAACAAAAGTCACTGATTGATTATATATGTGTGGATGAACGAATGAAGAAATCTGTGCTGGATGCTAGGGTACATAGGGGCATTGGAGGGGGTCTGTCTGATCATTATGTAGTAGTAGCTAAAATTAGGGTACAAAAGATGTGGGTGAGGAGAGCTGGAGGGAGGCGAGAGGAAGGTGGAATGGTGAGGAAGGTAGAGAGGCTATAGGAGGAGGAAATTAGGGAAGAGTACAGGAGAGCAGTAGAAAGAGGACTAAGTGGGTTCGACCTGGAAGAAATGGAGGAAGTGGTGGAGATGAGCAAGGTGTTTAAGGAAGAGATCTGTGCAGCATGTGTGGAGTAAGGAGAAGATGGAGGGGAGTGAAGGGTACAATATGGTGGACAGAAGAGGTAAGAATAGCTGTGGAAGACAAGAAGAAAGTGTATAGAGAGTATTTGGGTAGTAGAGGGAATTAAATTTTGAGAGGCAGAAACGAGCGAGGTATGTGGAGAGAAAGAGAGTGGTGAAGAGAGTAGTGAAGGAAAGTAAGAGAAGAGTAGATGAGGAATTTGGAAGGAATCTGAGTGTAAAATGGAGGGAGAGTAACGAACTTTCTGGAATGAAGTCAAGAAAGTTAGGGAAGGTACCAAGGAAAACAGTAAGGGTGTGAAAGATAAGAATGGGAGAATGCTAGCCGAGAAGCAAGAGAGAGTTGAAAGATGGAGGGAGTACTTCAACGAGTTGCTATATGTAAGGAATGAAGAGCAAGCAAACATAGTTGGATATGGTATGGGAGGGAGAAGAGGAGGAGATGGGGATCAGGAGGTCAGAAGTGTGGGAAGCCATGAAAAGAGTGAAGTTGGGGAAAGCACCAGGAACAGATGGAGTGTGTAAGGAAATGATGAGGTATGGTGGTGAGATAGTGATCAAATGAGTATGGAAAATGTGCAAACTAGCATGGGAGAAGGGGAGTGAACCTGATGACTGGAAGACAGGCATAATAGTCCCCCTATATAAGGGTAAAGGGGAAAGATAAGTGTGTGGTAACCACCGAGGAATATATCTTTTAAGTGTAGTAGGGAAGGTGTACAGTAGGGTAGTGATTGAGAGAGTGAGAGTGAGAACGGAGAAATGGATAGGCGACGAGCAGGGAGGTTTTAGGAAGGGAAGAGGATGTGTAGATCAGATTTTTACCATGAATTGTATAGTGGAGAAATATCTGGAGAAGCAACAAAAGGTGTATGTTGCCTTTATGGACTTGGAGAAGGCCTATGACAGAGTGGATAGAGAAGGTATGTGGAAAGTACTTAGAATATACGGAGTAGATGGCAAGTTGCTGAAAGCAGTGAAGAGCATGTGTATGAGGGTGCAAAGGCGGCAGTACGTGTGGAGAATGAGCAGAGCGAGTTCTTTGACCTGAATGTTGGGTTGAAACAGGGGTGGATGATGTCCCCGTGGTTGTTTACTATATATATGGATGGAGTCCTGAAAGAAATACTACGAAGAGCTGTGGATGTTGGTGTATCGCTGAAAAGGGAGGGAAATGAGTGGAAGCTGCCTATACTGCTGTTTACGGATGATACAGTTCTGATGAGCGATAATGAATGGGAGTTGCAGGGTCTGGTAAATGAGTTTGGAACAGTGTGCGAAAAATGGAATTTGAAGGTAAATGCGGGGAAAAGCAAGGTTACGGTCTTCGAAAGGGGTGAAGTCACAGAGTGTGAAGTGAAGTTGAACGGTCAGGCTATGGAGATCAGCAGCTCTATTAAGTATCTGGGCAGTGTGTTAAGTAAAGATGGGACAATGGATGAAGAAGTGCGGAAGAGGGTGCAACAGGGGAAGAGGGTTGCAGGAACGTTGAAAGCAGTAACAAGAAATAGGGTGGTCAGTATGGAAGTGAAGAAGTCCTTGCATGACAGTGTGGTAATCCCGACACTAGCTTACGGAAGCGAAGCATGAACGTTCGGGAAGAGACTCGGACCAAGAGTGAGAGTGGTGGAAATGAGTTACTTGAGAAGTGCGTGCGGAGTTACATGGAGGGATAGACAGACGAATGAGTAAGTAAGAAGGAGGTGTGGTGTGGATGTAGATGTGCTGGAAAGTGTGAAAAGGAACAACTTGAGATGGTTCGGCCATATGGAACGTATGGAAAGCGAGAGAATGAGTAAGAGAGTGTACAAGAGCGAGGTGGAAGGACAGAGAGGGAGAGGTGCACCAAAGGAGAGGTGGAAGGATGGAGTGAGGAAGCATATGGATGAAGGCGGTGCTGGTTGGGAAGAAGGGTGTCGACTGACTGGGGACAGAGGTGCATGGGGGCGGTTCGTTCGTGGCCACCCCTACGGGGATCATGGCGTCAGGCAATAGATGAATAGGTGTCGATATTTTTCTGGCCAGCGAAAGCGAGCCTGCAATTTAGGAGGAACCAGCCCTTGGCTGGGTAATTTTTCTACCGACACTGCGCAAATTTATCTGGAAAGGGGGTTTTGGGATATTTTTATATTTCAACTTGATGAGGTCTAGGGAGGAGAAAACAATAAATAAATATATATATATGGCACAAATCTATAATTTCTAAACTACCCTCCTTCGGTTTCTATCCCTCCATCTGTGCCTTTGTCTCTAATTTCCTTTCCGGCCGTTCCATAGCCGCGGTTGTGGATGGCCATTGTTCACTTCCTCACCCTATAAACTCCGGTGTTCTTCAGGGCTCTGTCTTATCTCCTATTATCTTTCTAATTTTTATAAATGATCTCCTCAACTGTACCTCACTTCCCATCCATTCATACGCAGACGACTCAACCTTACACTACTCCATTAGTTTTTCAGAACGCCCCAGCCAGCAATCCCTCAACGACAAACGTAATGAAGCCATAGAACTCTTAAATTCTGATCTAAATACTATCTCCAAATTGGGGCAGAGAAAACCTTGTTACCATTAATGCATCCAAAACCCAATTTCTCCATCTGTCTACCCGTAAGGAACTCCCAGCGGACTATCCCTTATTCTTCAACAATACAAAAATCAATCATTCATCTTCTCTCAATATTCTTAGTGTCTCTTTTTCTTCCTCTCTCAGATGAAAGGACCATATTACCAGTTTTGCTAAAGCAGCCTCCCAGAAGCTGGGTGTGCTCAACCGCCTTAGGGGGTTCTTTTCCCTTGCACAGCTTCTTGCTCTGTACAGGGGCATAGTGCGTCCTTGTATTGAGTATTGTTCACATGTGTGGGGAGGTTCCTCTCACAATGCTCTCCTAGACAAAGTTGAAAGGAAGGCCTTTCATATCATTAACTCCCGTCCACTCACCAACTCTCTGCAATCTCTCTCTCTCCGCCGCAATGTTGCATCTCTCTCGCTATTCTATCGCTACTATAATAATCAGTGTTCCTCAGAGCTTTCCCAGTGTATACCACCTCCTTTACGTAGGGCATGTGGTAACCGTCTTGCAACTCAATCACACCCCTACTCTGTGCAACTCTCCAACCCAAGAGTGAAACGTTACTCTCAGTCTTTCTTCTACTCAACAGCTGAGCTCTGGTACTCTCTCCCAGAATCAGTCTTTCCCTCTTCTTATGACTTAAATTGCTTCAAACTCCGTGTGTCCAGGCATTTTGGCTCGTTCGTCCCTTGATTTTGGCCCCGTCACTCTTTCAACTATGGGGGAGGCACACGCTATAGGCTGTTCTGCCTTTTGCCTCCCTCAATCACATAGAACAAAAATAAAAATAAAAAAAATATATATACTGTATACATATATATAAATAAATAAATAAATGAGCATATGCATATATTAATATATAACCAAATGAATAAACACACACATATATGAATAAATAAACAAACAAATATGGGCACAAATCAACAAATATATAGCTAAATAAACCAATAAATGAAAACCTGCCCTTAAGGACAACCGCAGCTCGTCTATTATAATGGCCAGAGTGACACAACCCAAAACCATCATTACTGACTCCACCATAACCAATGATAACCACCACCTAGAATGTTGGGATGGAGGAGGAGGGATAGGTGGAGAGGGAGGAGGTGGAGGAAGAAGAGAGAGGAGGTGGAAGAGAGAAGGAGGTGGAGGAGGAGGTAGGAGAGAAGGAGAACAGTCTATATTATCACGCTTTGTTTGTTTGTTGAGGAGCATTTTAACCCCTTTAGCACGATGACGTCATTTTCATCATAATCTGGGTACAATTAGACGATTTTCTTTAGCTTATGATCTACCTCTATGATTCAAAGGGGTAAATACGACCTCAATAAACCCTCTTTGTAACATAGGTCCTTCTTAGACTTCATAGACACTTCTAATTTATGCCAGAATCAAAGGTATCAAGACGTCATCGTTTATAAGGGGTTAAGGGGAGGTTTTTATTTGTTCCCTAGACCTCCATCAAGCTTAAAATAACACCCCCTTGACCCGCTTTTAAGATACATTTGTACATATTTTGGTACAAAAATGTCCCGGCTGAAGGACAGGAAAAAAATCGACACCTGAATAGTACGAACAGTCTTAAAATTGACAGAAATGAGGCGAAAGTTCTTAAAATCTCCAAAACTAATGGGGCGAACGTCTAAAAATCTCAAAAGCAATGGGGCTAAACATAAGGGAGAAGGGGCCAAGAAAAAAATCCGTCGCGTGCCACGGAAATATCCCTTTGAGTATTGGTACGAAAGGAATATAATTATCCAGCTGTGATTATGAAGGAGGAATATGACTTTGGACCATTAGGGCTCTTGAGTAAAAAAAAATATATAACATCTGGACGGGTTGGTCTTTTAAGGGGAGGTGGGTCGTTTTTCTGGGCTCCCTTCTTCCTCATGTTGAGCCACATTAGTTTTTAGATTTTAAGACATACGGTTCATTAGTTTAGCGATTGTAAGACCATTTACCCCATTCCTTTGTCAATATTATACTTCTTGTGTAATTTAGGTGTCGATTTATTTTCCTGGCAAGCGATAGCGAGCCTGTAAATTAAGAGGGACATTTTTCTATCGAAAAAATGTACAAATTTATCATGAAGGAGGGTTTTTTTTTTTTTTTTTTTTTTAAAGCTTGATGGCGTGTAATGAAAACACTAAACATATAAACAAATAAACAAATAAATGCGCCCATCCTCGCTTAAATTAATATGGTGTTAAGATTCAGGCCACCAAGTTCGGAATTCGTATTGGATACTAATTTAACGGAAGGTAGAACAATTGACGATTATTTTGTTAACCCTTTGAGTACCAGGGACTTGTGTTGTATTGTATTCTAGCTATATTTAGACGATATTATGGAGCTAATTAGGGACGATCTGTGGTAGTCAAAAGTGTTGGTTGAGATAATGTGAGGCCTTGTTATTAATAGAGGTCGTTCCTAAGCTGAATAAAATCGTCGAATAGTTACCAGAATATGATACAAAGGACGTCCCCGGTACTGAATGAGTAAAGCTGATGGTGAATGGCAATGTCGCTATCTCGATTACTAAGCTTTGACAAATATTTTGTATCAAAATATTTTCATAATTAAATACTTGGCAATAATATAACACGGCACAGAGTCCGTGTTTGAAACACACACGCACGCGTGCGAACACACACACACACAAACATAAACACACACACATACACAAACATACATACATACATACATACACACGCACACACACACACACACACACGCACATACATACACACACAGTCACTTAAGTGCATAATAACAAATGCTAGATAAGGAATGAAATGCAATGCGGTGCGTTACGTTCGTAAATTATTGTCCGTCACACCCACACACACACACACACACACGCACGCGCACACACACACACACACACACACACACACACACACACACACACACACATACATACACAAACACACTCACTTAAGTAAATAACAAAAACAGTAGACAGGGAAGGATATGTGGTGCTCTGCGTTCCGTCTGTAAATTGTCGGCGGAGACGGGATAAAAAGTGACCTTGATGATTGTGGTCAGGTGCAATGGACAGTGGAGAGAGAGAGAGAGAGAGAGAGAGAGAGAGAGAGAGAGGGTGAGAGAGAGAGAGGAGAGAGAGGGGGGGGGGGGGTAAAATGGTACCAGTAATAAGATAATGAAGGATAAATCTACTGAATATTGTTTATATTTAGTCCAAGTGCAATATTATGGTAGTCATACGTAAAATGTTCATATCTTCCACTTTGATAATTATAATAGTTTGTATTATAATATTATTAGTTTATTATTTTGTTGTTTATAGTTTTATTGTTTTATTATTATTATTATTTTTATTTTTATTTTTATTTGTATTAATTATTATTATTATTATTATTATTATTATTATTATTATTATTATTATTATTATTATATATTTTTGCATTTGTTATATTTTTTTTCGGGGGGGAGGGGAGGGGGGGAGGGGGGACGGCGCAAAGGTCTTAAAATCGCCAAACTATAGGGACAAACGTCGTAAAATGTCAAAACTAATGAGGCTAAACATGAGGGAGAAGGTGGTCGGTAGAAGTGATCCCGTACACCACACCAACCGCCGCCATGTTTGTCTTGGAGTATATCAAACATATTCTGTCTGGAGGGAAGAGTTGTTTGTCTTGGAGTATATCAAACATAATCTGTCTGGAGGGAAGAGTTGTTTGTCTTGGAGTATATCAAACATAATCTGTCTGGAGGGAAGAGTTGTTTGTCTTGGAGTATATCAATCATAATCTGTCTGGAGGGAAGAGTTGTTTTTCTGGACTGCCTTCTCCTTCATCTTTGGCTTTATTAGTATTGATATTTCAACACGTTCACCCCATTAGTTTGGCGATTTTAAGACCTTTCGCCCTAATTTCTTGTCAATATTAAGATCTTTCGTGCAATTTAGGGGTTGATTGTTTCCTGGCGAGCGATAGCGAGCCAGTCATGTAGGAGGAACTGGCTTTAGGCCGACACATTTTCCTACCGAAAAATGTACACATTTATCTCGAAGGGGTCCTTTTTTTAAGCTTGATGGAATTGATGGATAATAAATAAATAAATAGATAAACAATCAAATAAATAAGAATCACTCCTTCAGTGAGGCTAAACATGAGGGAGAAGGTCGTCCAGAGAAGCGATCCCAAACAATGAAACCAACCGCCGCCATGGTTGTCTTCAAGTGTAGCAATCATAATGTGTGTTGATAAGCTCTAGACTTGTCTTCCCAGTGGTTGACATGTCTTATAGCTCCCCCCCCCTGCAGAATCCTCTATTGGGAAGGACCTCAATATTTGTTTCGTCGATGCCATATTGCATTGTTAATTTGTTATTGTGATTTTTACAAGCCAGTGATGCACAAACTGTAAGAAAAGGAAACTAATTATATTCATTATGGTGAAAATAACTATAAATACTATAACAAATATAAATAAGGTAAACACAATATCTCGCTACCAAATCCTCTTAACCCCTTGAGTATTATGACGCGTTTTGACTGAGTAGTTAGGCTATTAGTAGACGATTGTATTTAGATTAGGAATGGTATAGAGAAATGTGAGTTAATTGAGAACATGTCATTACCCTTTAAATTCCGATAGATATCTCCAAAGTTGCATATTATTGTCTAATTAGACCCAGAATCAACTCAAAACGCGTCATGATCCTGGAAGGGATAATAACACAGTAACAACGATGTGGACATGGCAATTTACCACCAGCCGATAATAAACTGGCTATAGTGTTCAGGGAAGGTTTGTTTGTATTGATGTGTTAATTTGTTAAATTATTTATCATTTTATTTAAGCCGATATCGCACGAGAAATTATATAGTCAACATTCGATGATCAACATTATGCTGGCAATATTTCTGGAATATTTTGCACTGGTATCGGTAACTAGACTGATGATAGATTAATTTAGGTAACCGTAATATTTTAAATGTTGACCTTATAAGCTGCCAGACCAGTGTTGTGGTTAAATGTTGAGGGAAAAAGCGCTCGTGTGATGCCACCTTTAGTTTCCCCCCCAAGACCTCTTTCTAGCTAAACAAAATATCCCCAAGACCCCCCATCGAGATAAATGCTTACATGTTTCAGTAGAAAAATGTCCCAGTCGAAGGCTGGTTCCTACTAAATTACAGGCTGGCTATCACTCGGCACCTAAATGGCACAAGCAGTCTTAACATCGCCAAACTAATGAAGCGAACGTCGTAAAATCCCAAACTCATGGGGCCAAGTATCGGGGACAAGAAAAAAACTCCCCTTAACCAAAATGTAATGCATATGTAGGAAGGGATTGTCAGTCAGAGGGTTAACTGAGACAGACTTTCCCCCTTTTTTTTCTTCTCGTAGAGAGCCATCCATAACTGAGTACAATTTCAAATGTTAGCCAGAATAATAGAAAACGAAATTGTACTGAAATAGTTAACATGACCTCATAGTTTGGAATAAGACCATAAGAAAAATGGAAATCTGCGGAAGGACGATTGGCCCATACGGGGCAGACCCAAAATGTCCCACTATAATCTATATACTCGACACATTATCTGAATTATAGCTACCGTACCTAAAATGTACAATATTTAACTAAATACAAATACATAAAATAATACCAGTTATACCATTATCCCTTATACTATTGTGTCTGTCTTAAGGGGAGGTATTCAGTTTGTTCCCTAGACCTCCATCAAGCTTAAGATTACACCCCCTTGAGCCCCTTTCAAGATAAATGTGTAAATTTTTCGGTAGAAAAATGTCCCGGCTGAACGCCGGTTCCTCTTAAATTACAGGCTCGCTATCGCTCGCCAGGATAAAATCGATCCCTAAATGGCACGAAAGGTCTTAAAATTGACAGAAATGGGTCGAAAGTTCTTAAAATCGTCAAAATAATGGGGCGAATGTCTTGAAATGTCAAAAGCAATGGTGCCAAACATGAGGGAGAAAGGGATCAAGAAAAAACACCCTCAAGTGGAAATCTCCCCTTAAGTCATTGTTAACCCGTCTTTCTTTCTTAATGGATATCAGCTACATTTAGACGATTTTGTAGAGCTTGAGAAATCTAAATGGTAGCTAAAAGGATGATTCGTGATGGGTAGACATCCTTCCTAACCTGAATAAAATTGCGTAATAGTCGCCAGAGTATAATGAAAAGGACGTCACTGGTACTGAATGGGTTAGATGTCATCATCCGCTCGCTCATTCTGCCAGTATGGGGTAAGCATAGATTATGAAGTAAATTTAAACCCAAAGTTTCAATTACACCTTCATCATTTCTAAGCTTTCCTGAGTATTTTAGCCTCATTTATGGAGGAAACATGGTGACTATGAGAGTTATGCAACATGTCGGCTACTGCACAAAAACAAAAACTGCTATTTCTCCCTGTTGATGTCTCTGTTACCCCCTCCAGGCATCTCGATCTGTCCGGGCCCGTGTATATAGCATGTCATTACGGTCGATCCAGACGGCAATAGTTCCGGGATTTACGACCCAATGAAGGGAAGCGGCAGCTATCGTTATCTCCGTCTTCTGCAATTGTCGTGTTGACTCCTAGAAGTGCATAATGTGGTGAGACGAACGAGATAGAGAGAGAGTGAGAGTGAGAGATGGAGATGACAAAATAAACACTCAAGGTTAATTTGCTTAAAGGACTGACCCCTATATGTATACCTCAATATAAAAAACATATAGAAGCTTATATATTGCAACATTTGAGAAATATTGAAGTATTACCGGTATTGCAAGTGAATTAATCTAATCCAACCTCAATTATGGGATGGCAGAAAAGGTCGGATAAGAGAGCATGTAACAGTAGGTTGCTATTTGTACAAGTTATGGCTCAGAAATAAATATTCCAATAATATATATATATATATATATATTATGTTTTATATATATAGGAATGGAGAGAGGTGGTTGGTTGATGTGCACTCTAGAGTCCCTATAATAACAGAGATCGGCCAACCTCCGCCATCTTGGTGCCATTGCTGATATTTTTCTGTCTTTACATTCAAATATCACCATTGCCTTAACAAATAATTAGGCAATACTGGTAAAGGAGATATAGTTTGGTCTTTGGATATGCATTTTTCATGATAAGAAAATACATAATACAGAGTTCTTTGATAAATGAGGCACCAAAATGTCGTCCAAATAATAATGATGGCCACTCTCTTACTACAAGATCTCTACTGCACTAAAAACACATACATAATGTGACCTTAAATGTTCGAAGCTATCCCGAACCAAATCGAATTTTCTCTTTAATTTTTTACCAAATATTTATTGGTTCCGATGTTCATTTGGCTATTGGAGGGTTCCCATTAGACCAGGATTATTGTCTTAGAGTGTACGATGTTATTACTGTGGTTAAATCGAAAGTTATGGTTGGTGATTCACTAATGAGTTAAGGGGGGTGACCTGCTTTTTTTCTTCTCTCTCGGGGTTGTATCCATTTGGCCCCATTCAGCCTACTGTTTTAAGACGTTTATCTTCATCCAGGTGTCGATTTATACCTGGCGAGCGATAGCGAGACATAATATTTTGGATAATGTGTTAGACAGCTGGTTAAATTTGTACATTTTTCGATAGAATAATGTCTCCGCGAAGCCGGATTTCTCTATAATATGCTGGCTCGCTTCCGCTCGCCAGGAAAAAATCGACACCTGAATGGGGATAAATGGGACCGAATGGATACAACCAAGATAGAGGAAAAAAGCAGGTTACTCCCCTCAAAGGTAAACCAGTAATTGCTACAGGTAGAGCAGAATGGTATGGCAGCCGGATATATGCGTAATTATGG
Source organism: Paralithodes platypus (assembly GCA_032716605.1). Taxonomy (NCBI): domain Eukaryota; kingdom Metazoa; phylum Arthropoda; class Malacostraca; order Decapoda; family Lithodidae; genus Paralithodes; species Paralithodes platypus. The sequence continues at coordinate 13,816,032 of CM064509.1, read as the reverse complement.
TGATTACTAAATAAGAAGACATGACTATTGTTACGCTAAAAAGGAAAGTTTGGAAAGTGATTGATTCTACGGTTGGTCATATTAGTCATGTCTCCGCTGCCATTACGTTTTACTCGCTGTGTGTTGTATTAACGTCTGTCAGATGTTGAATAGGGTGTGTAAAGATAGGAACATGTTCGTATATCTCACTCGAAACCATGAATTAATGTTTAGATAGTGCTGATACCAAAAATGTATCGAAATATAGTTAGTGCCGCAACTTGACTTATTTGGACTACTGTACACTCGATAGCAATAATCCTGGCCCACTATGAACTCTTGAACAGCATAAACGAACCCTTAGAAGATACGATGATGCATATATGTTCTGGCTATTGTTAGCGATTATATTCAGATTACGAAGGGTGTATGGACGTCAGAGGGTTAATTGAGGTAGGCTCTATACTTCTAATTCCCACAGATCCTTCCTGAACTGTATACTATCGTCTAATGATAGCCCAAATATATTTTCAAAATGCGTGGTAAGCTTCAGAGTATTTATGAAAAGGTTCGATACAGTTCGGGATAGCTTCGAAACCGTTAAGGGGAGATGGGTTATTTTTTCTGGATCCCCTTCTCCCTCATGTTTAGCCCCATTAGTTTTCATATTTTAAGAGGTTTGCCTCTTTAGTTTGTCGCCCCATTTATTTGTCAATATTAAGACCTTTCGTACTATGTAGGTGTCAATTTGTTTCCTGGCGAACGATAATGAGCCAGTCATTTTGAAAAATAAAGGAAAAATGTACAAATTAATCTAGGAGGGGAATCTAATGGATGTGTTTTTTGTGTTTTTTTTTTTTTTTGGGGGGGGGGGTCTAAGTTTGATGGAGGTCTAGGGAGGAAACTAGAACAATACATGAACAAAATTGACCAAAATATGAACCATCAAACCACGATTAATGTCCTAGAGTTATGCACTCTCTGAATGACCACTTGCAAGTTTCAGGCTATAAGTAAGGTGAAGCCGTAAACAAAAATACTAAGCAGAAATGCAATAATAATGTTAATAAAGTTACTGATGAATAGAAAGTATGATGAAATTGACTTTATGCATTTATATTATGCTCTACAACTGTTTTTTAGCTCACATTTATGTTAAATATCAATGCCTACAGCTCCAACTTATTAACAGGTTGACACTTGAAAGTGGTCAATTGTAAGCAGAATAATGCGGAATATTATTGCAATGGGTTAAGCTTAAGGGGAGATTTTCACTTGAGGGATTTTTTTCTGGACCCCTTTTTACCTCGTCTTTACCCCCATTGCTTTTGAGATCTTAAGACGTTCGCCCCATTACTTTGGCGATTTGAAGAACTTTCGCCTCATTTATGTCAATTTTAAGACCATTCGTGCCATTTAAGTGTCCATTTTTCCTGGTGAGCGATAACGAGCCTGTAATTTAAGAGGAATCGGCCTTCGGCCGGGAAAGTTTTACCGAAAAATGTACTCATTTATCTTGAAAGGGGGTCTAGGGGTGTAATTTTAAGCTTGATTGAGGCCTAGGGAACAAACTAAAAAACTCCCCTAAACACAATCAATATCGGTGGCATCCTTTTCATTACATTCCGGCAACTATTACTTGATATTATCTATGTTAGGAAGAACGTCCCATTGAAAGGTTACTGAAACTCTAAATTAATCCTTTCAGCTGCCATATATCCTACCTAAGCTTTATAAAATCGTGTGAATGCAGCTGAAATAAAAACTAAGAGACGTTGCTGGTACAAAAGAGATTAATGTTATGAAGGACGTCTACCCATTAAAAGGTTAGACTATCTCAATTAATCCTTTTGGCTACCATATATCTTTCGTAAGCTATATATAATCGTCTAAAAATAGGTGAAATCAAATAAAAAAGACGTCACCGATGATGAAAAGGAAAATATTACTTCAGTACGGCTTTTAATCTAACCGGTTACAATACAGTGAATGATTTTAACCCTTTGAGGATACTGACGTATTTTAGTAGTTTCTTAGGGCTATTATTATACGATTTTAAGCAGTTTATGAAGGATCTCTGCCTTTAATGCTTCCAAATCCCAATTTCTCCATCTTACTACCCGTCGTGAAATCCCACAGGACTATCCCTTATACTTCAACAGTACAAAAATCAATCTTTCATCTTCTCTCAGTATTCTTGATGTCTCTTTTTCTTCTGCTCTCTCTTGGAAGGACCATATTACCAGTCTTGCTAAGGCAGCCTCCCAGAAACTGGGTGTGCTCAACTGCCTCAAGGGGTTCTTTACCCCTGCACAGCTTCTTGCTCTGCACAAGGAAACAGTGCGTCCTTGTATTGAGTATTATTCACATGTGTAGGGAGCATCCTCTCACACAGCACTCCTCTACAAGGTAAAAAGGAAAGCCTTTCGTATCATTAACTCCCGTCCACTCACCAACTCTCTGCAATCTCTCTCTCTCTCTTCCCCGCAATGTTGCATCTCTCTCGCTATTCTATCGCTGCTACACTAATCAGAGTTCCTCAGAGCTTTCTCAGTGTATACTTCCTCCTCTACGTAGGGTACGTAGTACCCGTCTTACAACACAATCCCACCCCTACTCTGTGCAACTCTCCAACTCAAGAGTGGAACGATGCTGCCAATCTTTCTTCTATTTAACAGCTTAGCTGTGGAACTCTCTCCATGAATCCATGTTTCCCTTATCCTATGACTTACATTGCTTCAAAGTCCGTGTGTCCAGACATTTTGGCTCGGACATTTCTTTATTTTGGCCCTGTCACGCGTACTCTTTCAACTCTGGGGGAGGCACTCGTCACCGGTAGTTTTGCATTTTGTCTCTCTCATTCACAGAGAAAAAAATCAAAGGGGTAAAGTCGACCTCAATAATTAACCTTTTGACTCACGCTGATCGTTAACTAGATATGCTCTAGTAATAACCAGGAAAATCTATCAAACCGCGTCACTATTCTCATGTGATAATGATGACGATTTGTAGTATTCATTTTCAGTATTATTCTATTATTATTAATTATTATTGTTATGCCAGGGTTTTTACCGGGTTTATATCGGAATTTGGAAGGTTCTGCCTAACTGGAGAAGTCAAAATCATACAACATATGCACAGAAGAGTAAAGGGTAACATATAACACTGTGTATATTTTATTAACAACTTTATATATTTACTCACTAATTTTAATTATGCGTGAACAATGGTTATAAATATATATTAGCCTAGCACTGTCGAGGATCCGCAAGGGAACTAGGAATATACTTCTTTATCTCTCTTATTATGCACTGTACAGCTTAATTCCCTGGTGTCAGATACACTTTGTGTTATTCGCTCTTAATACTTTATCTCATCTTTTGTCTTGAAGATTCATACACATAGGTTCAATTAGTAAATCTCAGGTTGTCACTCATATCATAGAACCAGGGAATGGATAATATATAAATATCACAGTTATAAAAATAATCAGAGTTTAAATTGTGGACTCTGTTTTCCTAAGGGTTCACCGGTCACACCGGTGTGAAATAATGTCTAAATCGGGGACTCTATTTTCCTAAGGGATTCACTTGGTCGCACTGGTGTGAAATAAACAGAGTCTAACTAGGGGATTCTGTCGTACTAACTATTTCACCTTGTCGCACTGGTGTATGAGTGAGAATAATTTTCAATAATAACTCCTAATCTAACACATGAAGGTTGGAGTGACGAGAGTAGTTTGGGTAGAGATGAGGTGGTTGAAGTCTGGTCATCTAGTTTCCGTTAAGCCGTTTAGGTGGTCCTGCCGTGTGAATGGGGTAGCTTGGGATACAAATGGATTACATGGTTTTGGGTCTTAAATGATAGTTCCTTGATGTCATGACACTGGGCACTTTCATCGGACTAACACGAGCGAGAGCTAGGACATGTCCTGGGCTACTATTACTCGTCTATCCTGACCGTTATGCTAATCGTTGATGTTCCGTTTCGGTACTCTTGACTTTGGGTCTTAAAGACAACGGCTCTCCTGTCATGACACAGTGACAAGGTATCGGGCTAATGCGAGGAGATAGTAAGATCATGAACTTACTAATTTCATTCCATCTGCCACTGACCGTTATAAGAGGTTGAAAGAACTCAGGGGCGGTGTTTAGACCTTTTTACTGTAAGTGTCCTCGACCATGGCATCGGACAGATACAATATGGACTTCTATTTGTAGAGTGCCGTTATTAAGACAGTATCTCACGGTATCTACCGAACTATTTGAATGACCTTCACCATGGCAAGTATCTTTCTATAGTTTTAGAGTGTGGTTTTGGCAAAAGAAGTAAGGTGACGACATGTCCTACGGTTATGCTTCTAATACCAAAGGTGCAGCCTATTAGGGATCTTATTATTAAGCACTATACCATCTATCTATCTATCTATTGCCTGACGCCGTGATCCCCGAAGGGGTGGCCACGAACGAACCGCCCCCATGCACCTCTGTCCCCAGTCAGTCGACGCCCCTCCCCCCAACCAGCACCGCCTTCGTTCATGTAGTTCCTCACTCCATCCTTCCACCTCATATTCGGTCTACCTCTCCCCCTCTGTCCCTCCACCTCGCTCTCGTACAACCTCTTAGTCATTCTCTCGCTTTCCATACGTTCCATATGACCGAACCATCTCAAGTTGTTCCTTTTCACACTTTCCAGCACATCTACCTCCACACAACACCTCCTTCTTACTTCCTCATTAGTCTGTCTATCCCTCCATGTAACTCCGCACGCACTCCTTAAGTAATTAATTTCCACTGCTCTCACTCTTGGTCTGAGTCTCTCAACCAACGTCCATGCTTCGCTTCCGTAAGTCAGTGTCGGGATTACCACACTGTAATGCAAGGACTTCTTCACTTCCATACTGACCACCCTATTTCTTGTTACTGCTTTTAGCGTTCCTACAACCCTCTTCCCCTGTTGTACCCTCTCCCGCACCTCTTCATCCATAGTCCCATCTTTACTCAACACACTGCCCAGATACTTAAAAGAGTTGACGATCTCCATAGCCTGACCGTTCAGCTTCACCTCACACTCTGTGACTTCACCCCTTTCGAAGACCATAACCTTGCTCTTCCCCGTATTTACCTTCAAATTCCGTTTTTCGCACACTGTTCCAAATCCATTTACCAGACCCTGCAACTCCCATTCATTATCACTCATCAGAACTGTATCATCCGCAAACAGCAGTATAGGTAGCTTCCACTCAATTCCCTCCCTTTTCAGCGATACACCAACATCCACTGCTCTTGATAGTATTTCTTTCATAACTCCATCCATATATACAGTAAACAACCACGGGGACATCACACACCCCTGTTTCAAACCAACATTCAGGTCAAAGAACTCGCTCTGCTCACTCTCCACACGTACCGCCGCCTTTGCACCCTCATACATGCTCTTCACTGCTTTCAGCAACTTGCCCTCTACTCCGTATATTCTAAGTACTTTCCACAAACCTTCTCTATCCACTCTGTCATAGGCCTTCTCCAAGTCCATAAAGGCAACATACACCTTTTGTTTCTTCTCCAGATACTTCTCCACAACACAATTCAGGGTAAAAATCTGATCTACACATCCTCTTCCCTTCCTAAAACCTCCTTGCTCGTCGCCTATCCATTTCTCCGTTCTCACTCTCACTCTCTCAATCACTACCCTACTGTATACCTTCCCTACTACGCTTAGAAGACATATTCCTCGGTGGTTACCACACACTCCTCTTTCCCCTTTGCCCTTATATAGGGGGACTATTATGCCAGTCTTCCAGTCATCGGGTGCACTCCCCTTCTCCCATGCTAGTTTGCACATTTTCCATACCCATTCTATCACTATCTCACCACCATACCTCAACATTTCCCCACACACTCCATCTGTTCCTGGTGCTTTCCCCAACTTCACTCTTTTCATGGCTTCCCACACTTCTGACCTCCTGATCCCCACCTCCTCCTCCACTACTTCTCTTCTTCTCCCTCCCATACCATATCCAGCTATGTTTGCTGGCTCTTCATTCCTTTCATTTAGCAACTCACTGAAGTACTCCCTCCATCTTTCGACTCTCTCTTGCTTCTCGGCTAGCATTCTCCCATTCTTATCTTTCACACCCTTACTGTTTCCCTTGCTACCTTCCCTAACTTTCTTGACTTCTTTCCAGAACAGTTTCTTACTCTCCCTCCAGAGTATGGGATGTGATGGGATGGGATGTGATGGCATGTGATAATATTAATTCCTCAATAGGTAAAAGAACTCCTCAGACCTCGAAAGATATTCACCATGGCTTCAATCGATCCTTGAATGGGAGGGTAATTTTAGGACTCAATTGCTAACATGTTAGTTAAATCAAGCCCTAGAATTGGTTGCCTTATCCAGGTTTCCGTCGGGGTAGTGACGACATCGGCTGAGATGTCCCAGGGGGAATAGGAGGACCCCTTAGAAGTTTCTGGGCAGGTGAGTAGACCTCTTCGTGGAAGAACGGCATAACTGCTCTTTGTTAGTGCGTCCATGTTGGTCCTTGTGCCTCTGACTGTACACTATTTTCTTCTTCGTGGCCTCGTGGTGCTGGTGGGGAACTGGAATGGTTTTGCCTGGCGTGGTTGGTAGATCAGGTTTGATTGTGGCAATTCTGGCATCTTGTCTGGTAAGGTGTAGTGGTGCACAGGTAGATTTTGGGCGGCTATGTGTTGTGGGTTTTGTTAGGGTTCTGGTGTAGTGACTAGTGTCTTGGACTTCCACCCAGAAGGTCCCAAGGTCACCCCCACGCTCGGCGCATTAAAGGTTTTTCACAAGCAATGAGTCGTTACCGTCCCTCATGAGCAAAGGGATGAGGTAGTAGTACAGGACCCCAATGGAAATATGCCTAATCAGCCTTATTGGGCTATCCTTAGCTGGCTTAGCATGCGCTAGCTATAACCCGTCCAGTACCGTAGGATACAGTAATAAAAGTCACCTGCAGTCTCAAGCACTGTGGCCAAACTGGCAAGAGAGAACAACTGTCCACCTCAAGAGACGAAGCGAGGCTAGCTCTCCCACCCTTCAGTGGGTCTTATATAAGCTCTGAGAAGCGTTGCCATATCGAGAACAGTGCTCAAACGGTCGTGGTACCAGGTACAGGCTTCTACAGGCAGTTACAAGGAAAGTACATTACTGGCGGCGATTCGCCGTCTCTGGGACTGGGGAGTGACTTATCTACTGACGGCGATTATTATTATTATTATTATTATTTATTAGGGTTTTACTGTCTTCACATGGTTTTGATGCTGCGTTGATCTTCTGTGATGGAGGTGAGTTTTCTTTCTCGGTGTGGGTATTCTGTGCCTGGTTTCTATTGCTGTCTTCCTTTGTTATGGGGTGGTGGAGTTTGGGTATCCTGGGCATCTTCGTTATTTTGGTCTTGGTATTTCTCTCCTTCGTCTTGGTTATTTCTCGTTTAGTTTCTCCTACGTCCATCTTGTTTCGTTTTCCTTGATGATGTTGCCTTCTAGTGTAGGTTAGATTAGTTTCCCCTTCTTCGGTTTCTTTCCTCTTTCCTGGGCGAGTTGGTACGGTGGTGCTCCTTAACTTGGGTATTTTAATTAGTATATTGCTTGTTTTCAGGTAGGAGGTTCTACTTCAAGTTGTTGGTTTACAATGAGCTGCGCAACAACATTGAATAGGTAAGTGTGAATCTGTTTTTCCCCTTTGCATAGTAATATATGGATTACAGATGGTACCGGTACATTATATACAATAATACTGTATATAGGATACTGTAGGTTAGTATGTTAAATGGGGATAATATTTATTTGGTCATTTATGTATTTGATTCTCCCTGGAGCTCCGTCAAGCTTAAACAAAATACGCCCAAGATAGATGTGTGCATTTTTCGATAGAAAAATGTCTTAGCCGAAGGGTGGTTCCTCTTAAAATACAGGTTCGCTGTTGCTCGCCAGAAAAGATCGACACCTAAATGACACGAAAAGTCATAATTTTGACCAAGAAAAGGGCCGGAAGGGGCTTGAAATCGCCAAACTAATGGACCGAATTTTTTAAAATCTGAAAACTGATGGGGCTAAACATGAGGAAGAAGGGGAACCAGAAAAACGACCCATCTCCCCTGAATCAGACACATTTATTCTGTTATACCCTCCAAATCATTGGTATAATTTATCAAATAATTTTACAGTCGGGTTTAAACATCATACAACACTTTTACATATAACGTTTAATTTGTTCTTAATCATGGAATTATCCACAAACAATATCCGAGATAGCCAGCATAGTTAAGCTTTGTTCATGGAAAATTCTTATTTAAACCTTGAGAAAGAATGACAGTGCATTGCTATTTTTGAGGCCGACTGTGCATAATATAATTGGTCTATTGGTAAATTGCCATAACCAGGATGAAAGCCGTGACGGTACTGAAAGGGGTAATCACTTGACTCCCCCCCACCCCCCTATCATTACCTTATGGAAGCGTAGAGACACATAGTGATAGTGGACCAGGGGGACATGATCATATAGGTAAATATTGATTGTGTGGCGGCTCAGGTAAATATTGATTGTGTGGCGGCTCAGGTAAATATTGATTGTGTGGCGGCTCAGGTAAATATTGATTGTGTGGCGGCTCAGGTAAATATTGATTGTGTGGCGGCTCAGGTAAATATTGATTGTGTGGCGGCTCAGGTAAATATTGATTGTGTGGCGGCTCAGGTAAATATTGATTGTGTGGCGGCTCAGGTAAATATTGATTGTGTGGCGGCTCAGGTAAATATTGATTGTGTGGCGGCTCAGGTAAATATTGATTGTGTGGCGGCTCAGGTAAATATTGATTGTGTGGCGGCTCAGGTAAATATTGATTGTGTGGCGGCTCAGGTAAATATTGATTGTGTGGCGGCTCAGGTAAATATTGATTGTGTGGCGGCTCAGGTAAATATTGATTGTGTGGCGGCTCAGGTAAATATTGATTGTGTGGCGGCTCAGGTAAATATTGATTGTGTGGCGGCTCAGGTAGATATTGATTGTGTGGCGGCTCAGGTAAATATTGATTGTGTGGTGGCTCAGGTAAATATTGATTGTGTGGCGGCTCAGGTAAAAACATGACGAGGGGTTTATATTGTTAGACTAGATTCGGTCATTATTATATGTTGCTTTGCCCTATTTATGAAACCTTTTCGAGATACATTTGTGTATTTTTCGGTAGAAAAATATCTCCGCCGAAGGCCGGTTCCTCCTAAATTGCCGGCTTGCTACCATTTGCCAGCAAAAAAAAAAAAAAAAAAAACTAAATGGCATGAAAGGTCTTAATATTAATAAAGAAATGGGGCAAAATGTCATATAATCGCCAAATTAATGGAGCGAGCGTCTTGAAATCTCAAACTAATGAGACTAAGCATGAAGGAGAAGGGAGTCTACAATAAAGAAGAATCTCCTCTTAACACCCCCCCCCCCCCCCCCCACACACACACACAAACACACACTATCATTACCCTGTGGAAGCGTGAAGACACAATGAGATATAACTGGCCCGCAAAGACATGGTCATATGGGTAAGTATTGATTGTGTGTCGTGGCTCAGGTAAAAACAAGACAAGGGTTTGTATTGTTTCACTGGACTTTGTAGTGATGTTGTTGTTTTATATTGCTCTGCCGTATGTATGCACCACCTTCGAAATCAATTTGTGCATTTTTCGGTACAAAGGTTGGTTCTTCCTAACTTGCAGGCTCGCTACCGCTCGCCAGGAAAATTTCGAAACCTATATGGCATGCGAGGCCTATATATTGGCAAATAAGTGGGACGAAAGGCCTAAAATCGCTAAACTAATGGGGCTAAGCATGAGGGAGAAAAAGGTTCCAGAAAAACTAAAATGACTCCCCTCCTATCATTACCTTGTGGAAGCGTAGAGACACATTGTGATAAGTGAACCACAAAGACATGATCATATGGGTAAATATTGATTGTGTGGCGGCTCACGTAAAAACAAGACACGGTTTTTATTGTTCAACTGGACTTCGTGGATGTTATTATTTGTATTGCAGTGTCTTATTTATGATCTTGCCAGGATGCGCTTGTTATTCTGTATAACGTGGAATAAGCTATAATAGTTGTTATTACCTCCACGCACAAAGTTGAAAGGAGGTTATTTTTGTCTATCCGTTTGATACCTCCGCCAACACAGTTGAGCGGAGGTTATATTTTGCCTCTGTTTGTCTGTTTGTTTGTCTATAAACAAGGTATCGCAAGGTAGGACATGCGCCAAGCAATAAGTGATGGCATTTTGTAGACGATCGGTGGAGCGCATACCTCCGCCAGCGTAAGTGGTTCACAAAGTTATGAACCGATTTTTACGAAATTTGGTGAACAGATAGAATATGTGCCAAGGGAGAAATTATTCCATTTTGGAGGTGATCGGTAGAGCGCATACCCCTACCAGCATATGTGGAGGTATACGCTCCGCTCAGTGACCCTCTAGTTTATTATATTATTCTGCCTTGAGATAATACTTATTGTTATATGCAAACTTCTTTGATCTTAGGTATTATTATTGAATACCATTACAGCATAGTACTATCTATAAAGATGCTTCACTTTAAATGTATTAGCTTTATGCTTTAACTAAAGGATTAAATGGCTGAGTATATATTACAATCAGATGAAGTAAGAATATTAGGAATCAAAATGATAGAAATATCAATAAATATGTAAACTCCCTACACCTTATTACAATTGGAATATAACCGCTTAATAATAACTATAACTAGAATAATATGAACTAATAATAATGTGTGTGACACTCGAAGGATTAAGGCCACCAAGCAGACAACATCATTCAAGAAGCGTCAGATGCATTAGCAATATTCCAAGAAGTGAGTTTAGTTAAGGATGTTGCTGACGAGGTGGGCAGTTGACAGTGTATGTGTGCGTGTGTGTGTTAGAGTGGGTAAGGGAACATTGGAAAGGGAAATACTGCCCTGGAACTAATGTCCGTGGCAGGATTAGGAAGTTAGTAGGGGACAGATGGGCTAGTAACTGAGGGGGGGATAAAATAAAGTTATTCATTTACAAACGCAGTCAGTCGCGGGTTTGATGCGAGATATTTGTCTAGGCGGAGTTTAAATGAATCAACGGTGATGCAGTCTATAACGTTTCGGGGAAGCCCATTCCACAAGTTGAACAACTCGATTGAAGAAGAAATTCTTAGATTCGCCCTTGTGAGTTAAAAGATTTACCAATAATTTTGGCAAAACACCGTTTCCCCGCTGTGTAATTAGATTGGTCGATAGTGAAGTAATACTACAGTTCATATTGTCGATGCCTTTGATGATTTTGAACACTTGAATTAAGTCACCTCTTAATCTGCGCTGGGTGTTAAAGGAAATAGATTTAATTCTCTAAGACGCTCTTCGTATGGTTTGTTCTTTAGGCTAGGTATCATTTTGGTAACTCTACGTTGAACTCGTTCTAGCTTGTTTATATCTTTTTGGTAATAAGGGCACCAGGATTGAACGCAGTATTCCAGAAGAGGGCGGACTAATGAATTGTAAAGGGTTAGGATAACTTCTTTGGATTTATGCTCAAATGACCTGCCTATAAAGCCAATTATTTTGTTTGCCTTCTTAACAACTTCTGAACATTGTTGACTCGGTTTTAGGTTACTCGATATTGTTACTCCCAGATCGGTTTCTCTGTTTACCGGTACATTCTTAAGCTGAGTGCCATTCATCGAATAGTTTGCTTTCTCATTTAGGTATCCGATATGTAGTACTTTAACATTTATCCGCATTGAAACTCATTTGCCAAATTTGGGCCCAACATGACAATTTATCTAGATTGTGTTGCATTATCGTCAACTTGTTCTTTTGAGAGTACGCTATTTGCAATTTTGTATCGTCAGCAAAATTTTGAGATTGGTACAGGTGAGACCCTCATCTATGTCGGTTGCATGTAAATTAGAAAGAGAATTGGTCCTAGTACCGATCCCTGGGGTACCCCGCTACTTACATTGGTCCATTTTGATGCCTTACCGTTTATGACTATGTGTGTGTGTGGGGGGGGGGGGGGGGGGGGGTAGGATAATAATAAATAATAATAATAAACGGTTTATTAAAGAATGGCAGCCTCATGAGCTGAAAATACACATTTTACAATTTAGTGGATGAACATGAGATGTACAGATATGAGGATGGTAAGCTCAGTTTACAAACAAAATAAATAAATACAATAATGATGCATGTGTAGAATACAAATTATATGTGTGTGTGTGTGTGTGTGTAAGATGGATGTATATGTGTGTGGATAGGATGGATGAATGTGTATGTGTGGTTGGGGGGGGGGGGGGGGGAGGAGGTAGGTGTTAAGGAGGTAAAAGTGGCAGTTGACAGTGGAGGCAGGAAATGTTGCTGTCATAATAATGACTGTATTATTGTGTGTGTGTGTGTGTGTACGTGTAGGTGTGGGTGTGGGTGAAGGTGTGTGTTGGTGGGGGTTTGTGTTGTGTGGGGATGTATTTCTTGTGTGTTTGGGTAAGATTGTGTGTGTGGATGAGTTTATGTGAGTGTGTGTGTGGGTAGGATGTGTAAGTGTGTGTGTGTGTGTGTGTACGCAGCCAAGCAGATGAGAAACAAAGATGGCAACTGTATACAGTATGCTCATATACTGTGAATTTTACCAATCGAGTCATTATCTTAGCTACACACTTAACCCCTTGAGGATTATGACGAATTTTGACAGTTGATTCTGGCTAGCATTTGACGATTTTATAGAACTTATTGAAGGTATGTTGGCATCAACAGGGTAAACAATATCTTGATCAACCCTCTGACCTCCATAATCGTTTCCTAACCTGATAAAAACTTCTAATGGTACCCAAAAAACAGAAATTTTATGTATTTTCGTATCCTACAATTCTTTAAAAAAAAAGTATATGCGTAGGACTTTGAAAGACAAATACCAGCTAGTTGTTGAACAAATGTACCTATTAGAGGGCATACAGTTTGAGAACATAACAAGCACGGAAACCATCTACATAAAATGACGACATTATAACCATATACCTCCAAATGTGAGTTATCTGCTGGACAGGTGGCGTTGTGTGTGTGTAAGTGTGAGAGTCCGAGTGTAGGGGGTGAGAAGGTGAAGCACGGGAACGAGGTGGCTTCAGAGATGGGGTCGTTTCGGGCCATGAGTGATCACCGTGCCTCATGTGAAGGCAAGATGGCAGGTGCTCGTTGTACTCTACGTGCTTCACATGTCTCACTCCCTAGACTGGAACAAGACCTCACGGGCTTCACTGTTCATTGTATAGCGGTGAATGTTAAGGCTCTCAGCCTATGCCCGAGAGGAAGTAAGTTGGAATATAGAAAAAAAAAAAAAAAAAAAAAAAAAAAAAATGTGTGGCAGAGTGGTCTTGCCACTGGACTGGGAATCCAATGGACCCGGGTTCGAATCCCAATATGTCAATGGGAAGATATTATTGGGATGGAATTTGTGCTGTACCTAGTATCAGTGCATTACCACAGCACACCGAAATGCTCCCAAAAATACCCTCATTGTTCCCTGATTAAATAGCATTGTATGAATATTCCCATATTCAAAAATATGCTACAGGGGGGCAATGCCTAGTGAGTTAATTGCTCAATAGGTGGCGTTCTGAGAGTGAGGGTCCGAGTCTGTGGCGGTGAGACTGTGAAGCTCAGAGGCGAGGCAGCTTCAGAGATGGAGTTGCTTCGAGCCGTGAAGCTTTGCATGTCTCACTCCCTAGACTGGAGCAAGACCTCACGGGCCTCACCGTGTTCAGCGGTTGAGTGTAAAGGCTATCAGCCTATGCCCGAGAGTGAGTAGTTGGAATATGGAAAAATACAAATATTAAACATAATAGCATATATAAAAAACATTGATATTAGGAAGTGCGGTAAGATTGTGCGGTACGATAACATCTTCACTGGAGCTGTGTGTGTTAACCCCTTCTGTACCGGAGACGTCTTTTTAACTTCATGCTCTCCGCTGTTAGACGATTGTATTCAGTTAAACAAAAAAATCCAGTAAGTAACAACAGGCTTCGAATAATCTCACTGAACCCTTTTTACTACCAGAGATCGTTCTTAAACTGCAAAAAATGGTCTAAATATAGCTAGACAAAATAAATAAAAAGACGTCACCGGTATAGAAGGGGTTAAGCGGGCACAGGGTTGAAGCTTCTGGAGCAAACAGATGGTGAGGTAATTGAGGCAATATATAACTTATTAGAGTCACCCTAAATATGGGTTGTGATATCATAGCTTCCCCGGTACACTGATGCGGGGTTCATAACATGTGGAAGAAATCACTGAAGTCATTTCTTCAACAGTACTGTACAGCTATAACGTCAAAAATTAATGTACTACTATCACAATCGTAATCGCATATTAATTCATATATATCTACCGGTACCTATATATTTATCTATCTATCTATGTTGGCTGTGTTTCGTGCGTGTGTGTGCGTGTAATAATAATAATAATTATAATAATATTCGGTTTATTAGGTATGTGTGTATTGTTTCTGTGTGTGTGTGTGGGGGGGAGGGGGGATGCGTCTGTGTGTGCGTATGTCTGCATGTCTTTGTGTAGGGAACCAGTCAGATGAAAACAAAAAACAAAATACAACAGCAATACCCAAACTCAATCTCCGCGAGGGGGTGTTTATTTTCTGGCTCCCCTTCTCCCTTATGTTTAGACGTATTGGTTTTCAGATTTTAAGATGTTCGGTCCATTAGTTGGCAATTGTAAGACCTTTGACCTCATTTTGTTGTCAATATTAAGATCTTTCGTACTATTTAGGTGTCGATTTTGTCCTGACGAGTGATAGCGATTTAGGTGAAACCGGCTTTCGGCCCAAGACATTTTTCTACCAAAAATTGTAAAATAATCTCTAGAAGGGGGATCTTTGTGATGTGTTTTAAACATGATATAGGTCTAGGGAGGAAACTGAAATAATAATAAATACTTAAATATATAAATCGACCAATATATAAACCCTTCCCCCTTAAAGTGAATTACTTAATGTCACGCTATTACCAGAAATGTTAATGTCATTTTCCTTCTTTATATTAACCCTTGTTGTACCGACGACGTCTTTTTCATTTTATTCTAGCTATATTTAGACATTGTGTATGCAGTTTAAGAAGGATCTGTGGTGGTTAAAAGGGTTGGTTGAGATAGTATGAATAATTATTATTGCTAGAGGTCCTCCCTAAGCAGAATTAAATCGCTTAATCATTGCCAGCCTATGATTATAGGATGACGGCGGTACAAAAGGGGTTAATGGTGGAATGAAGGTTATTTGTCCACCGTGACTGGCAAGGTTTGTTGGGGTTTGGGGGTTTAGTTCAACACGTACATGGTCGTAATACACATACACGCACACGAAAAACAGACACACACACTTACAAAACACACACACATACACGCACGCACGCACACACACATACACATACAGATACATGACGAACACACACATGCACATTCATAATCAGCACGTACACTTACAAAACGGACACACACTCCACGCACACACTCTCACAGAAACCATTATGAAACAGACGTACATACACACACACTTACAAAACAGAAGCACACGCACACTCTCTCTCTCTCACACACACACACACTTATAAAACAGAGGCACACACACATAGACACACACACTCATATCCCTCCACTATGTACAAACAAAGCCACTCAATGAATACAATCAGCCAACCTTTTACTAAACAAACAAGCTTCTCTTACAGCAGACACAAAACAAACACTAGCAATCACGTCCACACCCTCCACTGTTAATACCAAGGATATTAAAGGTATATATTATTAATTCAACAGGTATATCATTCTCTCTCTGTCTCTTGTCTCCTTCTCACTCTCTCTCTTGCGCGCTTTCGAGACGAAACCACACGATGAATGTTGTCAGGTGCATGTAAAATAAGCATACCAAACCATACAATATCAACTCAAGAAAAGTGGAAGTCAAGGATAGTACAGAGAAATATTTACATAGATACACTGGCCACAGAGATCTTACGATCTCTGTGAGGTGGTCAGGATTACATCCTAGTAAAGGTAGCAACCCGAAGAGTAAGGGAAAGTGGAAGGAAAGGATAGCAAAGATGAAAGCTCTCTTTCGACCCTCCGCTCCCTCTGGCAATCTGTTGTACATGATAACAAAAGTGAATAACCTTGCAGGGCTTAGAAATTGATCGATCTATATCTATTGCCGAACGCCGTGATCCCCGAAGGGATGGCCAAGAATGAAATGCCCTCTGTCCCCGGTCAGTTGATGTCCCTCCTTCCATCGAGCACCGCTTTCACTCATATACTTCTTAACTCCATCCTTCCACCTTTCACTCGGTCTACCTCTCCCTCTCTGTCCTTCCATCTCAATCTCGTACACTCTCTAAGTCATTCTCTCACTTCCCATACGTTCCACATGGCCGAACCATCTCAAGGTGTTCCTTTTTACACTTACCAGCACATCTACATCCACACCACACCTCTCTCATACTTCCACATTCGTCTGTCTATCCCTTCATGTAACTACCCCTGCACTTCTCAAGTAACTGATTTCCACCCCTCTCACTCTTGGTTTGAGTCTCTTCACCAACGTTCATGTTTCGTTCCCGTAATTCAATGTCGGGATTACCACACTGTCATGCAAGGACCTTTTTACTTCCATGCTGACCCCACTATTTCTTGTTACTGCGTTCAGCGTTCCTACAACCCTCTCCCGCACTTCTTCATACATACTCCCATTTTTACTCAACACACTGCCCAAATACTTAAATGAGCTGACATTCTCCATAGCCTGATGGTTCAACCTCACCTCACACGCTGTGGTTGAACCCCTTTCAAAGACCAAACATAGCCTTGCTCTTCCCTGCATTTACCTTCAGATTCCGTTCTTCACACACTGTTCCAAACATATTTACCAGACCCTGCAACTCCCATTCACTATCGGTCATCGAAACTATATCATCGGCCAACAGAAGTACAGGCAACTTGCTCTTGTTTCCTTCCCTTATCAGCGGTACACCAACATCCACTGCTCTTCCTTTTTATTTATTTCATGACTCAATCCAAATATATATTGAACAACCATAAGGTCATCACACAACCTTGCTTTAGCCCAACATTCAGATCAAGCTCTCTCTGTTCATTCTCCTTACGCAACGACACCTTTGTAACCTCATACATGCTCTTCGCTGCTTTCAACAACTTGCCATCTACTCCGAATATTCTCAGTACTCTCCACATATCTTCTCTATCAACTCTGTCATAGGCCTTCTCCAAGTTCATAAAGGCAGCAGCATATAACTTTTGTCGCTTCTACAGATATTTCTCCACAACACATTTCAGGGCAAAAATATGATCTACATAACCTCTTCCCTTCCGAAACCCGCCCTGCTCATCACCTAACCATTTCTCCGTTCTCGATCTCACTCTCTCGATCACTACCCTACTGTACACCTTCCCTAATATGCTTAGCAGACATATCCCCCGTGGTTACCACACACTCCTCTTTCCCCTTTACCCTTACACAGGGGGACTATTATGCCTGTCTTCCAGTCATCAAGTGCAATTCCATTCTCCCATGCTAGTTTACACATTTTCCATACCCATTCGATCACTATCTCACCACCATACCTCAGCATTTTCCCACACACTCTATCTATTCCTGACGCTTTCCCCATCTTCACTTGTTTCATGGCTTCACACACTTACATACATACATACATAACATTTTAAGACTGAGTGCTCCACACATACGTCCAGTTTCAGTCTCTTGTCCTAATGGCCGCGTTCCAGGCGACCGTGTTAAGGGCTGCTTCACTTGTCAAGTGTTTGGATTCGAGATCGGCACGTATAGTCCGATCCCAGGTCTTCCTCGGTCCACCCCTTGGTGCAGCTCCCTACACAATCACATACTTGCATCTTTTCACCCAATTTTGTTCACCCATTCTCTCCACATGCCCATACTATCCCTGTCTACTTTTTTTGCTTTCTATGTGAGTGAGGGTGACAAAAAGCAGAACTGCCTCTCCCATAATTGAAAGAGTGACAGGGCCAAATACAAGGGACATTTGAGCCAAAATGCCTTGACACACAGAGTTTGAAGCAATTTAAGTCATAGGAGGAGGGAAAGACTGATTCTGGGAGACAGTTCCAGAGCTCAGCTATTGAATAGAAGAAAGACAGAGAGTAACTTTTCACTCTTGGGTTGGAGAGTTGCACAGAGTAGGGGTGGGATTGTGTTGGAAGACGGGCACTACGCACCCTAAGTAGAGGAGGTGTTATACAATGGGAGAGCTCTGAAGAGCACTGATTATTGTAGTAGTGATAGAATAGCGAGAAAGATGCAACATTGTGGCGAAGAGAGAGAGAGTTTGCAGAGAGTTGGTGAGTTGACGGGAATTAATGATATTAAAGGCCTTCCTTTCTAGTTTGTCTAGGAGTGCAGTGTGAGAGGATCCTCCCCACATATTAGAAAGAACAATACTCAATACAAAGATGTACTGTATCCCTGTACAGAGCAAGAAGCTGTGCAGGGGAAAAGAACCCCTTGAGGCGGTTGAGCACACCCAGCTTCTGGGAGGCTGCCTTAGCAAGACTGGTAATATGGTCCTTCCAAGTGAGTGCAGAAGGAAACTAGACACCAAGAATATTGAGATGATGAAGGATTGATTTTTGTATTGTTGAAGAATAAGGAATAGTCCTCTGGGAGTTCCGGACAGGTAGATAGATGGAGAAGTTGGGTTTTGGAAGCATTAAAGGCACCAAGGTTTTCTCTGCCCCAATTAGAAATAGTAGTTAGATCAGAAGATAAGTGTTGTATGGCTTCATTAAGTTTGTTTTTGAGAGATTGCTGGCTGGGGCGCACTGAAAAACTAATTGAGTAGTGTAAGGTAGAGTCCTCTGCATATGAATGAATGGGACTGGAGGTACAATTGAGAAGACCATTTATGGAAATTAGAAAGAGAATAGAAATAAGAGAGAGCCCTGAGGAACACCGGAGTTGATAGGATGAGGAAGTGGGCGATGGCCGTCCACAACCACAGCTATGGAACGGCCGGAAAAGAAAATAGACAAAGGCACAGATGGAGGGATAGAAACCGAAGGAGGGTAGTTTAGAAATTAATTATTTGTGCCAGACTCAATCGAAGGCCTTTGATATGTCTAGAGCAATGAAAAAACTCTCACTGAAGTCCCGAAAGGATGATGACCAAGAGTTGGTAAGATATGAAAGAAGAATCACCAGTAGAGCAACCCTCAAGGAAGCCATACTGGTGATCTGAGAGCAGATTATGAGAAGAGAAATGTTTAAGAAATTTGGAAGCAAGAATAGTTTCAAAAACTTGAGAGACACAAGAGATGAGAGCAATTGGACGATAGTTGGAGGGTTGAGAGCAGTCACCCTTCTTTGGGACAGGTTGAATGAGAGCAAACTTCCTGCATGAAGGAAAGACGTTAGAAGAGAGACATAGACAAAAGAGTTTGCCTAGGCAGGGAATCAGCACAAAAGCACAGTTTTTGAGTACAACAGGAGGAACACTGTCAGGACCGTACGCCTTCTTAGTATTAACTCTTTCACGCATATGACGCGATTTTGAGCCTATTGGGGATACTTTAAAGCTTTTGTTGCCATCAGGGGTATTTAGAGACCTTTAGTTTAGTTACTTCAACCTCTGCAGTTGTCTTTGAGTTTGCTGTGGGCAGAAAACTAATTTTGGAGAGGTAATTATAAGAGTGATAGAACTCTATTTCTTATTGCTAATCTGGCAACCTCTGCGTCATAAATGCGTGAAAGGGTTAAGCCCAGAGAGGGTAGAAAGTTCATCTTTAGAAGAGATTACGATATTAGGCATAAGTAGGAGAGAGGGGGGTGGAGAGGGATGAATAGCACCAGAATCATCCAAGGTGAAGTTTCTGGCAAAAGTTTGAGTGAAGAGTTCAGCTTTGTTAGAGGAAGAAGTGATGGTTGTGCCATCATAGTGGAAAAGGGGATGGAAAGACGAGGAAGAAAAATTGTTGGAAAGGTTTTTGGCTAGATACCAGAAAACTTGGGAAGAGCTAGAGTTGGATAGTTACTTGTACGTATCACCTCGCTAATACTCTTTCTACCAAAGTGTCTCCTCAGCTCATCATTAGTTATTCTATCCTGCAGTTTGGCTCCACACATCCATCTCACCATTTTCATCTCATTACATTCCATTCTGTTGACATCCTCTACTTTAACAGCCCATGTGTCTGAGTCATACGGCATTGCACTTCTAACACATGAGGCATACACCTTTCCCTTCAGGGGGAGAAGCATTCTTTTCATGGCCAGAATCAGCAGCAGTTCTCTGACCTTCCCCCAGCCACATCTAATTCTAGCGTCAGTGGCAGCCTCGGCCCCACCACCGGCAGAGATGGTATCTCCTAGGTAACAAAACTTGTCCACCAGCTAAAATGACTCATTTCCAAAATTCACAGCCACAGGATCATCATTTAACACAAGTTCGCCCTTGCACACTACGCACTCAAATGTTTTGATTTCCGACTCATCCTTCAGCAGGGGTCCTTTTATTCTACTATAGCGCTTACTCCCATGGTGCACCCAACATCGACAGACGCTACACCGAATCGAGTTAGCACCCTCACCCTTTCTACACTCTGCACATGGTTATGCACCGCTCTCTTCCACATTTCCCTTGTCTCAATCTACAATCTACAATGCATGACCTTGGTTTTGTTAATATTGACTCTTAAACCCTTGCTCGCCATACCCTCTCTCCATCTTCTGAATTTGGCCTCAGCATCTTGCACATTGTCAGCTATTAGGACTAAATCATCTGCATAAAGCAGTTCCCACGGGTGTCCGGATCTAAAATCTCTAGACAGTGCCTCCAAGACCATAATAAAGAGGAGGGGGCTTAACACTGAACCCTGATGAACTCCAACACGGACTGTAAACTCCTCACTCAGTACACGTTTCACCCTCACCGCAGTGTGCGAATCCTCATACATCTTCATTATCACACACACCAGCGCTTCCATACCAAGTTTTTTCATAGCCCACTGCACAACATCTCTAGACACCCTGTCAAAGGCTTTCTCCAGGTCTACAAACACAAAGTATAGATCCCTGCCTTTTAGTAAGTAGCTTTCCTGTATCTGCCTGACTATGAAGATAGCATCGGTTGTACCACGTCCTGCCATAAACCCAAACTGCATATCGAAGTGACGGGGTTGAAAAGCACAGGGTCAAATATCACCTGTAGGATTGCTAGCCTGCAGGTGAACAGGAAGGCGAAGCGAGACACCAAAACCCAGAAAAGAAGTAATCTACCTGAGTACTCCATCTATCTATCTATCTATTGCCTGACGCCGTGATCCCCGAAGGGGTGGCCACGAACGAACCGCCCCCATGCACCTCTGTCCCCAGTCAGTCGACGCCCCTCCCCCCAACCAGCACCGCCTTCGTTCATGTAGTTCCTCACTCCATCCTTCCACCTCATATTCGGTCTACCTCTCCCCCTCTGTCCCTCCACCTCGCTCTCGTACAACCTCTTAGTCATTCTCTCGCTTTCCATACGTTCCATATGACCGAACCATCTCAAGTTGTTCCTTTTCACACTTTCCAGCACATCTACCTCCACACAACACCTCCTTCTTACTTCCTCATTAGTCTGTCTATCCCTCCATGTAACTCCGCACGCACTCCTTAAGTAATTAATTTCCACTGCTCTCACTCTTGGTCTGAGTCTCTCAACCAACGTCCATGCTTCGCTTCCGTAAGTCAGTGTCGGGATTACCACACTGTAATGCAAGGACTTCTTCACTTCCATACTGACCACCCTATTTCTTGTTACTGCTTTTAGCGTTCCTACAACCCTCTTCCCCTGTTGTACCCTCTCCCGCACCTCTTCATCCATAGTCCCATCTTTACTCAACACACTGCCCAGATACTTAAAAGAGTTGACGATCTCCATAGCCTGACCGTTCAGCTTCACCTCACACTCTGTGACTTCACCCCTTTCGAAGACCATAACCTTGCTCTTCCCCGTATTTACCTTCAAATTCCGTTTTTCGCACACTGTTCCAATCTCATTTACCAGACCCTGCAACTCCCATTCATTATCACTCATCAGAACTGTATCATCCGCAAACAGCAGTATAGGTAGCTTCCACTCAATTCCCTCCCTTTTCAGCGATACACCAACATCCACTGCTCTTGATAGTATTTCTTTCATAACTCCATCCATATATACAGTAAACAACCACGGGGACATCACACACCCCTGTTTCAAACCAACATTCAGGTCAAAGAACTCGCTCTGCTCACTCTCCACACGTACCGCCGCCTTTGCACCCTCATACATGCTCTTCACTGCTTTCAGCAACTTGCCCTCTACTCCGTATATTCTAAGTACTTTCCACAAACCTTCTCTATCCACTCTGTCATAGGCCTTCTCCAAGTCCATAAAGGCAACATACACCTTTTGTTTCTTCTCCAGATACTTCTCCACAACACAATTCAGGGTAAAAATCTGATCTACACATCCTCTTCCCTTCCTAAAACCTCCTTGCTCGTCGCCTATCCATTTCTCCGTTCTCACTCTCACTCTCTCAATCACTACCCTACTGTATACCTTCCCTACTACGCTTAGAAGACATATTCCTCGGTGGTTACCACACACTCCTCTTTCCCCTTTGCCCTTATATAGGGGGACTATTATGCCAGTCTTCCAGTCATCGGGTGCACTCCCCTTCTCCCATGCTAGTTTGCACATTTTCCATACCCATTCTATCACTATCTCACCACCATACCTCAACATTTCCCCACACACTCCATCTGTTCCTGGTGCTTTCCCCAACTTCACTCTTTTCATGGCTTCCCACACTTCTGACCTCCTGATCCCCACCTCCTCCTCCACTACTTCTCTTCTTCTCCCTCCCATACCATATCCAGCTATGTTTGCTGGCTCTTCATTCCTTTCATTTAGCAACTCACTGAAGTACTCCCTCCATCTTTCGACTCTCTCTTGCTTCTCGGCTAGCATTCTCCCATTCTTATCTTTCACACCCTTACTGTTTCCCTTGCTACCTTCCCTAACTTTCTTGACTTCTTTCCAGAACAGTTTCTTACTCTCCCTCCAGAGTATGGGATGTGATGGGATGGGATGTGATGGCATGTGATAATATTAATTCCTCAATAGGTAAAAGAACTCCTCAGACCTCGAAAGATATTCACCATGGCTTCAATCGATCCTTGAATGGGAGGGTAATTTTAGGACTCAATTGCTAACATGTTAGTTAAATCAAGCCCTAGAATTGGTTGCCTTATCCAGGTTTCCGTCGGGGTAGTGACGACATCGGCTGAGATGTCCCAGGTCAGGTGTGCGGAGGTCAGAAGGTCATAAGTACAGGGGGGCGTATTCCGGGGGGAATAGGAGGACCCCTTAGAAGTTTCTGGGCAGGTGAGTAGACCTCTTCGTGGAAGAACGGCATAACTGCTCTTTGTTAGTGCGTCCATGTTGGTCCTTGTGCCTCTGACTGTACACTATTTTCTTCTTCGTGGCCTCGTGGTGCTGGTGGGGAACTGGAATGGTTTTGCCTGGCGTGGTTGGTAGATCAGGTTTGATTGTGGCAATTCTGGCATCTTGTCTGGTAAGGTGTAGTGGTGCACAGGTAGATTTTGGGCGGCTATGTGTTGTGGGTTTTGTTAGGGTTCTGGTGTAGTGACTAGTGTCTTGGACTTCCACCCAGAAGGTCCCAAGGTCACCCCCACGCTCGGCGCATTAAAGGTTTTTCACAAGCAATGAGTCGTTACCGTCCCTCATGAGCAAAGGGATGAGGTAGTAGTACAGGACCCAATGGAAATATGCCTAATCAGCCTTATTGGGCTATCCTTAGCTGGCTTAGCATGCGCTAGCTATAACCCGTCCAGTACCGTAGGATACAGTAATAAAAGTCACCTGCAGTCTCAAGCACTGTGGCCAAACTGGCAAGAGAGAACAACTGTCCACCTCAAGAGACGAAGCGAGGCTAGCTCTCCCACCCTTCAGTGGGTCTTATATAAGCTCTGAGAAGCGTTGCCATATCGAGAAACAGTGCTCAAACGGTCGTGGTACCAGGTACAGGCTTCTACAGGCAGTTACAAGGAAAGTACATTACTGGCGGCGATTCGCCGTCTCTGGGACTGGGGAGTGACTTATCTACTGACGGCGATTATTTATTATTATTATTATTTATTAGGGTTTTACTGTCTTCACATGGTTTTGATGCTGCGTTGATCTTCTGTGATGGAGGTGAGTTTTCTTTCTCGGTGTGGGTATTCTGTGCCTGGTTTCTATTGCTGTCTTCCTTTGTTATGGGGTGGTGGAGTTTGGGTATCCGGGGCATCTTCGTTATTTTGGTCTTGGTATTTCTCTCCTTCGTCTTGGTTATTTCTCGTTTAGTTTCTCCTACGTCCATCTTGTTTCGTTTTCCTTGATGATGTTGCCTTCTAGTGTAGGTTAGATTAGTTTCCCCTTCTTCGGTTTCTTTCCTCTTTCCTGGGCGAGTTGGTACGGTGGTGCTCCTTAACTTGGGTATTTTAATTAGTATATTGCTTGTTTTCAGGTAGGAGGTTCTACTTCAAGTTGTTGGTTTACAATGAGCTGCGCAACAACATTGAATAGGTAAGTGTGAATCTGTTTTTCCCCTTTGCATAGTAATATATGGATTACAGATGGTACCGGTACATTATATACAATAATACTGTATATAGGATACTGTAGGTTAGTATGTTAAATGGGGATAATATTTATTTGCTCATTTATGTATTTGATCCTCCCTAGAGCTCCGTCAAGCTTAAAAAAAATACGCCCAAGATAGATGTGTGAATTTTTCGATAGAAAAATGTCGTAGCCGAAGGGTGGTTCCTCTTAAAATACAGGTTCGCTGTTGCTCGCCAGAAAAGATCGACACCTAAATGACACGAAAAGTCTTAATTTTGACCAAGACATGGGTCGGAAAGTCTTGAAATCGCCAACCTAATGGGCCAAATGTTGTAAAATCTGAAAACTGATGGGGCTAAACATGAGGAAGAAGGGGAACCAGAAAAACGACCCATCTCCCCTGAATCAGACACATTTATTCTTTTATACCCTCCAAATCATTGGTATAATTTATCAAATAATTTTACAGTCGGGTTTAAACATCATACAACACTTTTACATATAACGTTTAATTTGTTCTTAAGCATGGAATTATCCACAAACAATATCCGAGATAGCCAGCATAGTTAAGCTTTGTTCATGGAAAATTCATATTTAAACCTTGAGAAAGAATGAAAGTGCATTGCTATTTTTGAGGCCGACTGTGCATAATATAATTGGTCTATTGGTAAATTGCCATAACCAGGATGAAAGCCGTGACGGTACTGAAAGGGGTAATCACTTGACTCCCCCCCACCCCCCTATCATTACCTTATGGAAGCGTAGAGACACATAGTGATAGTGGACCAGGGGGACATGATCATATAGGTAAATATTGATTGTGTGGCGGCTCAGGTAAATATTGATTGTGTGGCGGCTCAGGTAAATATTGATTGTGTGGCGGCTCAGGTAAATATTGATTGTGTGGCGGCTCAGGTAAATATTGATTGTGTGGCGGCTCAGGTAAATATTGATTGTGTGGCGGCTCAGGTAAATATTGATTGTGTGGCGGCTCAGGTAAATATTGATTGTGTGGCGGCTCAGGTAAATATTGATTGTGTGGCGGCTCAGGTAAATATTGATTGTGTGGCGGCTCAGGTAAATATTGATTGTGTGGCGGCTCAGGTAAATATTGATTGTGTGGCGGCTCAGGTAAATATTGATTGTGTGGCGGCTCAGGTAAATATTGATTGTGTGGCGGCTCAGGTAAATATTGATTGTGTGGCGGGTCAGGTAAATATTGATTGTGTGGCGGCTCAGGTAAATATTGATTGTGTGGCGGCTCAGGTAAATATTGATTGTGTGGCGGCTCAGGTAGATATTGATTGTGTGGCGGGTCAGGTAAATATTGATTGTGTGGTGGCTCAGGTAAATATTGATTGTGTGGCGGCTCAGGTAAAAACATGACGAGGGGTTTATATTGTTAGACTAGATCCGCTCATTAATATATGTTGCTTTGCCCTATTTATCAAACCTTTTCGAGATACATTTGTGCATTTTTCGGTAGAAAAATACTTCCGCCGAAGGCCGGTTCCTCCTAAATTGCCGGCTTGCTACCATATGCCAGGAGAAAAAAAACCTAAATGGCATGAAAGGTCTTAATATTAATAAAGAAATGGGGCAAAATTTCATATAATCGCCAAATTAATGGAGCGACCGTCTTGAATTCTCAAAACTAATGAGACTAAGCATGAAGGAGAAGGGAGTCTACAATAAACAAGAACCTCCTCTTAACACCCCACCCCCCCACACACACACACACAAACACACACTATCATTACCCTGTGGAAGCGTGAAGACACAATGAGATATAACTGGCCCGCAAAGACATGGTCATATGGGTAAGTATTGATTGTGTGTCGTGGCTCAGGTAAAAACAAGACAAGGGTTTGTATTGTTTCACTGGACTTTGTAGTGATGTTGTTGTTTTATATTGCTCTGCCGTATGTATGCACCACCTTCGAAATCAATTTGTGCATTTTTCGGTACAAAGGTTGGTTCTTCCTAACTTGCAGGCTCGCTACCGCTCGCCAGGAAAATTTCGAAACCTATATGGCATGCGAGGCCTATATATTGGCAAATAAGTGGGACGAAAGGCCTAAAATCGCTAAACTAATGGGGCTAAGCATGAGGGAGAAAAAGGTTCCAGAAAAACTAAAATGACTCCCCTCCTATCATTACCTTGTGGAAGCGTAGAGACACATTGTGATAAGTGAACCACAAAGACATGATCATATGGGTAAATATTGATTGTGTGGCGGCTCACGTAAAAACAAGACACGGTTTTTATTGTTCAACTGGACTTCGTGGATGTTATTATTTGTATTGCAGTGTCTTATTTATGATCTTGCCAGGATGCGCTTGTTATTCTGTATAACGTGGAATAAGCTATAATAGTTGTTATTACCTCCACGCACAAAGTTGAAAGGAGGTTATTTTTGTCTATCCGTTTGATACCTCCGCCAACACAGTTGAGCGGAGGTTATATTTTGCCTCTGTTTGTCTGTTTGTTTGTCTATAAACAAGGTATCGCAAGGTAGGACATGCGCCAAGCAATAAGTGATGGCATTTTGTAGACGATCGGTGGAGCGCATACCTCCGCCAGCGTAAGTGGTTCACAAAGTTATGAACCGATTTTTACGAAATTTGGTGAACAGATAGAATATGTGCCAAGGGAGAAATTATTCCATTTTGGAGGTGATCGGTAGAGCGCATACCCCTACCAGCATATGTGGAGGTATACGCTCCGCTCAGTGACCCTCTAGTTTATTATATTATTCTGCCTTGAGATAATACTTATTGTTATATGCAAACTTCTTTGATCTTAGGTATTATTATTGAATACCATTACAGCATAGTACTATCTATAAAGATGCTTCACTTTAAATGTATTAGCTTTATGCTTTAACTAAAGGATTAAATGGCTGAGTATATATTACAATCAGATGAAGTAAGAATATTAGGAATCAAAATGATAGAAATATCAATAAATATGTAAACTCCCTACACCTTATTACAATTGGAATATAACCGCTTAATAATAACTATAACTAGAATAATATGAACTAATAATAATGTGTGTGTGACACTCGAAGGATTAAGGCCACCAAGCAGACAACATCATTCAAGAAGCGTCAGATGCATTAGCAATATTCCAAGAAGTGAGTTTAGTTAAGGATGTTGCTGACGAGGTGGGCAGTTGACAGTGTATGTGTGCGTGTGTGTGTGTGTGGGGGGGGGGGGGGGGGGAGGATAATAATAAATAATAATAATAAACGGTTTATTAAAGAATGGCAGCCTCATGAGCTGAAAATACACATTTTACAATTTAGTGGATGAACATGAGATGTACAGATATGAGGATGGTAAGCTCAGTTTACAAACAAAATAAATAAATACAATAATGATGCATGTGCAGAATACAAATTATATGTGTGTGTGTGTGTGTGTAAGATGGATGTATATGTGTGTGGATAGGATGGATGAATGTGTATGTGTGGTTGGGGGGGGGGGGAGGAGGTAGGTGTTAAGGAGGTAAAAGTGGCAGTTGACAGTGGAGGCAGGAAATGTTGCTGTCATAATAATGACTGTATTATTGTGTGTGTGTGTGTGTACGTGTAGGTGTGGGTGTGGGTGAAGGTGTGTGTTGGTGGGGGTTTGTGTTGTGTGGGGATGTATTTCTTGTGTGTTTGGGTAAGATTGTGTGTGTGGATGAGTTTATGTGAGTGTGTGTGTGGGTAGGATGTGTAAGTGTGTGTGTGTGTGTGTACGCAGCCAAGCAGATGAGAAACAAAGATGGCAACTGTATACAGTATGCTCATATACTGTGAATTTTACCAATCGAGTCATTATCTTAGCTACACACTTAACCCCTTGAGGATTATGACGAATTTTGACAGTTGATTCTGGCTAGCATTTGACGATTTTATAGAACTTATTGAAGGTATGTTGGCATCAACAGGGTAAACAATATCTTGATCAACCCTCTGACCTCCATAATCGTTTCCTAACCTGATAAAAACTTCTAATGGTACCCAAAAAACAGAAATTTTATGTATTTTCGTATCCTACAATTCTTTAAAAAAAAAGTATATGCGTAGGACTTTGAAAGACAAATACCAGCTAGTTGTTGAACAAATGTACCTATTAGAGGGCATACAGTTTGAGAACATAACAAGCACGGAAACCATCTACATAAAATGACGACATTATAACCATATACCTCCAAATGTGAGTTATCTGCTGGACAGGTGGCGTTGTGTGTGTGTAAGTGTGAGAGTCCGAGTGTAGGGGGTGAGAAGGTGAAGCACGGGAACGAGGTGGCTTCAGAGATGGGGTCGTTTCGGGCCATGAGTGATCACCGTGCCTCATGTGAAGGCAAGATGGCAGGTGCTCGTTGTACTCTACGTGCTTCACATGTCTCACTCCCTAGACTGGAACAAGACCTCACGGGCTTCACTGTTCATTGTATAGCGGTGAATGTTAAGGCTCTCAGCCTATGCCCGAGAGGAAGTAAGTTGGAATATAGAAAAAAAAAAAAAAAAAAAAAAAAAAAAAATAATGTGTGGCAGAGTGGTCTTGCCACTGGACTGGGAATCCAATGGACCCGGGTTCGAATCCCAATATGTCAATGGGAAGATATTATTGGGATGGAATTTGTGCTGTACCTAGTATCAGTGCATTACCACAGCACACCGAAATGCTCCCAAAAATACCCTCATTGTTCCCTGATTAAATAGCATTGTATGAATATTCCCATATTCAAAAATATGCTACAGGGGGGCAATGCCTAGTGAGTTAATTGCTCAATAGGTGGCGTTCTGAGAGTGAGGGTCCGAGTCTGTGGCGGTGAGACTGTGAAGCTCAGAGGCGAGGCAGCTTCAGAGATGGAGTTGCTTCGAGCCGTGAAGCTTTGCATGTCTCACTCCCTAGACTGGAGCAAGACCTCACGGGCCTCACCGTGTTCAGCGGTTGAGTGTAAAGGCTATCAGCCTATGCCCGAGAGTGAGTAGTTGGAATATGGAAAATACAAATATTAAACATAATAGCATATATAAAAAACATTGATATTAGGAAGTGCGGTAAGATTGTGCGGTACGATAACATCTTCACTGGAGCTGTGTGTGTTAACCCCTTCTGTACCGGAGACGTCTTTTTAACTTCATGCTCTCCGCTGTTAGACGATTGTATTCAGTTAAACAAAAAAAAATCCAGTAAGTAACAACAGGCTTCGAATAATCTCACTGAACCCTTTTTACTACCAGAGATCGTTCTTAAACTGCAAAAAATGGTCTAAATATAGCTAGACAAAATAAATAAAAAGACGTCACCGGTATAGAAGGGGTTAAGCGGGCACAGGGTTGAAGCTTCTGGAGCAAACAGATGGTGAGGTAATTGAGGCAATATATAACTTATTAGAGTCACCCTAAATATGGGTTGTGATATCATAGCTTCCCCGTACACTGATGCGGGGTTCATAACATGTGGAAGAAATCACTGAAGTCATTTCTTCAACAGTACTGTACAGCTATAACGTCAAAAATTAATGTACTACTATCACAATCGTAATCGCATATTAATTCATATATATCTACCGGTACCTATATATTATCTATCTATCTATGTTGGCTGTGTTTCGTGCGTGTGTGTGCGTGTAATAATAATAATAATTATAATAATATTCGGTTTTAGGTATGTGTGTATTGTTTCTGTGTGTGTGTGTGGCGGGGCGGCGGGATGCGTCTGTGTGTGCGTATGTCTGCATGTCTTTGTGTAGGGAACCAGTCAGATGAAAACAAAAAACAAAATACAACAGCAATACCCAAACTCAATCTCCGCGAGGGGGTGTTTATTTTCTGGCTCCCCTTCTCCCTTATGTTTAGACGTATTGGTTTTCAGATTTTAAGATGTTCGGTCCATTAGTTTGGCAATTGTAAGACCTTTGACCTCATTTTGTTGTCAATATTAAGATCTTTCGTACTATTTAGGTGTCGATTTTGTCCTGACGAGTGATAGCGATTTAGGTGAAACCGGCTTTCGGCCCAAGACATTTTTCTACCAAAAATTGTAAAAAAATCTCTAGAAGGGGGATCTTTGTGATGTGTTTTAAACATGATATAGGTCTAGGGAGGAAACTGAAATAATAATAAATACTTAAATATATAAATCGACCAATATATAAACCCTTCCCCCTTAAAGTGAATTACTTAATGTCACGCTATTACCAGAAATGTTAATGTCATTTTCCTTCTTTATATTAACCCTTGTTGTACCGACGTCTTTTTCATTTGATTCTAGCTATATTTAGACATTGATGTGCAGCTTAGGAAGGATCTGTGGTGGTAAAAAAGGGTTGGTTTGAGATAGTATGAATAATTATTATTGCTAGAGGTCCTCCCTAAGCAGAATTAAATCGCTTAATCATTGCCAGCCTATGATTATAGGATGACGGCGGTACAAAGGGGTTAATGGTGGAATGAAGGTTATTTGTCCACCGTGACTGGCAAGGTTGTTGGGGTTTGGGGGTTTAGTTCAACACGTACATGGTCGTAATACATACACGCACACGAAAAACACACACACTTACAAAACACACACACATACACGCACGCACGCACACACACATACACATACAGATACATGACGAACACACACATGCACATTCATAATCAGCACGTACACTTACAAAACGGACACACACTCCACGCACACACTCTCACAGAAACCATTATGAAACAGACGTACATACACACACACTTACAAAACAGAAGCACACGCACACTCTCTCTCTCTCACACACACACACTTATAAAACAGAGGCACACACACATAGACACACACACTCATATCCCTCCACTATGTACAAACAAAGCCACTCAATGAATACAATCAGCCAACCTTTTACTAAACAAACAAGCTTCTCTTACAGCAGACACAAAACAAACACTAGCAATCACGTCCACACCCTCCACTGTTAATACCAAGGATATTAAAGGTATATATTATTAATTCAACAGGTATATCATTCTCTCTCTGTCTCTTGTCTCCTTCTCACTCTCTCTCTTGCGCGCTTTCGAGACGAAACCACACGATGAATGTTGTCAGGTGCATGTAAAATAAGCATACCAAACCATACAATATCAACTCAAGAAAAGTGGAAGTCAAGGATAGTACAGAGAAATATTTACATAGATACACTGGCCACAGAGATCTTACGATCTCTGTGAGGTGGTCAGGATTACATCCTAGTAAAGGTAGCAACCCGAAGAGTAAGGGAAAGTGGAAGGAAAGGATAGCAAAGATGAAAGCTCTCTTTCGACCCTCCGCTCCCTCTGGCAATCTGTTGTACATGATAACAAAAGTGAATAACCTTGCAGGGCTTAGAAATTGATCGATCTATATCTATTGCCGAACGCCGTGATCCCCGAAGGGATGGCCAAGAATGAAATGCCCTCTGTCCCCGTCAGTTGATGTCCCTCCTTCCATCGAGCACCGCTTTCACTCATATACTTCTTAACTCCATCCTTCCACCTTTCACTCGGTCTACCTCTCCCTCTCTGTCCTTCCATCTCAATCTCGTACACTCTCTAAGTCATTCTCTCACTTCCCATACGTTCCACATGGCCGAACCATCTCAAGGTGTTCCTTTTTACACTTACCAGCACATCTACATCCACACCACACCTCTCTCATACTTCCACATTCGTCTGTCTATCCCTTCATGTAACTACCCCTGCACTTCTCAAGTAACTGATTTCCACCCCTCTCACTCTTGGTTTGAGTCTCTTCACCAACGTTCATGTTTCGTTCCCGTAATTCAATGTCGGGATTACCACACTGTCATGCAAGGACCTTTTTACTTCCATGCTGACCCCACTATTTCTTGTTACTGCGTTCAGCGTTCCTACAACCCTCTCCCGCACTTCTTCATACATACTCCCATTTTTACTCAACACACTGCCCAAATACTTAAATGAGCTGACATTCTCCATAGCCTGATGGTTCAACCTCACCTCACACGCTGTGGTTGAACCCCTTTCAAAGACCAAACATAGCCTTGCTCTTCCCTGCATTTACCTTCAGATTCCGTTCTTCACACACTGTTCCAAACATATTTACCAGACCCTGCAACTCCCATTCACTATCGGTCATCGAAACTATATCATCGGCCAACAGAAGTACAGGCAACTTGCTCTTGTTTCCTTCCCTTATCAGCGGTACACCAACATCCACTGCTCTTCCTTTTTATTTATTCATGACTCAATCCAAATATATATTGAACAACCATAAGGTCATCACACAACCTTGCTTTAGCCCAACATTCAGATCAAGCTCTCTCTGTTCATTCTCCTTACGCAACGACACCTTTGTAACCTCATACATGCTCTTCGCTGCTTTCAACAACTTGCCATCTACTCCGAATATTCTCAGTACTCTCCACATATCTTCTCTATCAACTCTGTCATAGGCCTTCTCCAAGTTCATAAAGGCAGCAGCATATAACTTTTGTCGCTTCTACAGATATTTCTCCACAACACATTTCAGGGCAAAAATATGATCTACATAACCTCTTCCCTTCCGAAACCCGCCCTGCTCATCACCTAACCATTTCTCCGTTCTCGATCTCACTCTCTCGATCACTACCCTACTGTACACCTTCCCTAATATGCTTAGCAGACATATCCCCCGTGGTTACCACACACTCCTCTTTCCCCTTTACCCTTACACAGGGGGACTATTATGCCTGTCTTCCAGTCATCAAGTGCAATTCCATTCTCCCATGCTAGTTTACACATTTTCCATACCCATTCGATCACTATCTCACCACCATACCTCAGCATTTTCCCACACACTCTATCTATTCCTGACGCTTTCCCCATCTTCACTTGTTTCATGGCTTCACACACTTACATACATACATACATAACATTTTAAGACTGAGTGCTCCACACATACGTCCAGTTTCAGTCTCTTGTCCTAATGGCCGCGTTCCAGGCGACCGTGTTAAGGGCTGCTTCACTTGTCAAGTGTTTGGATTCGAGATCGGCACGTATAGTCCGATCCCAGGTCTTCCTCGGTCCACCCCTTGGTGCAGCTCCCTACACAATCACATACTTGCATCTTTTCACCCAATTTTGTTCACCCATTCTCTCCACATGCCCATACTATCCCTGTCTACTTTTTTTGCTTTCTATGTGAGTGAGGGTGACAAAAAGCAGAACTGCCTCTCCCATAATTGAAAGAGTGACAGGGCCAAATACAAGGGACATTTGAGCCAAAATGCCTTGACACACAGAGTTTGAAGCAATTTAAGTCATAGGAGGAGGGAAAGACTGATTCTGGGAGACAGTTCCAGAGCTCAGCTATTGAATAGAAGAAAGACAGAGAGTAACTTTTCACTCTTGGGTTGGAGAGTTGCACAGAGTAGGGGTGGGATTGTGTTGGAAGACGGGCACTACGCACCCTAAGTAGAGGAGGTGTTATACAATGGGAGAGCTTGAAGAGCACTGATTATTGTAGTAGTGATAGAATAGCGAGAAAGATGCAACATTGTGGCGAAGAGAGAGAGAGTTTGCAGAGAGTTGGTGAGTTGACGGGAATTAATGATATTAAAGGCCTTCCTTTCTAGTTTGTCTAGGAGTGCAGTGTGAGAGGATCCTCCCCACATATTAGAAAGAACAATACTCAATACAAAGATGTACTGTATCCCTGTACAGAGCAAGAAGCTGTGCAGGGGAAAAGAACCCCTTGAGGCGGTTGAGCACACCCAGCTTCTGGGAGGCTGCCTTAGCAAGACTGGTAATATGGTCCTTCCAAGTGAGTGCAGAAGGAAACTAGACACCAAGAATATTGAGAGATGATGAAGGATTGATTTTTGTATTGTTGAAGAATAAGGAATAGTCCTCTGGGAGTTCCGGACAGGTAGATAGATGGAGAAGTTGGGTTTTGGAAGCATTAAAGGCACCAAGGTTTTCTCTGCCCCAATTAGAAATAGTAGTTAGATCAGAAGATAAGTGTTGTATGGCTTCATTAAGTTTGTTTTTGAGAGATTGCTGGCTGGGGCGCACTGAAAAACTAATTGAGTAGTGTAAGGTAGAGTCCTCTGCATATGAATGAATGGGACTGGAGGTACAATTGAGAAGACCATTTATGGAAATTAGAAAGAGAATAGAAATAAGAGAGAGCCCTGAGGAACACCGGAGTTGATAGGATGAGGAAGTGGGCGATGGCCGTCCACAACCACAGCTATGGAACGGCCGGAAAAGAAAATAGACAAAGGCACAGATGGAGGGATAGAAACCGAAGGAGGGTAGTTTAGAAATTAATTATTTGTGCCAGACTCAATCGAAGGCCTTTGATATGTCTAGAGCAATGAAAAAACTCTCACTGAAGTCCCGAAAGGATGATGACCAAGAGTTGGTAAGATATGAAAGAAGAATCACCAGTAGAGCAACCCTCAAGGAAGCCATACTGGTGATCTGAGAGCAGATTATGAGAAGAGAAATGTTTAAGAAATTTGGAAGCAAGAATAGTTTCAAAAACTTGAGATACAAGAGATGAGAGCAATTGGACGATAGTTGGAGGGTTGAGAGCAGTCACCCTTCTTTGGGACAGGTTGAATGAGAGCAAACTTCCTGCATGAAGGAAAGACGTTAGAAGAGAGACATAGACAAAAGAGTTTGCCTAGGCAGGGAATCAGCACAAAAGCACAGTTTTTGAGTACAACAGGAGGAACACTGTCAGGACCGTACGCCTTCTTAGTATTAACTCTTTCACGCATATGACGCGATTTTGAGCCTATTGGGGATACTTTAAAGCTTTTGTTGCCATCAGGGGTATTTAGAGACCTTTAGTTTAGTTACTTCAACCTCTGCAGTTGTCTTTGAGTTTGCTGTGGGCAGAAAACTAATTTTGGAGAGGTAATTATAAGAGTGATAGAACTCTATTTCTTATTGCTAATCTGGCAACCTCTGCGTCATAAATGCGTGAAAGGGTTAAGCCCAGAGAGGGTAGAAAGTTCATCTTTAGAAGAGATTACGATATTAGGCATAAGTAGGAGAGAGGGGGGTGGAGAGGGATGAATAGCACCAGAATCATCCAAGGTGAAGTTTCTGGCAAAAGTTTGAGTGAAGAGTTCAGCTTTGTTAGAGGAAGAAGTGATGGTTGTGCCATCATAGTGGAAAAGGGGATGGAAAGACGAGGAAGAAAAATTGTTGGAAAGGTTTTTGGCTAGATACCAGAAAAACTTGGGAAGAGCTAGAGTTGGATAGTTACTTGTACGTATCACCTCGCTAATACTCTTTCTACCAAAGTGTCTCCTCAGCTCATCATTAGTTATTCTATCCTGCAGTTTGGCTCCACACATCCATCTCACCATTTTCATCTCATTACATTCCATTCTGTTGACATCCTCTACTTTAACAGCCCATGTGTCTGAGTCATACGGCATTGCACTTCTAACACATGAGGCATACACCTTTCCCTTCAGGGGGAGAAGCATTCTTTTCATGGCCAGAATCAGCAGCAGTTCTCTGACCTTCCCCCAGCCACATCTAATTCTAGCGTCAGTGGCAGCCTCGGCCCCACCACCGGCAGAGATGGTATCTCCTAGGTAACAAAACTTGTCCACCAGCTAAAATGACTCATTTCCAAAATTCACAGCCACAGGATCATCATTTAACACAAGTTCGCCCTTGCACACTACGCACTCAAATGTTTTGATTTCCGACTCATCCTTCAGCAGGGGTCCTTTTATTCTACTATAGCGCTTACTCCCATGGTGCACCCAACATCGACAGACGCTACACCGAATCGAGTTAGCACCCTCACCCTTTCTACACTCTGCACATGGTTATGCACCGCTCTCTTCCACATTTCCCTTGTCTCAATCTACAATCTACAATGCATGACCTTGGTTTTGTTAATATTGACTCTTAAACCCTTGCTCGCCATACCCTCTCTCCATCTTCTGAATTTGGCCTCAGCATCTTGCACATTGTCAGCTATTAGGACTAAATCATCTGCATAAAGCAGTTCCCACGGGAGTCCGGATCTAAAATCTCTAGACAGTGCCTCCAAGACCATAATAAAGAGGAGGGGCTTAACACTGAACCCTGATGAACTCCAACACGGACTGTAAACTCCTCACTCAGTACACGTTTCACCCTCACCGCAGTGTGCGAATCCTCATACATCTTCATTATCACACACACCAGCGCTTCCATACCAAGTTTTTTCATAGCCCACTGCACAACATCTCTAGACACCCTGTCAAAGGCTTTCTCCAGGTCTACAAACACAAAGTATAGATCCCTGCCTTTTAGTAAGTAGCTTTCCTGTATCTGCCTGACTATGAAGATAGCATCGGTTGTACCACGTCCTGCCATAAACCCAAACTGCATATCGAAGTGACGGGGTTGAAAAGCACAGGGTCAAATATCACCTGTAGGATTGCTAGCCTGCAGGTGAACAGGAAGGCGAAGCGAGACACCAAAACCCAGAAAAGAAGTAATCTACCTGAGTACTCCATCTATCTATCTATCTATTGCCTGACGCCGTGATCCCCGAAGGGGTGGCCACGAACGAACCGCCCCCATGCACCTCTGTCCCCAGTCAGTCGACGCCCCTCCCCCCAACCAGCACCGCCTTCGTTCATGTAGTTCCTCACTCCATCCTTCCACCTCATATTCGGTCTACCTCTCCCCCTCTGTCCCTCCACCTCGCTCTCGTACACCCTCTTAGTCATTCTCTCGCTTTCCATACGTTCCATATGGCCGAACCATCTCAAGTTGTTCCTTTTCACACTTTCCAGCACATCTACCTCCACACCACACCTCCTTCTTACTTACTCCATAGTCCCAGGAATTTCCCATGTTCTACGGACCAGAGAGCAGAATCACCTAAGTCAGTCACCCCGACAAAAGGGTAAGAGTAGGACCCAATCACCGTCCAGCTCACAAACTGTCTTCACCAATCACCAGCCACCATTCGCCCAGTCCCCAGATTTGCATTATGATGAACATATGTATATGCAAATGCAACACCAAGGATCCGAGTGTTATCGAGATAAGTGGGTATAATAGAGCCGGTCAAAGATGATCGTCCTGCATAACTATCAACCACAGTGAGAAGATAAAGAAGAAGTGAGTTATCCAGATGATCGACAACAAGCCCTAATTATAACACTATCACCATATTTAGGATTGTATCTTTTCTAGGCTCAGTGACTCTTACCTGAGTACTAAATAAAATACCTATTATCATTATGTATCCAATAAGACCTATTAAGTATGATTTAGTTAAGTATTAACCTCACCAACTATATCACAACGATTCACTATATCCCTCTCACATTGAGTTCCTGTAAGTCAAAGATAAGAATTAATCTGAACGTAGTCTCAAGGAAACTGAAGAGAAGTTAAGCAAACATCCACTGGGGTAATGTTCTTAAGGCTGCAAAGCACGGGGCATATAACAGCAGTGGAAAATTGTCTCCCCCCTCCCCCACTTCCTCGAGAATACGACGAGCCCTGTTGTGTTCCCTCTGACGTCCGGATCCTGAAGTCCTGATCGTGAGAAGCAGCGCTTCCTGAAGTCCTGACCAGTGAATCAACGTTCTACGTCGGCCAGACTTACTCTCGAACCCCTACCCTCCTAAATTACCCTAAGTGTATCTGAGTATCTTACGTTGTGATTATTGTTGTGAAGGTAAGGTAGAATATGTGAGTAATTAAGTGCTAAACGTTGTTGTTGTTGTTGTTGTTCCCCCAAGCTGCCTGGCCGAACAGCCCCAAGGCCCTGAGTAAGGCCAAGGCCATAAACGAGCGCCCCCACAGAACCCTCCCTGCCGACCACAATAAAGCCTGGGTGACCGAAGCCACTCCATGGCGGGGAGCTGAGAGGGTGCGTAAACGCCCGGGAAACCAAAGCCCCACCCAGGGCCCTGTGCCCCTCAGCAATTATGAAGAGAAAGTTGAGGGGCAAAGGAATAATGTGACGCTTTAGCTTCCAATCTTGGTAGATTGGGAGGTCAATCCACGGAAGAGACGCCGTCACTTGAGATTTAGAAAATATATAAGTAAAAGGAACAGTCAGAGTAAGCTATGGGTATGGCAGAGATCGCTCAGGTCTCACTCTGATAGACCAGCCCATCGCCAATGATAGACCAGCCCATCGCCAAACGTGCTAAACGTGCTAAACGTGCTAACGTGCTAAACGTTATATAGATCTGTGTTCAAGATCCTTAATTATTGCGTGTGTGTTAATCCTTCAGAACTTATATTTATTGTTATATACTGTAGATCTGTGTCCAAGATCTAAGTGCTAATATCATCTCTATAACTCTCTTAAAACGTCCTACGCATAGGTTACATACTCGTGTTAATTATTTACTTAGCCAAATACTCACAGATTTTCCTTGTATATGTCCATTCTATTATGTATGTTATTCCCTTCTTGAATCATACTTTTACCTAGAAACTACGCTCAATTTCATATTTTATTATA
Source organism: Paralithodes platypus (assembly GCA_032716605.1). Classification (NCBI taxonomy): domain Eukaryota; kingdom Metazoa; phylum Arthropoda; class Malacostraca; order Decapoda; family Lithodidae; genus Paralithodes; species Paralithodes platypus. The sequence goes on along the minus strand of CM064509.1, from coordinate 13,776,826 downwards.
CCTCAGTCCACCCTCTTATAAGAAGATTTATTGTTGATTATTTAATCTAATTTCTTCGAGAGAACTTAAGTTACACTTATTGATATTAAGTGTTAATTCGTTTATTCTATGAACCGTATATTTGTTCACTACCTTATTGATGTACATAATTTCAATTCTTATACTTACATACATACATACAAGTTTAAAGACCGTTTGTCCACAGAGACTGTGGTTATAGTCTCACATCCTAAATGGCAGCTTTCCAGGCAGCCTTATCAAGGGCTGCCTCTGTTTTCAAGTTCTCTATTTTGAGATCGGACCGGAGTACCCAAGCCCACGTCATTCTAGGTCCACCCCTACGCGCAGCTCCCCCCAAGTTCACTACCGGCATTTCTTCACCCAGTTCTGATCATCCATTCTCTCCACATGTCCAAACCAACCAAGTCGGTTCGTGCGCATCACTTTACTGATACTCCTAATGCCCAGACGCCTTCTCAATTCCTCGCTCGATACCCTGTCCCTAAGATTAACCCCACACATCCATCTCACCATTCTCTTCTCATTCCGTTCCATTCTATTGACATCCTCCGCTTTAACCGGCCACGTCTCAGAGGCATAGGTCATCGCGCTCCTAATACACGAGGTATACACCTTCCCTTTAAGGTGGGGTGGGAGCCCTCTCATGGTCAGGAGTGGCAACAGCTCTCTAAACTTTCCACAGCCACTTCTGACTCTAGCAATGGAGCTAGCTTCAGTGCCACCTCCAGCGGAAACTGTATCGCCCAGGTAGCAGAACTTATTCACACACTCCAGCGTTACACTGTCGAAATCAACACTGACAGGTGGGTCATTTAATACAAGATCTCCCTTGCACACTGCACATTCAAAGTCTATGATTCTTGTCAAAGGCCCTATAGCTCCACTACATCTCTTGTGTACCCAGTCACTACATCAACAACATTGAATTGAATTACTTCCCACCCCCTTCCCACATACTGCGCATGGATAGTCGCCGCTTCTTTCCATAGCTCCACGCCCTACTCCACTAATCATGACCTTTGTTTTATCTATGTTAACTCTTAGACCCTTATTTGCCATACCTTCCCTCCATCTTTTGAACTTCACCTCTGCTTCCTGCGCACTATCTGCGATAAGAACTAGATCATCTGCATATAACATCTCCCATGGGAGTCCTATCCTAAATTCCCTTGACAGAGCCTCCAGGACTAAGACAAACAGTAATGGGCTCAGAACTGAACCTTGGTGAACTCCAACTTTCACTGGGAACTCTTCACTCAGTCCCCGTTTACTCTAACTGCTGCCCGTGACCCCTCATACATTCTCATTATCACACGCACCAACCACTCTTCTACTCCAAGTTTTCTCATAGCCCACTGCACTACCTCCCTGGGCACCCGGTCGAAGGCCTTCTCCAGATCTACAAAAACTAGGTTTTTCTCTAAGTACTTCTCTTGCATTTGCCTAAGAGTGAAAATAGCATCAGTTGTGCCACGTCCCGGCATAAATCCAAACTGCATGTCGCTGATAGCAACACTTTCCCTGATCATGCATTCAAAGACCCTTTCGCTGACTTTCATGACTTGATTGAGCATTTTCAAACCCCGATAATTTCCCGTCTAAGGAGTCACCCTTGCCTTTATATATATTTACTATAACACTTTCCTGCCAAGCATCGGGAATTGTTTCCTCCTTTACGATAGCATTACTCAGCTCTGTGACCAATTTTATCCCAATATCTACAGCTGCTTTTAACATCTCAGCGACAATGCCGGAGCTCCCAGCGGTTTTTCCTGACTTAATTTTATCTATAGCACATTTAACAGCGTCGTACCCTATCAAAGGCGGAGGGCCTTGTACTGGGACTACAGTGCTAAGCTGTTCCCTGTTCCATTCAAATTCCACATTAAGCAGTCTTTCATAATGCTCTTTCCACGCCTCTCTGATTTCTTTTTCTGTGTAAACAGTCATGCCACTGTCATTATTTATGCATCTTACACCCACGGCGTCCTGGCTACTGTCCCTTACATTCTTAGCTAATTTATAAACTCCATTGGTATTATTAGTGCTGCAAACTTGTTCTATTACGCTATCCTGTATGGTTTTCTCTGCCCTGTAGACCTCTCTTCTAGCATTATGTTTGGCGGACAGGTATTCTTCCTTGCTGCCACCTTCCTTCCATACTTTGAAACATCTCTTCTTCTCTCCGACTACAGCTTCGACATCGTTGTTCCACCACCAGGAGTACTTATGTCTAGGTGGCCCCTTTGTTTTGCCACAGACTTTGTCTGTGGTATCGAGGAGGCTGCGCTCTATAAAGTTCCATTTCCTATCAACATCTGGCCTAACGCCCATTCTCCTTTCAATTTCCATCATTTCGTTGTGGAATCTGTCTCTGTACTCCTCTTTTTCCAACAACCATACTTTCCTTTTCGGCAAATGAACTTTCATTCTAACAGGAACTCTACCTAGGCACATATCACATACTAGGAGCTTGTGTTGGGGGATGCATTCTTCACCTGGTATGATCTTCTCGTCTAGGAATTCTAGTCTTGCATAGATCCATTATCTAATTATTCATCAGTCCGAATACAACGTCAATTTGTTATGTATTCTTAATAGGAATCTGTTTAACTCGTTCAGACCTCCTTTTATGCCTTATTAGGTATTTCCATAAGTACAACTTCGTCGTGTGCACCATTTTATCATTATTAGTAAAATACTAATCATTCGTACACGCTATTTTATTTACACGTTGCTTTATATTAGTTAACTACTTTAGTTACGTTAATTATATCTATGATTGATTTCATCCAAGGGATATTAAACCTTTGATTATTCAACAGTAGAGGTAAAGTATTAAATCTGAATTCCTCGACCGAAGAGATTATTATCGCATATAATCGTTAGTGAATTATATGCTCATATCATAATTCTCTCATATTAATCTAAGTATATAATAAATTGTACAAATAATTCATCACCCCTTTCCATTTAACTTCAGTTGAATACTCCAAATACGAAGTATATAGTCGCACTAAGAATAAATATTATTTCCAACACCGCAGTACCTAGAATGACCTGATTGACCTACCGGATTAAATTTTACCTTAAGCGGTAGTGTTTGAACTACCTGCGCGCCACTCGCCACCCGTGAGCGAATGTTGAGACAGAAATCCTTGTGCGCTTCCCCTGTTACTTAAACTTGATCATTCATACGTGTTTGGAGATTTCATAGTTACTAATTAACTTTCAAGAATATTATACGTTAGACACTCAACTCACATAAATATTATTATCAAGGGTTGAATCTATATATAAACGTGTCCATTCTATAACTGCATATTCCCCTATAATACTATAATATTATTTTTATCCTGTATATTGTTGATTAGATACTGATAACTATGATCAAATGCATTCTACTGTTTGCTTACTATTTCTTATAATAGTTAAGCTAACTATTAGTCCTCACTTCAGAGCTCGCTATATTCGTGACCTGAATATTAATATGCTAATGGCACGTATTGAGAAATCCGGGACTTATAATAACAAGTAAGACGGAATCTCATATATAACTATATGCCTTTGAATAAACTAAATGTGTATAATTTACATGCGTATTGTTATTGTGTTCTGTAGCACCTAATTGAGCACCTAATTGTGATTAAGAACGTGTTCGATGTGTTCCTGTTGAGGATATTTAGAGTCTATAAGTCCAGAATTGGATTTTAGTGAATACCGAATAACGGGATTAAAATATTATAACTCGGCATAAAACATATCATCAATGGAGATGCTGTGCCTGATCAAACCCTCAAAGACTCTCTCACGAACCTTCATGATTTGGTTAAGCATTTTCAGGCCCCTATAATTACCACCAGGATGTCAAACCGGAATAATTTTGTTGAAGACTTGAATGAATATGAGGACTACAAGCAAATTAACATGAAATAGCTTTGTTAGGCCATTTTATCACTTCCAAAGACATAATTTGAACTATAAACCACGATTTTATCTTTGCATATACAATAATAAAGACTAAAAAGAAAGGACTTGGCTTTCGTTTGACACCCTGATTACCGCTATCTAGTGCATCCCCTTTTCCTTTGTATATATTTACTATTACACTTTTGTGCCAGTCCTCGGGGATTTTCTCCTCTTTAATAATGATGTTTATCATCTAGGTGACTAAGCTGACACCAGTCTCCCCTGAGGCTTTTACCATATCAGCGTCAATGTCAGAGTACCCTCGAGCTTTACCGTTCTTCATTTTATTGATTGCGTCGCTCACTCCAGCTGGTGCTATCAAAGGAGGTGGTCCAGATATTGGTTTTTCGATACTAAGCTGTTCCTTATTCCATTCAAACTCAACATATAGCAATCGTTCATAGTGTGCCTTCCATGCTTCTCTGATTTCATCTTCTGCATACACAATTGTCCCATTATCATTTCTAACACACTGTTCACCTATAGCCTAATATCCCTACTGTTCTTTTTAACTCGCCTAGCTAGGTTGAAGATCCTATTGGGATTGTCCGTGTTACACACTTGTTCGAGGACCAGGTCCTTAATGCCTTTTATAGCATTGTAAATAACTCTTCTGGCAGTTCCTTTAGCTGCATGGTATTCCTCCTTACTGCCGCCCTTCTTCCATGCTTTGAAGCATCTCCTTTTCTCTGTCACAGCATGTTCTACCTCATCGTTCCACCACCAGGAGATCTTATTCCTGGGGCAACCCTTTGTTTTCCCACAGACTTTGTCAGTGGCAGTGAGAAGGCTATGCTTAAGGAAATTCCATTGACTATTTACATCGCTAAGCCTAGCTTCCTTATTTCTATTCAATTCCTCCAGTTCACTATGAAACCTATCCCTAACTTCTTTGTTCTTAGCAGCCACACTCTCCTTTTGGGCATGTATACCTTCTTGCGCTCAGGATCTCTGTATAAGCTCATGTCGCACACAAGTAGCTTATGCTGGGGGATACATTCTTCGTTCGAGATGACCTTTACATCCCGTGCCAGTTTCCAGTCTTTCCTGTTAACCAAGAAGTAATATATCTGGCTACTGGAGACCCCAGAGTTATATGTGACCAGATGGCTCTGTCTTTTCTTGAACTTCGTGTAACACACAACCATGTTGAGTGCAACGCAGGACTCCAGTACATATTCGCCTTCCAGAATCCTCCTTCCGTTACCATTTCCTCCATGTACTCCCTCGTATCCATCTGCAGATGCTCCCACGTGACCATTCAAGTCTCCTCCTAGGATTGATATTTCATTCTTGAGAGGCCTGACACTGACGGTGTCATTCCAGAATTCCTCTTTTATCTCTTTCTGTAGGCCAGCCTGTCGGGCAAATGCAGATATCACATTCAGAATTTTTTCACCAACTTTCAACCTCAAAACAATCAGCCTTTCACTAACTCTTGTAATCTGAAGCACACTTTCTACCCACTCCTGAGCCACCAGAACACACACTCCTCCTTTCACTTTATCAGTTTCAACCCCCTTCCAGTAGATCCTATATCTTTTCTTTCTTCCAATAATCCACTGTGCCCCATACCCTTTCCAGAGTGTTTCCTGGGCACAGCAGACGTCCATTCGCCTCCTCTCACACATCTCAGCCACTTCATTTGCACGTAGATTCAAACTACCAACATTCACACTAGCAAGTCTGAGACTGTGGGGGGCATTTGTCCCTCTCCTGATCTCCTGATCTGACCTCCAGATCCCCACCTACTACTCCCCTACTTTTCTTCTTCTCCCTCATATACCCCATCCAATTATGTTTGCTGGCATTTCATTCCTTACATTTAGCAATTCGTTGAAGTACCCCCTCTATCTCTCGACTCTCTCTTGCTTCTCGACTAACACTCCCATTCTTATCTTTCACACCCTTACTATTTCCCTTGCTACCATTCCTAACTTTCTATTCTATCCAGAACAGTTTTTACACTCATCTGCTCTTCTCTTACTTTCCTTCACTACTCTCTTCACCACTCTCTTTTTCTCCAAGTACCTCTCTCTTTTCTGTCTCCCTAAATGTTCGTTCCCTCTACTACCCAACCACTCTATATGCCTTTTTCTTGTCTTCGACAGCTATTTTTACCTCCTCCGTCCACCATGCAGTAGCCTTCACCCCCTCCCTCTTCTCCTTACTCCACATACTTCCTCACATGCTGCACACATTTCTTCCTTAAACACTTTGCTCACCTCTTCCACTTCCTCCATACCCTCCAGGGCAAACCTACCTAGTCGTCTCTCTACTGCTCTCTTGAATTCTTCCCTGATCTCTTCCTGCAACCTCTCTAACCTCTTCGCCACTCCACCCTCCTCTCGCCTCCCTCCAGCTCTCCTCACCCACTTCTGTATCCTAATTTTAGCTACTACTACATAATGGTCAGAACAATAAATAATACCACTATACACCCTAGCATCCAGCACATAATTCTTCAGTCGTTCATCCACACATACTGTATATAATCAATCAGTTACTTTCGTTCCATTGTCTCGCTCCACCTCCTCCACTTCACTTTCCATGTGCACCTGTGTATCATTCTGTGTCGGAAGAAGGTGTTGGCTATCCATAGTCTCCTCCCCACACATACATCCACAAGTGCACTACAAAGGAGTACAAAGGAAATCAAGCAACAACAGGTCTAGCAACCCCTCTAGGCTGCTTGTCCTCCAAAACACTGAGGATCAAGTTATCGTATAAATACGATAGAATATGACTCTTTTGTGATCCCGTATGTCTCTATGACTCACGGACGTTCCTGCAGCATGGCGTAGGACGAGTAGATCGTATATTATAAGAATAAGTTAAGTTATAAAAGGCCTAATATGCTATTAAGCAATATTGCCATGGTCGTATGTAGTATATATGAATTTATCGTATATATTAATATAATTTATCGTATAGAGCAACCTAAATGCGGTACGATAATTTGGGCTCCTGGAGTTTGCCAAGGCAGCAAGGTGTGCCTTTGAGGAAGACAGAGGAGAGCCTTCACGAACACCAACCAGTTAACAATTAATTTCCGCCTTCAGTTGATCGCGCTATTGTGCCTCTAATCACAATACACTGACAGCAATACAAACAGCTACACCATCACGACGCTCTCATCGACGCCATGACTGACTGACAGATAAGCATAATATTCATGTCGATTCCCATCTAATCATTTATTCTTTCTTTCACTTGACTCGAGTCTCGGGACCGGTGTCTTGCCTCCCCATTGTCCGCCATATTGGGTAAAACGTTCTCCCTTGTCTCATTGCCACGTGGAAATATTGGTGAGTTAATTCCTGGCTAATATTAACCCTTATAACCTTACCCTATATATAAATTATTATGTTAGACCATTGGATATAAATTAGCTTGTTTCAGATTGAATTCATTTTAGATAATTATGGAGTAGTTATAATTTAGATTGATTTTATTTTATTTATTATAGCTTAGTAATATTTAACTTCCATTGATAGTTTACCACATTGGTGCCCAGACCTCGGGAATTGGCTACCAGTAAGGGATTTTATTGGGCAATGAGAAGGGGAGTAGCCCAGGGATGTAGGAGCAAGGACCCCGGAGGGGTGGGGCTGGGTTATATACCTGTACCTCCGGCGCCAGTACCTCAAAAAATAGCGGTTGTGGGGCATTCGTATGCCACTAGGTTAAGGGCAGCCGACCAAGGTACTGTGAGTTATCGGGCGTCGGAGGGGGATAGAGAGTTTCGGCTGTCCTACTTCGGGATGCATGGAGCCACCGTTGACACCCTGAAAGCCTCCCCACAGTGGAGGCAGGTGGTCTGTTTTAGGCCGTACATGATATTCCTATTCCTGGGTGGCAACGATATCCGCCCCGATACCGTGCCCCGCGAGTTAGCCAACGCCAATCTGGATCTGGAGCGTGAGTCCGGGTGGAGCTGCAAGATTGTGGCAATAGAGAGCCGGACTAGGGTCCGAGGTTTGTCAGCGGAGGAATACCACGCTATCAAAAACTCTGTTAACCGCGCCCTGAGGTGTCAGCTGGTAGAGACGCGGCACCGCTTTGTGTCAATCATTTTCAGCACCCGGGACCTCGACTAGGATGGCGTCCACCTCGATTTGGATACAAATCAAGTCCTGTATAATAAAATTGTAGGGCTAACAAAGCGTTGGTTAGAGAGGGATGCCGGGGTGATATCGTTGCGCCTGCCTAAGTCCTGCATCCCACCCATCATCTTCCCCCAATAATTTTCTTTTACATTTCAGACTTCCTGTGACATTTGACCTGACCTAAAAAAAAATCTTGTTCAATATGACCCTTTAGTAGGTATTGCTATTTTGTGTACTATTTTTTCTCCATAACATAGAAGTCCGCCGGTCGGCGTCTCTTAACTAGACTACTATTTTCCCGATGTATTTGTAACATTTAGATAAATAGCCTATAGGCTTACATGCAAAATGAATAAACAGGAAGATACACTGTCTAGTGGGGTGATGAGCAAAGCCCCTAAAAATCAGAGGTCGGGACTTCGGGGAGTATTAAATAGGCTAATTGTAGATGTCGACACTTTCATCACTACTGCTGACCTCGAGGAATTAGAAGCTAGATTAGACAGTGTCCAGGCTACCCACGGTCGTATTATGGCTCTGAGTGAGGTGATTGTGGCAGACATGACAGAGGAGGAAGAGATAGTTACAGAGTATGATAATCGCGCCCTCTATGATGAACCTGTCTTTAGAGCGAAGCGCATATTACAGTTTGCTATCGCAAGTAAGAAGGGAGGCGAGAATGAGGCCCATAGAAGGGTTGACCCAAAACACACTGTACACCTCTCAAAGCTCAATCTACCTACATTTGGGGGCAAATTGACTGAGTGGTTAGCTTTTTGGGACATATTTCGATCTACAGTACATGAATCCTCTATAGATAATGTCCGTAAGTTTCACTACCTGAAAGGACAAATGGAAGGAGAGGCCTTACATTTGATAAGAGGGTTTTGCGGTAGTAGGTGATCGCTATCAGAAGGCAGTACAAATATTAAAGTCCACATACGGGGATCAAGAGCAGTTGAAGATGGCCCATGTCGTTGCCTTGTTAAAGCTCGCAGAACCACAGTATAAGGTTGAGGAGTTAGCAAATTTTAGGGCAAATATGGAGTGCCATACTCGATCGCTAGACACCCTAGGGCTCACCACACAGGAAATGATAGTCATTATATTACGTCAGAAGCTTCCTATGGTAATACTTGATAAGGTTAGATCGTTTGATCTGGGGGAGTTCAAAACTCAGTTCAGCAAAGAAATTAATAATCTACAGTTGAACAAAAGGAGAATGTATGTGTCGGGAGGGAGTGGGAATGTGGAGATGAGGGGAACTGTAATCATGACGGTGGGGACTAAAGAAAAGAAAGAGGGTACGTATAAGAAACCTGCTCAGATTCTATGCAAGCTATGTAACAACAAACATAAATGGAGTTTCTGTGTAAAATACCCAACAAATGAGACAAAACTAGCACAGGCAAAAAGATTGAAGCTATGTGTAGGTTGTCTAAGTAAGGAACATGGTAAGCAGGGACAATGCACTGCTACATACTTAAGGCCCTGTCGACACTGCAAAGGACATCACTTTGATAAATTGTGTCCTACGGCAGATTAAGTCAAAGACGTCAAACACAACTGTGACACTAGGTAGCACGCAAGACACCACTATATTGCCCACAATACAGAATCCCATGGAAGGTAATGACAGTAACAAAGTTTGTCGGGTACTCTAGATCAAGGGTCTCAACGTTCCTTTATAAAAAGGTCCGAATTAGTGGGACTGAAGCACCGAATCGTACGGGCTGATACTCTTCGATTGCAGGGCTTCACAGGGGTTACTGACAAACAAGACTACGAGATAGCGGAGATTTCATATTACTACCGTAAAACCCGGTACTTTATGACATGTATCTTACTAGACACCCTACCAGAATATGTATCTGTAGGAGTGAAGAAGGTGGAACACGCATTACGTAGCAAAGGGGTTAACTTGTCAGATCCCATGGGAGATCAGAGTGAGGTGCATGTTCTACTTGGTGTGGATCATTATTATGATGTAATATACCCTGGATTTAAAAAGATGTGTGGTGTAATTTTAATCCCCACTAAATTTGGCTATTGCATGAGCGGAAAGGTGCATACTACACAGTCAAAGGTCCTGATCGACACGGTCTCGATATTAAGAGTCAATGTAACCGCGGCAGAGGAGTTGGGAAGGGAGGATTCCCATCCTAGTGACCCTAAAATGGCTGCCGAGTTCGACCTGGAACGACTGTGGAGATTGGATCACATAAGCATTAATCCTATGGAGACTGATTATGACTCGGAAGTTGCGCTGCAAAGGTTTGACGAGTCTGTGAGCTACTGTGCCTCAGACAAGCAATATAAAGTTAGTTTACCCTGGAAGAACAGTGAGATAAGCCTGCCTACCAACTATGGTTTGGCATTAGGTCGCTTGCGCGCATTACAGCGTAAATTAACTAATGAACCGAGCACGCGCCAGGCGTATGACGATGTATTTCGGAGTTATGAAGATAGGGGCTTTATTGAGAGAGTCGTTGTAAAGGAACCGAGTAAGAAGGGTAGGGTGCACTATCTGGCCCATCATGGGGTGAGAAAAGACAGCGTCACCACACCAATACGGGTGGTGTATGACTGCTCTGCTCACCAAGGTCGACTACCCAGTCTAAATGACTGCCTGCTGACAGGTCCGTCCATGGTGTCGGACCTGTCCCAACATCTATTGCGGTTTAGGCTGGGGAAGTATGCATATACTAGTGACATCGAGAAAGCATTCTTGATGGTCAAGCTAAAAGAGGAAGATAGAGATGTTACCCCCTTTCTATGGTTCAGCGACATTAGCGACTCTGAAAGTCCGGTCATAATCTACCATTTTCTGGTTTTACTCTTTGGGGCAACATGTTCACAGTTTTTGTTAAATGCCACAATCAATAAAACATCTAGAAGATTCTCATGAGGACACAAGTAAACTATCTCGCGGATTATATATAGACAATTTGCAGGGTTCTAGCGATAGTCAGGATGATTTGTTATATACATACTGGCAAGCACGCAGATTGTTTACAAATGCACATTTATTTCTCCGCGAGTGGGTTACTAATAGTGAAGATCTTCAGAGTTTGATACAGGTGGACAGTACGGCATCTCATAACCTGGAAATGTCCAGAAATTTGGGGATGATCTGGCAACCTAAACATGACATACTAACTTTTCAAACAAGGTTTTTTGCTCGGCAGACAGGAGCGCACACAAAAAGAAGTCTGTTGAGCAAAGTTGCGCAATTTTTTTATCCTTTGGGTCTAGCATTACCCGTTACCATAAGAGCTAGGATTCTAATGCAGGAAGTTTGGAGACGTAAAATAGGATGGGATGACAGCTTGCCCGAGGACCTGAATGACCAAGGGACATTGTTGTTGCATGAGTATAACATCTTATGTACTAAACCTATACCTCGTCAAGTGGCGGCGTTCGGTGTCGTTACGTTACACACGTTTTGCGATGCTAGCGCCACAGCATACGGGGTAGCCATATATTTCGTTACTTCATTTGGGGCACATTTAATTACAGCCCGGGCCAAGGTAGCCCCGGTTAAAAAGGTAACTATCCCTAGAATGGAATTGACTGCCATGCTGCTATTAGCACGTCTGGTGCAACATGTACGCGCAGCATACGAGAGCGAGTTAAACATTGAAATCGTTCACGTATGGTGCGATAGTCAGGTCGCACTCAACTGGATACATAGCAAGAAATCTCTGCCAGTTTATGTGAGGAATAGGGTAGATGAGATTAGGGCCCTATTGCCAGACGTTGCTTATCATTATGTAAATACAAAAGAAAACCCTAGTGATCTCATAACTAGGGGTATAACGGCTAGCCAGTTAGTGAAGTCCGAATTGTGGTGGCATGGTCCGAAGTGGCTGCTCCATGAAAGTGAATGGACGATTTGGCATGCTGTTGGTGAGGGACTTCTGCCACTGGAAACAGTGGCAGTTACAGCCCAACCAAATGAGCCACCGGGTCCAATCATAGAGTGGGCAAGATTCGGTGACTACAATAAACTAGTCAGAGTTGTCGCTTGGGTATTGTAATATGTATCCAATATCAAGCTTAAAGTAACAGGCCAACTCTGCAACAGGGGTCACAACATTGATGCTTGTGAATTTAAAGCAGCTGAAGTAACTTTGATCAAGTGGGTTCAAGTAGAAACCTTTTCCAATGAATTAGAATCTTTGCAAAGCTCGAATAAGACTATAATGTCTAATCTAGTGCGTCAACTAAGGTTGCACCTAGACAATGACCTCATCAGGTGTGAGGGTCGCCTGAAGTGGTCGGGTGTAACAGACAGCACAAACCGCCCTATACTTATGCCAACAAGACATCACGTTACTGATCTATTGATCATACGTGCACATAGGGAAGTAAAACACTACGGGGTATGTCATATTATATCAAATTTACGTCTCACATGGTGGATACCCAGAGTTCGACAAGTAGCTCGACGCGTAGTAAGAAAGTGTGTAATATGCCAGAGACTAAAAGGTAAACCATATGCAACTGGACCAGCTCCACCTCTACCTGAATGCTGTGTAAAGCACATAGAACCTTTCCAAGCTGTAGGGTTAGAATACACAGGGGCATTGAAGACGAGAGAGCATAAGAAGGTTTATATATTATTGTTTACCTGTGCAACGTCTCGAGCGGTACACCTAGAACTATGTGATAATATGTCTAACGAAGAATTTATGCTGGCGTTTAGACGGTTTTGTGGGCGTCGTTCATTCCCTCACCTCATTCTTAGCGACAATGCTCCCACTTATGTCCAGGCATCAAAATATCTAAAGGGTATGAGCAGTGATCGTACAATCATTTGTACAATTTGATCGTACATTTTGGCTCGAACGTCCCTTGATTTTGGCCCTGTCACTCTTTCAACTATGGGGGAGGCACTCGCTATAGGCAGTTATGCCTTTTGCCTCCCTCAATCACATAGAAAAAAAAAAAAAAAAAAAAAATCATCACTTTTTTTGGGAGAGAGGAAGTACGAATGGAGGTTCATCCCAGTTAAGGCACCTTGGTTTGGTGGGATGTGGGAACGGTGTGTCGGTATAGTAAAGTCAGGACTCAGAGCGGTAGTAGGACGTGCTCTATTAAAGAAGAGTGAGTTGACAACCGTCCTCACAGAGATAGAGGCAGTCGTGAACGACTGTCCGCTTACATATGTGTACACCGACCTGCAAGAACCACTACCATTAATGCCAGCTGACTTGCTATATGGAAAACCTTTGACTGCGTTTCCATCTGATTTCCAATCCATAGTAGAGTTAGAGGATCCCTCGTTGTACTCTGAGGTAGCGGTGTCTAAGAGATACCAGTATATATCGGGGATAATAGAAGATTTTAGAAAACGGTGGATTAATGAATATCTGCTAGCATTGAGGGAAAGGAGTGTTACTCCCTCTGGTAGACCAACGGCACCAACTGTTGGTGAAGTAGTTTTAATTAAAGAAGATAGTCCTCGTTTATACTGGAAATTGGGCCGCGTGTTGGAGGTATACAAGGGGGAAGACTCTGTAGAGCGGGTGGCGCTATTGAAGACAGCCACTGGAACTACTGTTCGCCCTATTGCACGTTTGTACGCTTTGGAGTTCGATTCCACTTTACAATCGGAGACTCCACCTGTTATTGCTGGGTCCGAGAATTCTCAGATTAACGACTCACCTCTTACTGATGGTGATCAATCTCGGACCGGGACGCGTCCCAGACGCGCTGCTGCTGGCGCCGTCGACATGTGGCATCAGAAGATAGCCTCTGGGCAACTTTAACACCTTATGAGCGGCCTAGGCGGAAATTTATATGTACCGCCCAGCGGGGTGTTTTTACCCTAAATAGGGTTGTTTACGTGATCATTTTCATGCCTAAATAAGACCCAGAGCGTAAAACAAGTATCTATCCCTGAAAGGGCATAAACAGAGCTTTCCAATGACGCCCCAACCATCCTTGTACGACCACTGGTTTTCTTGCAACGATCGCGCAACACGAGTGCAAAAACCATGTAATTAGGTACTTTCCCTACATAATTCCCTGTGTAGCGAGTGTGAGGGGGGATGGAAGGGTGGTTTTCACTTCAGTTGGCCCACCGCGGTGGTGCACGGCGGTCATAGCCTTACTACGCTCCTCACACCACTCAGCTCTCTCTCTCTCTGCAACATTACGTGCTGAAAATGGCACACAACATAAGTTGTGAACCGCCACTTAGTCCAAATTTATTTCACACGACATAAGTTGCGTGCCGCCAAAGAAGGGTTAAGTTTAAGGTGGGGTTCAGGTATTTTTTTGTGGGGGGAGTGTATCGTATAAATACGATAGAATATGACTCTTTTGTGATCCCGTATGTCTCTGTGACGTCACGGACGTTCCTGCAGCATGGCGTAGGACGAGAAGATCGTATATTATAAGATTGTAAATAAGTTAAGTTATAAAAGGCCTAATATGCTATTAAGCAATATTGTTATGGTCGTATGTAGTATATATGAATTTATCGTATATATTAATATAATTTATCGTATAGAGCAACCTAGATGCGGTACGATAATTTGGGCTCCTGGTGTTTGCCAAGGCAGCAAGGTGTGCCTTTGAGGAAGACAGAGCAGAGCCTTCACGAACACCAACCAGTTAACAACTAATTTCCGCCTTCAGTTGATCGCGCTATTGTGTCTCTAATCAAAATACACTGACAGCAATACAAACAGCTACACCAACACGACGCTCTCACCGACGCCATGACTGACTGACAGATAAGCATAATATTCATGTTGTTACGACTGAGGTTTAAATATATCAGGGCTCTTATTCATTGGACTAGTAATGACATAAATGCTACAACGGAAAGCGCTAGCTCCAACCTCTGATGTATATTCCCAGTGAACAAAGAACACAAATACTCTACAGAGTTCTATATGCAATAAAAGGTTATTAAACTCTCAATAAATGTGCGTCTACTCTAGGTTTAATGTTATGTGAAAACAGCCTATTACTACCTATAACCGAAGGTGCTTGGTTATGGTATGCAAAGTAAGATGGTAAGAGAAGTTACAGCTTACGTTACTTTAATCAATAAATGTCAGGCACTCCTGCATGAAAGAAAGTGCACTAAAGTCCTTCAACACCAACAAGGAATCTTCCTTAAATGTTAGATGCTATAAAGATGCTCGTATCGGAAATGGAACCCAAACAGGCAGGCAGCGGAACAATGCTCGTGCAGGCTATGCACACGAAAAGGCAGAATATATAATGCGGTCGGAGCCAAGAATATCCTAAACACTACAACAACAATAATGATCGCCACAACAATGCAGTATTCCTATCAACAAAAAGAGCCTAAGACGTTTGTGTCTCAATACATCAAACTAGGCTGCGAAATGCTTGTGTAATCATAAATGGGTATGCATAAAAAGAGTAATTGGGTTAATATACTTAATGTCTACTATGACTGATAAAGTCTAGCTAGAGTCAATGATACGAGATACTGGTGCGCATGGCATGCCGCATAGCCAAGTGCAAATCTCAAGTCTGTACGTCAAATATTACGTTATAGTGAAGGGTAGCTCTCTTGAGAAACCGTAATACCGAAGTATCAAGCGTTCTCCTGGCGTACCTCAAAGAAAAACAACCGAGCTTAGAACAGTGCAGAATGGTATAGGCAAAAAGCCCTCATTCGTGCATGCTCTACTCTCAATGGCACACAGACTAGAATTTACCCAATCAACTCCAGTTCTCAGGTATGTCGTGCTGCTTTTACCTAAAGCCAGCACTCATAGGAAACAATACCTTATAATATCAGACCCCTAGTCTAACATATTCTAATCCAGCAGAACACTAATAATTATAGGAAGCGGCAATATGAAAGCCAACCAATGCTTCGTGATCAACTTATCTTAACAACAAACATACATGGGTTATATCAGACCTTAACGCACAATACAACTGGCCAGCATGAAGCTGATTTTGCAGAGTTAACCAGAGGGGATATGGTATTAATAAAAGGTGGTGAAAGATATGGAAAAAGAGAGAGGTAGGCAGAGGAAAAGATTCTCAGGTGCAGAGCGGGGTACAGGTATCAAGGGATAAAGAGGGATGCGTTCTAGAAACCAGATCTGAGGGAGAGAGTGGCGAAGGACCTGTATATATACTAGCACTAGGTCGAGCCGCGTGGGAAAAAAGCGGTAACAAGTCCTCTAACCACTACCAAAGCAGCTAGCAAAACATTACGTCACCAAGCATGGTAAAGAACTCCCTCAACCAATCCCCACGAGGCCAGCCAGCTATGACGTCATCGAGTATAGCAAAACACTACGCGCCCCCTCTCACTCTGTTCTACTTTCTCTCTCTCTCTCTGATCCTATCATTACTAGTTAAGGATAAAACATATACTTTACAATTAAATATATAAAGCCTTGACATGGGTGAAAACAAAGAGCCTTTCTGGACTGCCCATGACACGAGCTTTCATATGAAATAAAGCACACAACAATACACAAACTGTAGCCACATCCACTGTCCTGGCGATCCTAGCGAGTCACTGTAGGACAAGCCATGCGGTTCTAACGGAGTGGTTAACGTCACCCCCCCCCCCCCCCCCCCAAGGTTTTTCGCAGAGGCCCAAGGCTCACAAAAATCTGATGGTTAGAACCCATGCTATATCTCTACTTCCTATCACCCAGCGGCAGTAAAAATATCTGGCACAGTTCCTCAACAAAACATTTTACAAAATTATTACCCTCCCCAACACAATAGGTTAAATCATATGTAGTTATGCTCCTCAGGAGCGAGCTTCTCTAGCCCAGCATTATGAGAGGAGTGCAACTCAGAATTTCTGCTATAACATACTGAAAAAATTCAACTATCAAAGAAAGAGTTTTTGTTTGATTTTTATGTTTTTAATTTGTTTATTTCGGCTGCACTATAGGGGCAAGCCTAGTTTTTTCTTCTATACCAAACGCTCAACTCCTGCTTTACGACCCAATACGCTGGGCTACAACCGTGAGCCAACAAGCACCAAGCGCAAAATACTATTCAAACTAAAGCAGGAGGCTACACATGTGTTAATCTACCCAGGATCATATACCCTTGAACGACCATCTGCAACCACGTTGTCACAACCGGCAATATGGCGTATGTCAAGGTTATATACCAGTAACCCTAGTGACCACCTGGTCAGCCTCATATTCCGATTGTGAAACTGGTCCAAGAACTTGAGAGGGTGATGATCTGGGTAAACTACAACGACCGGACCATAGGCTGGAACATAGACCTCGAAATGCCCCAGCGCAAGCACAACCGCCAGCAGCTCCTCGACAACAGAGCAGCTCCCCTGGGCCGAATTGTACTTCTCCGAGCAGAAACTAACAGGATGCTCCAGCCCATCATCTTCCTTTTTCACAAGGACGGCACCAGCCCCCACACCACTAGCATCCGTTGCTAGTTGGAAAGTTAGGCTAAAGTCAGGGACCCTGAGGATCGGGTGAGTGCACAACAGGTGTTTTACTACTCTAAACACCTTCTCACACTCAGGCGCCCATTTGAACTTCTTATCCTTCCAGTTATCCTCCACCTGAGCTTGACTGTCCCGTTCTCCTTCTCCACCTTGACTGCTAAACGTCATCACAGGCACAGTGAGAGGCTCAGGGGGGTGCCTCCCATACTCCTTCACGAGATTAACACGCCATAACTGATTGCGCTTCCGTCTGTCTGGAGTGGCTACCAAGTAATCCAGGTCTGATAGCTCCTCCACCACCCTATAAGGACCAGCGTACTTCGCGGATAAGGGGTGACCTACAAGGGGCAGTAGAATCAACACCTCCTGACCCACGTGCAACTCCCTGAGTTCAACCTTGAGGTCGTACCTGTCCTTCCTGAGGGCCTGAGAGCTAGTCAAATTACGGCCAGCTGTTACGATCCAGGTTCTCAAAGACACAGGGCTCTTCAACATTGGACTAGATAATGGCAAAAAGCAACAACGGTAACACTAGATCCAACCCCTGCCTTAAACACTGGAAAACAAAACACCATTACCGCCCTGAGTCGTGCCTGGACAACGAGGTATCCTATGACTGGGTAACTGGTGCACACACACTAGGCTGACGCTCAATGAAACAGCCTATTCTCAAACAGTAAAAGATTACTCGAATATGTTACACAAAGAAAAGATAGTTAACGTGATTAATTAACGTTATGGTAGATACTCAAATAACTGGCACTCCTGTATTAAAGAAAGTGCAATGCTAGTCCTGCAACATCAACTGGAAACTTCTGAAATAAGTCTGATGCTGGGAAGATGTTCGTAAAGAATCTTGAACAATTATAATGCAGAATACGGGTCACAAAAAATGCTAGGACATATAGTAATAATAGGCAGGCAAATAATAAAGACTGCGCAAAGGTAGTAATGCTCGACAACTAAAGAAATGCTTCGTGACACAACGCAACAGCCTACTCGGGTTGTGCAACTCAACAACCTCGGCTCAAAAGTGCAGTGAATAATAATGCTGCATACATATAATAATGGGTCTTATCTCTAACCAGTGTCTGCTCAGTTAATAAAGTCTAGCTTGGGTATCAAGGCAGGGCAACAATGGGCGAGCATGCGGCTCGTAGCCTAACGTTGTCCGAGGGTGGTATAATGAAGATTACGTTATATGACGGGGATGCTCTCTTGATAATTCTAGGTCTCTAGTACCTAGCTCTATCCTGGCGATCCCTCAGAAGTCAACACAAAGAGGCAGCACTATGTTGTGAGGGATAGGCTATGGCCCTCTCACACCACAGCGCTGTGCTCGCAAAGTAAACCAACCCGAAGACAACTTAGGCTCCCACATTACCTGTTGATGTCGTGCAGAGCTTAGCTAGCACTGCACACATCGGAGACATCGACACAGTAACCTTACCCCTAGTCTAGCTTTAGATAACCAAGAAGAATCACTCAAAACCTTGCAAGGGAGACATATACCAGTCTACAACCTTCCCGAGAGAGGACACATACGGAAAAGTCCGTCTCTCTAAACCTCAATAAAGCATAATACCTCCTTAACCTAATACATGGAAATATCTGAGAGCTTCGCGTACAATACGACTGGTCGACGGTGAACGTCTATGCTGAAACCAGAAGGGATGTTGAGTTTAATAAAGATTAGAGAATGAGAAAGGAGAAGTCGAGAGAGAGAGATAGTATGCAAAGTAGCGAGTATGGGGGACAGAATTGCAAATGATGTAGGCGATACGCGTGTCAGGCAAGCTCTGAGCTGGTAAAAAACACGAGGCAGCGACGGGAAGGGTCTAGTTGACCACCCGGCCGCCAACGCCGTCAGCGCCCAAGCGAGCCGTGTCATAGCTCACCACGCTGCTGGGTGTACTCCTTCACACTCTCTTGCTCGCCTCCCACACAAGCAACATTTATATTATAGCGAATATAAAATATAAGGCGCGGCCACAGACCAAAACAAAGACCACTTCTAGACTGTCTGTGGCAACACGACACTAATGAAATAAAGCAGATCATTCTAGGACAACTGTAGCCTATCCCCCCATCCTGGCGAGCGCTAGCGAGCTGCAATGCCCCATGCAACCATTCTGCTAACGCCGTGAGGCGTCACATAGCCAACTCCAGACTGCGCAACATCCGTTCTCGACTGTCGAGGACACACTTGAGCATAGAACAAGGTTTTTCTGCACCCTCCCATACTTCTTCAACCATATGGAGAGGCCCTCTGACACGGTGTCCAAAGACGAGCTCATTAGGGCTGAATCCCAAACTCTCCCCAGGTACCTCCCGCACAGCAAACAAAACACATGGCAGGCCAAGATCCCAATCCTTCCCACTCTCAAAGCAACAACAACGAAGCACAGATTTCAAGGCTGAGTGCCATCGCTCTAACACCCCCTGGCTCTCCGGATGATACGCAGATGACACAACCCCAACAATACCATGCTGCGGCATTGCTTGAACAAAGAGGCTAGAAGTGAAGTTGGGTCCCTGGACTGACTGAATCCCCTGCTGGTAACCATACCGGGAAAAATACACTAGCAAGCTTCGGACCACCGTCTTCGCCGACCCATTTCTCATAGGGTACGCGTCAGGGTACCTTGTTGCTACATCTCCCGACTGTGCATCACTGTCCTCCTTCAACTCTTTCGTCTTTTTAAGCCCATCCTCTGCCTTTTCAGGAACAGTTACTGGGTCTTCTCCAGACTCGAAATGTGGTCCTAATAATGAGTCCCCGAGAAGGTCCGTTGATACTAAACTCTCAACCGCATCAACTTTCAACCCCTTCTCGGTACCCTTCCTCCGCTGATCTAAAGATTGTTGACCAGAATGTGACTCCCTGGATGCAGAATCTCCGGTGACAACACACGCCATAGGCTGCACCGGACACTTCTCAACCCACTCCTGCTCCTCCCTACTCACGTCGGCCGGCTTCTCGGCAACGACCAAGGGTGGAGCCTCAGAAGTAGGTCCCGCAAAGTCGTTGCCGAGAAGGAGGTCGACGCCCCCAACAGGTAACTTCTCCACAATTCCTACATCCAGGTCCCGAGTCACACCATCAACTTCCATCTTCATTCTTACATGCGGGTATGACCTTGTTGCATTAACTCCCTGAACCACAACCACCCGCGCCGTATTGACAGGTTTACCAGTGAAATTTCTCAACAGTGTTTGCGATGCCCCAGTGTCACACAAAATTCTCACCTCATGCCTTCTACCCCCCCACTCCACACAACCGAGTCCCCTGTGGTCACTAAAGGCATCACGGACAGGGAATAAGCCTTCCGGATCCTTCTGCACTGGCAGTGTATTTACCTCGGAAGAATTGCCTCTAACAAACTCCGATGTCCTCTTGAACACTCCAATACCGTGAGCAAAAGACACGGCTGCCGGAGGAGGTCGACTAGGGCACTCATTTGCCTTATGACCCTCCTGGTGGGAACTAAAACACATAAATTTCGGTTTCGGCTTATACTGTGATGTAAAAGGCCCCTGACTTTTCACATACGGTGTGGTGTAAGGTTTGGATTCAGTTTTAGTTTCATGGCTCTTCTGTTTAAATGTGTCATTGCTACGGGGAGGGGGAGGATAACGGTCCTTAGCACATACATCGTACTTCTGTGAGGACCCGCAACCCCGAATCAACGACAGCCGTCGATCAGCCATTTCTGCTGCTTCGACTAGAGTTCTTGGGTTTTTCTCCTTTAAGTTCAAAGTTAGATAACCGCCCGTGCTCTTAAAGAACTGGTCCAACATCATCAACTGCTTAACTCCATCAAACGTTGTTACCTTCTCAGATCGGAGCCAGTTCCCCATAGCATCGGACAAGTCCCAGGCGTGTTCCAAAAAGGTGCTATCTCTTCCCTTAGTTACACCCCGGAACTTCAAACGGTACGTTTCTGGTTGCAGTTCGTAAGCCCTCAGGACAGCCTCCTTGAGATCCTCATACACAATACATGACTCCAAAGGTAACGCATCGTAGGCTTTAAGACCCTTGCCTATTAATCTAGAGGATACAAGTGCTGCCCATTTATTCTCTGGCCACTGGTGTTCCTGGCACTTCTTCTCAAAGCGTGCACAAAATTCTGTTACACCACTCTCATCAAACACCGGAACCAGTTTCAATAAGTGCGAGAGAGATTGATCATGAACACGGTTACCAGCCCCAAGTCGCTGTCCCGTTGTCTCTACTCGCGACTTCTCTACGTCCATGTCGGCACAGTACCTAGTCGACTCTAAATCAGCTTGGATTTTTGCTAGCTTGGCTCTCTCTTCTATCTTGGCTAATTCTAATTGAAGCTCACCTGCCCTTTGTTGCTGGTGAATCTGAAGCTCAGATACCCTTCGTTGCTCCTCAGATACCCTGATAGCCTTTCTCTCTTCGATCTTAGCTAATTCGAGTCGAAACAATAATTCTGGAGATAACCCTTGAGGAGGTGAAGGTGCTACAATGTTTGAAATTACCGGTGGTCCCCCCAGGGGCAACCCACCCTGCCAGTCACCACCCAACTGCGGAAGCGTACCCGGGGTCGGCAAACTACTGGGATGGCTGGGAGTCGAGTGTAGGGGAAGCATGGCCGAAGGGCTCTGAGCACTCAACCCATCTCGCTCACCAGTCACCCTGCCCAGTACACACGTTATCAAGTTATCCCTGGTCATGCTCCTAGTAACCGTATGACCGATAGCTGTGGCCAGGCATTGAAGACCGTACCGATTCACACCCTCCAACCGCTCGGCAGTAACAGGCCATTGCAAAAATATCCTAGCATCCTCCTCACAGTTCACCTGATTAACCATATCATCATACTGCTGTTCCTCAGTTTCGACATTACGTACTGTGTCTCCATTCTCCTCTGATCCGGTATAAGACATGATGCTCACAAAAATTTCCCACCTCAATATTCAGAAAAGAAGTACCCCAAACTCTTATACCTCAATATACACACAAAAATTATCGGAAATACTCAAGGGCTATACTATGTTGCAAAAAAAAATTATTCTTGCTGATCCCCGCAAAATATTCCCCAAAACAACAAATGTTCCCTGCTAATAAATGTAGGTTCACCAAATCCTAGGTAAGGTCGCCATTTGTTACGACTGAGGTTTAAATATATCAGGGCTCTTATTCATTGGACTAGTAATGGCATAAATGCTACAACGGAAAGCGCTAGCTCCAACCTCTGATGTATATTCCCAGTGAACAAAGAACACAAATACTCTACAGAGTTCTATATGCAATAAAAGGTTATTAAACTCTCAATAAATGTGCGTCTACTCTAGGTTTAATGTTATGTGAAAACAGCCTATTACTACCTATAACCGAAGGTGCTTGGTTATGGTATGCAAAGTAAGATGGTAAGAGAAGTTACAGCTTACGTTACTTTAATCAATAAATGTCAGGCACTCCTGCATGAAAGAAAGTGCACTAAAGTCCTTCAACACCAACAAGGAATCTTCCTTAAATGTTAGATGCTATAAAGATGCTCGTATCGGAAATGGAACCCAAACAGGCAGGCAGCGGAACAATGCTCGTGCAGGCTATGCACACGAAAAGGCAGAATATATAATGCCGTCGGAGCCAAGAATATCCTAAACACTACAACAATAATAATGATCGCCACAACAATGCAGTATTCCTATCAACAAAAAGAGCCTAAGTCGTTTGTGTCTCAATACATCAAACTAGGCTGCGAAATGCTTGTGTAATCATAAATGGGTATGCATAAAAAGAGTAATTGGGTTAATATACTTAACCTCTGAAGTGCGCATGGGGGTAATTGGAAACGTCCCCCTGTGCTGACGTATTTGAGGTGTTTCCGTCACTAAAATATTCATTGTGCCATTAATAGCATTAATACTTATCCATATGCGCCTATTATGGGTTGATTATAAAGGTATTAACCTGAAACAACAATAAAACGAGTGAAAACAGCGTTTGGATGGTCAAAATCGGAGATATAGCCCGCGAGTTGTATAATGTATGGGTGAGGCAATCTGCTTTCCCGCCAATTTCCCCCAAGGCCACTGAGACACAGTCGATCGATACTCTCTCTCTCTCTTGCACTCACTTGCTATCAGTGATGACCACACCCTCCAATCGGATTTCTAATGTTAGCACGAAAATATACCTCAGAATAATAACAGGAAAATAGGTGATAACTGAGAGGAGGAAAGTGGGGAGGGGGAGGTAGAGGACTGAGATTTTGCATGGCCCAGGGGCCAAAAAAAAAAAAAAAAAAAAAATTTTTTTTTTTTATTTATTTTTTTTTCGATGTCAAAAGTTGATTTTTTTTTTCTCTGACTCTTAAGAGTCTCCCCGCAGTGCGCCGGGGGAACTCTTAAGAGTCTCCCCGCAGCTCCCGGGTTAATGTCTACTATGACTGATAAAGTCTAGCTAGAGTCAATGATACGAGATACTGGTGCGCATGGCATGCCGCATAGCCTAGTGCAAATCTCAAGTCTGTGCGTCAAATATTACGTTATAGTGAAGGGTAGCTTTCTTGAGAAACCGTAATACCGAAGTATCAAGCGTTCTCCTGGCGTACCTCAAAGAAAAACAACCGAGCTTAGAACAGTGAAGAATGGTATAGGCAAAAAGCCCTCATTCGTGCATGCTCTACTCTCAATGGCAGACAGACTAGAATTTACCCAATTAACTCCAGTTCTCAGGTATGTCGTGCAGCTTTTACCTAAAGCCAGAACTCATAGGAAACAATACCTTATAATATCAGACCCCTAGTCTAACATTATCTAATCCAGTAGAACACTAATAATTATAGGAAGCGGCAATATGAAAGCCAACCAATGCTTCGTGATCAACTTACCTTAACAACTAACATACATGGGTTATATCAGACCTTAACGCACAATACAACTGGCCAGCATGAAGCTGATTTTGCAGAGTTAACCAGAGGGGATATGGTATTAATAAATGGTGGTGAAAGATATGGAAAAAGAGAGAGGTAGGCAGAGGAAAAGATTCTCAGGTGCAGAGCGGGGTACAGGTATCAAGGGATAAAGAGGGATGCGTTCTAGAAACCAGATCTGAGGGAGAGAGTGGCGAGGGACCTGTATATATACTAGCACTAGGTCGAGCCGCGTGGGAAAAAAGCGGTAAAAAGTCCTCTAACCACTACCAAAGCAGCTAGCAAAACATTACGTCACCAAGCATGGTAAAGAACTCCCTCAACCAATCCCCACGAGGCCAGCCAGCTATGACATCATCGAGTATAGCAAAACACTACGCGCCCCCTCTCACTCTGTTGTACTCTCTCTCTCTCTGATCCTATCATTACTAGTTAAGGATAAAACATATACTTTACAATTAAATATATAAAGCCTTGACATGGGTGAAAACAAAGAGCCTTTCTGGACTTCCCATGACACGAGCTTTCATATGAAATAAAGCACACAACAATACACAAACTGTAGCCACATCCACTGTCCTGGCGATCCTAGCGAGTCACTGTAGGACAAGCCATGCGGTTCTAACGGAGTGGTTAACGTCACAATGTCCATTCCCATGTAATCATTTATTCTTTCTTTCACTTGACTCGAGTCTCGGGACCGGCGTCTTGCCTCCCCATTGTCCGCCATATTGGGTAAAACATTCTTCCTTGCCTTATTGCCACGTGGAACTATTGGTGAGTTAATTCCTGGCTAATATTAACCCTTATAACCTTACCCTACTGTATATATAAATTATTATGTGAGACCTTTGGATATAAATTAGCTTGTTTCAGATTTAATTCAATTTAGATAATAATGGAGTAGTTTTAATTTAGATTGATTTTATTTGATTCATTATAGCTTAGTAATATTTAACTTCCATTGATAGTTTACCACACAAGTGTCCAAAAAGTGGTTTAGAGTTGGTAAGGAAAAACTTGGTAAAGGAAGAACTGCCCTGGAACTAATGTCCATGGCAGGATTAGGATATGTTAGTAGGGGACAGTTGGGTTAGTAAAATAACACAGTGTAACATCTTTATAATTTGTAAACGCAATAATCCTTGATGGATCTGAGGGTGGAAAAATATAGTTATTCATTTACAATCGCAGTCAGTCGCAAGTTTGAGGCAAGATGTTTGATTAGGCGAAGTTTAACTCGTAGAGCGCGAAGCTATGGTTGCTCAAAGGGTCCTGTCATGCGAATGGTATTTGTTTCTATTCTGATGAAAATCATCATATTTACCATATATATGATCCATAATATTAGAAATTTTCCGTATGAAGAAAGGTTGAAGAAATTAGGCTTACATTCATTAGAGAGACTCAGAGTTAGAGGGGATATGATAGAGGTATTCAAGTGGGTTAGTGGGATTAATAAAGGGGACATGAAAGATGTACTAAAGCTCAGTGATAGCGAAAGAACTCGTACAAATGGTTTCAAATTAGATAAATTTCCTTTCAGAAAAGATATAGGCAAATATTGGTTTGGTAACAGAGTTGTAGATGGGTGGAATAGGCTACCAAGTGATATAGTGGGATCAAGAACGATAGGGAGCTTTAAGATAAAATTAGATAGGCATATGGACGAGATGGGTTGGGTGTGAGGGGGATCTACCAGGTGTGGGCCAATCAGCGTTCAGCAGACCCCCGTAATCTTGTGTTAATCCCTGACCATTTTGGTGGGGGCAGTACTCAAGGTATTAGTGAGTTGGGCCTATAATTGGGCCTTGTAATTGGGGTTGGGTGTGACAGGGATCTGCCTTGTATGGGCCGATCGGCTTTTTGCAGACTCCCATTTTCTTATGTTCTTATGTTCTTATATTATTATTACTTATCCATTTGCGCCTATGTTGTTTTTAACCTCGTAGCTGCGTAGGTGGGGTAGTGGCCACCCCTCCCTGTGCGGAGGTATTGAGACTGTTTCCTTCACTCAAATCATCATCGTACCATAAATATCATTAATTCTTAACCATATGCGCCTATTTTAAGTTGATTATGAAGATATTAAACTGTTCGAACAATAAAACAAGTGGAAACAGCTTTTGGCTGATCAAAATCGGCAAATGAGAGCGGGAGTTATATACATCGAGTGCCAGCCAGCCTGCCAACATCCACCCCTCACGACGTCTGGAGAGACACTGTCGTGTAGTTCTCTCTCTTTCTCGCTTTCATTCGCTGTGTAGCACATACAAGCAACGCCTGCTTATGAATCGCTATTGATAGCACGAAAATATACTGCCGAAATAAGGGAATAAGAGAGAAAATAGGTGATAATTGAAGGGGGGAGGGGGGAAGGAGTGATATTTGGCATGGCTAAGAGACAATAATCAAAAGGAAAAAACAAAACAAAAAAATCAATTGTTACTGGGCTAGTTTAAATGTTTTTTTTTTAGGCCTTGGATTATATAAGGAGTTCCGCAGCGCAGCGGTAAAACTCTTATTAGTGTTTCCGCACTTGCGTGGTTAATATGAACATATGAACATTTAAGAGCAATAAAAGAAGTGGGAATAGTATTTGGGGAGTGAAAAAGACGTATTATTACCATATTATCCGGACTCCCGTGGGAACTGTTTTATGCAGAAGATTTTGTCGTAATAGCTGACAATGTGCAAGATGCTGAGGCCAAATTCAGAAGATGGAGAGAGGGCATGGCGAGCAAGGGTTTAAGAGTCAATATTAAGTAAACCAAGGTTATGCATTGTAGATTCGAGGCAATTTGGAAAAGAACGGTGCATACCCATTTTGAAGTGTGTGGAAAGGGTGTGGGCGTTAACTCGATTCGGTGTAGCATCTGTCGATGTTGGGTGCACCATGGGAGTAAGCGCTGTATTAGAATAAAAGGACCCCTGCTGAAGGATAAGTCAGAAATCGAGAAATTTGAGTGTGTAGTGTGCAAGGGCCAGCTTGTATTAAATGATGATCCTGTGGCTGTGAATTTTGGAAATGAGTCATTGGAGCTGGTGGACAAGTTTTGTTACCTAGGAGATACCATCTCTGCCGGTAGTGGAGCCGAGGCTGCCATTGTCGCTAGAATTAGATGTGGCTGGGGGAAGTTCAGAGAACTGCTGCCAATTCTGACCATGAAAAGAATGCCTCTCCCCCTGAAGAGAAAGGTGTATGCCTCATGTGTTAGAAGTGCAATGACGCATGCCTCAGAAACATGGGCCGTTAAAGTAGAGGATGTCAACAGAATGGAACGTAATGAGATGAGAATGGTGAGATGGATGTGTGGGGCCAAACTGCAGAATAGAATAACAAATGATGAGCTGAGGAGACGTTTAGGTATAAAGAGTATTAGCGAGGAGATGCGTACAAGTAGAGTGGGATGGTATGGGCATGTGGAGAGAATGGATGAAAAAAATTGGTTGAAAAGATGCAGGTCTGTGATTGTGGAGGAAGCTGCACCAAAGGGGTGGACCGAGGAAGACCTGGGATCGGACTATACGTGCCGATCTCAGATCCAAAAACTTGACAAGTGAAGCAGCCCTTAGCAGGGTTGCCTGGAACGCCGCTATTAGGACAAGGGACTGAAACTGCATGTATGTGTGGGGTACTCTGTCTTAAAATTTGATGTATGTATGTATGTATGTATGTCCGGTCATATCATGAGGTGAGAGCCGGGGCGGCAAATATCCTTCCCCTCCAAGCTCTAGAGCGACACTTATGGCTCTGAGTAGAAGTCTCTTTGTTGCAAGGATCTCAAGCTGCCTCGCCCATGTTAAATAGACCGCGTAAGGGATATTCGTGCCGAAAATTACCCAATAAACGGGGGAATAAGAGGGAAAATAGCTGATAATTGAGAAGGGGGAAAAGGAGGGGAACCCCCTTCCCCTCCTTTTCCCCCTTCTCAATTATCAGCTATTTTCCCTCTTATTCCCCCGTTTATTGGGTAATTTTCGGCACGAATATCCCTTACAGGGGGGAGGCATATTTGTAGGAGGGGTAAGTGGTAAGCAAGTAATGAAGGGGAATTATCTCACCTAATCACAAATGTCCTTGTTTTAAGTGCCACTGGGGTGTTTTAAAGTTTTGTTTTATGCTCTGGATCTATTGAGGATGGTCGCAGTGCACCACAAAAACCTCTCTTGAGGACGATCACTGTTTATGGGTTAATAAAATCAACGGTGCTGCAGTCTATAACATCTTGGGGAAGCCCATTCCATAAGTTGACAACTCGATTGCAGAAGAAATTCTTAGACTTGTGTGAGTTAAAAGATTTACCAATAATTTTGCAACCATTTCCCTGCGTATAATTATAATGGTCGATAGTGAAGTACTTACTACAGTTCATATTGTCGATGCCTTTGATGATTTTGAACACTTGAATTAAGTCGCCTCTGCATTGGGATAAAGGAAATTTATTTAATTCACTAAGACACTCCTCATATGGTTTGTTCTTTAGGCTAGGTATAATTTGGTAACTCTATGTTGAACTTGTTCTAGCTTTTCTATATCTTTTTGGTAGTAAGGGCACCAGGATTGAATACAATATTCCAGAAGAGGGTGGACTATGGAATTGTAAAGAGTTAGGATTACATCTTTCGATTTATGCTCAAATGACCTGCTTATATAGCCAATTATTGTGTTTGCCTTCTTAACAACTTCTGCACATTGTTGACTGGGTTTTAGGTTACTTAATATTGGTACTCTCAAACCAGTTTTTCTGTCTTCTTTCTTAAGCTAGGTGCCATTCATCGAATAGTTTGCTTTTTCATTTAGGTTTCTGATATGAAGTACTTTACATTTATCTGCATTGAACCTCATTTGCCAAAGTTCAGCCCAACATGACAACTTATCTAGATTGTGTTGCATATCTTCAACTTGTTCTTTTGAGAGTAAACTATTTGCAATTCTTGTATCGTCAGCAAACTTAGAGATTGTACAGGTGAGACCCTCATCTATCTCGTTGATGTAAACTAGGAAAAGAATTGGCCCTAGTACCTATTCCTGGGGTACCCCTCTACTTACTGATCCATTTGGATGCCGTTTATGATTACCTTACCGTTTATGATTACTCTTTGTTTTCTGTCGCTGAGCCAATTTTCTATCCATTTCAACACACCGTCTTGTATTCCATGCGCTTTCAGTTTTAGCAGTAAACGTTTGTGGGAACTTTGTCAAAGGCCTTTTGAAAATCAAGGTATATAATATCTACAGCTTTACTCTCATCATATAGGTTGAGGATATCGTGAAGGAATTTTAAGAGGTTTGTTAAGCAGGATCGTTTGTTACGAAAGCCGTTTTGAGTATCTTTGATAATGTTGTTTTCCTTTAAGTGAATTAAGAGTCTGTCCTTTTTTTAGTGTTTCTATAATTTTACATACAACTGGGGTTGAGCTAATTGGACGATAGTTACTGTCTAAGGATTTGCATTTTTTTTGTTTTTAAATATTGGTATTACGTTGCCGAGCTTCCACTGGTCATGCAAACTCCCAAACTGCAAGGATTTATTGAATAGCAATGTCAATAGTTTAGAGAGATCATCCTTAGCTTCCTTTAAAACTCTACAGTAGGTGAGATTGTATCAGGTCCAGGCGATTTATTTACCTACCATTCCCATTTACCTCTGACGGTATACCCCACCCTCCCACCACTCCATCAACTTTCCTATCAACCACCTTCCCATCCATATCCCCAATCAGAAATATTCTTTTGCTCTCACCAAACTTATCCAGGCATGCCTCAACATTCACCCAGAACTCCTCTTTCTCTCTTACATGTTTATTTTCAGTCGGTACATACACACAAACAGCCACTCACGTTTGTATTTTCAGTCGGTACATACACACAAACAGCCACCCACGTTTGTATTTTCAGTCGGTACATACACACAAACAGCCACCCACGTTTGTATTTTCAGTCGGTACATACACACAAACAGCCACCCACGTTTGTATTTTCAGTCGGTACATACACACAAACAGCCACCCACGTTTGTATTCCTACTTTCATTCTTACCCACACAATCTTTGCACCCACAGAACCATAGTCCCTTATACACTCCTTCCATTTATTACTTACAAACAAACATGCACCTTCTTTCGCTCCCTCATTCTCATTCACTCCAGCACACACACCTATTCCACATTCCCATTCTCTACCACGTGTACCCTTCCATTTGGTTTCAGTCATTCTGCATACATACAGCCTGGTCTTCACTAACACTTCCAGAACCTCTCTCTCTTTTGTGTTCTCATTCATGCCTCTTACATTCCAAGTCGAAGTCTTTAAGCAGTCCATGTTTGGTCAACGTTCGTCAACAGTAGGTCCGGCCGATTGCGAGGCCATTTGTTCGTTTTCTGTTGCTGTAGAATTTGTTTATGAGCGGAGGGTCACAAGCCTAACCGACTTAACCTCTTTAGTCGCCTTTTACGACACATAGGAGGCATGTTGGGCATATTCTAATTCCTTCCCCCCAGGGGGTAAATCACCTGAAGGAATTTAATGAATAGTAAGAAATGGAAATAAAATATCACGCATATCTTCACCTTTCTTTCCTTCTGCTATCTCGAATTGAAAACAGAGAGAGAGAGAGAGAGAGAGAGAGAGAGAGAGAGAGAGAGAGAGGGAGAGAGACCCTAATAACACCGCTTTACTCTGATAACCCCAGATAAGCCAGAACCAGGCAGAACAGGATACGTTGCTGCTTAAGGGGAGAGGGGTCGTTTTTCTAGTCCCCTTCATTCTCATGTTTAGCCACATTAGTTTTCAGATTTCAAGACGTCCGACCCGTTATTTTGGTGTTTTTCAGACCAATCGCCCCATTTCTTTGTCAATATTGTGTCATTTAGATGTCGATTTTCTCCTGGCGAGCTATAGCCAGCCTGTAATATATGAGGAACTGGCCTTCAGCCTGGACATTTTTCTATCGAAAAATGTAAAAAATTACCTTGAAGGAGGGTCTTGGGGGTGTTTATTAAAAGTTTGATGGAGGTATAAGGAGGAAACTAAACAATAATATTAAAAAAATATACACATGATCACATAAATACGCCCATCTCCCCTTAAGATCTGATTCACCTATGTGGGTCTTATATCTAAGCCAATCAGATTATCACTTGTAATCGTCTGGGAGCCAATCATCGCCGGGATAAACATACATGCACGTAATAACATACAAAACTATACTGTACACGCAATAAATAACATACGCAGATATATAAATGTAATAACACAAGCACATATACACATATGCACGTAATAACACGCGCACACATATTATACAAACGTAATCTAAAACGCAAACATGCAATCACACACGCACACGTCATAACACACACACACACGCACACGTAATAACACACACACACACACACACACACACACACACACACACGTAATAACAAAGAGCAATTTCCCGACTTGACTTGGTAAATGTTGAGTGATCTGTTGGATTTGTTTTCGTTCGATCTTGACGCGTATATACTGTATATATACAGTATTGATAGTGATAATAATATATTAATAATAATCTATCTATCTATCTATTGCCTGACGCCGTGATCCTCGAAGGGGTGGCCAAAATAATAATAATAATAATAATAATAATAATAATAATAATAATAATAATAATAATGTTTATTAAAGAGAACCAGTCTAATTAATTGTCCATGTGGTTCATGCCAATTGTTAGAAGGTTGCGGAGTAAACTTCCTAAAGACTGCCATACATGCCCAGTTTAAGAGGAAATGCAAACATTTATCTCGCAGGAGGTTCTTGGTGATATTTTGATTGAAGGAGTTCTAGGGAGGAAACTAATAAAATAAAATATGTAAATATATCTACCCCTAAGCCTTGGAGGTCCTTCCCAAGCTTCATAAAGTAACCTAGTGTTTGCAAGAATATATCTACCCCTAAGCCTTGGAGCTCCTTCCCAAGCTTCATAAAGTAACCTAGTGTTTGCAAGAATATACAACAAATGAAACGGGCATCATGTTACTGAGATAATTATAGGATATACTTGCATTAACCCCTTCAAGGTACGATAACGCATTTATGTTAGACACTTTTATTCTGATTAGGAAAGGTATATGGAAGTCAGAGGGTTAATTAAGATAGCCATTACCCTTTTAATTCCCACAGGCCCTCTTTAAGCTGTATAAAATCGTCTAATAATGGCCGGAATAAAGTGGCAAAACGCGGCAAAATCCTCAAAGGGTTAATTTCGATAGAGGGCACCGACAGTAACGTGCTGTGTTGCATGTTTCAAGCACCGTGATTGCAAACAGTCATCGGAATACGTTCTTCACCACCCTGTGATATTCATTATGCATTACATATAGCTGGGAAAATGTTAGTAATTATAGGTCAAAAGTAATTCACTCAACAGTTTGTAAAATGTGCAAAGGACAGTTTAGTCGAAATTGAATTGTACAAGTTTTATTTGGATAACGAAAATGATAGGGTGGTAAAGAACTTATTCAGACGACTGTACCCTGAATTTGGGTCTCTATCACTCTTTCAACTTTGGGGGGACACGTGTTACAAGTAGCTTTGCTTTTTGTCTCCTTCATACAAAATTGCAAAATTATTGGTAAATCTTTTAACTCACACGAATCTAAGAATTTCTTCTTCAATCGAGTTGTCAACTTGTGGAATGGGCTTCCCCGAGACGTTATAGACTGCAGCACCGTTGATTCATTTAAATTCCGCCTAGACAAATATCTCGCATCAAACCCGCGACTGACTGCGTTTGTAAATGAATAACTTTATCCTCCCCTCAGTTACTAACCCATATGTCCCCTACTAACTTCCTAGTCCTGCCACGTTAGTGGCAGGGCAGTAGTTCCCTTTCCAATGTTCCCTTACCCACTCTAAACCACTGTTTGGACACTTGATCCTCAGTGTTTTGGAGGACAAGCAGCCTAGAAGGGTCACTAGATATGTTGTTGCTTGATTTCCTTTGTACTCCTTTGTACATACAATATATATAAATTAATACAAAATGACTAAACTTATGAACCAGCTTGTGCGGCACATACTGTATATGAGAACATAAGAAAATGGGAGTGTGCAGAGAGCCCATTGGCCCACACAAGGCCACACCCAACCCCATTTACAAGACCTAATTGTAGACCCAACTCACTAATACCATGAGGACCAACCTCACCTAAGCAGCATATACATATTCATATAGCGACATATATATACTTAAGCGGCAGAGTGCATAAGGCCTCTCGGATCTGTATATGATAATTATTATAAGAAAGGTAGATCAACTTTTGGCTTAGACGCCATACTCCTAGGATTCAGTACAAGAATACAAAAATATGTAAATATTCCCACAAGTACCCATTTATCTACCTTCACCAAGTGCCCTAGCGAGGATCGGATTATATGTTGCTGCTTTCTTTCTTTTGTAATCCTTTGTAATATTGTGTTGCAGTATTTGGGTGTCGATTTTTTCCAAGCGAGCGATAGGGAGCCTGTAATTTAGGAGGTAAATGTAAAAATTTATCTTGAAGGTAGGTCTTGGACGGATGTTTTTTTAAGCTTGATGAAGGTCTAGGGAGGAAACTAATACAGAATAATGAACAGATAAATAAATGAGGATATATATGCGCCCATCCCCCCTTAACCTCTTCTGTACCGCCCACGTTTGTAAGTATTGTTATAGTTGTATTTAGACGCTTTTGTGTAGTTTAAGAAGGATCTGTGGTAGTAAAAAGGGTTAAGTGAGATAGTTCGAAGCCTATATTGCCGGAGGCCCTTTTTAAGTTGACTATGATGGTCTAATAGTTTGCAGAATAAAGTTAAAAAGACGTCGCCGGTACAGAAGGGGTTAAGGTGCAGCATTTGGTAAAGACACTGGATGTGGTGTCTTTGGGGCTTGTTTTATACCTTACCCAGATGTGATGGCTCCGTCTGGGTCGACCTGTTTATATGCATCTTTATGTATTTGTGTATGGATTGCTTTCAACTTTTTCTGTTTTTGTTTCTACTTTTGTCCGGTGATATAGAAGTTAATCCCGGTCCTCACAGACAACTTGCTACAAGTTGTCGTGTATTTTATTCCAATATTCGTGGTCTCTATAAGAACATCAAGGATCTTACATTGGCATCTGTTGATTATGATATTGTCTTTTGTTCTGAAACCCTTGTCTCTGGTTATAGAGATTATTCTGAACTTCTTATACCTAACTTCGGTAAACCAGTTCTTATTCGGCGTGATTCTATTCCTCGTGCTCGTGGAATGAGCTTGTATATTAGATCTGGGTATAATGCTCAGCACTTAACTAAGCATATTTGTAAATGCCATGAGATGCAGTTAGTTAAAGTTTCCAGCAAGTATCATAATCATTACATTTTTAGCCTGTACAGAAATCCTGATGTTAACAATGACATATATGACTGCCTTTTAACAGCCATGGCTTCAATACAGTCTGTAGATGGCAAATCATCTTTTATTTTTGTTGGTGATGTCAATGCGCATCAGGAGTGGCTGAACTCGGTCTCTCCAACTAATAGAAATGGTCATGCTGCATTGGATTTTGCAAACTTATCTGGTTGTGAACAGCTAATCCAAGGACCTACTCATATGTTTGGAAATTGTCTTGATCTAGTACTAACAGACATTCCTGGCGTTGTAGAAACCTCCGTTCTTGTACCTGTTGGCACTTCCGACCACAATGCCATCATGTGTAAAATTAATCTTGATTTTTCTGTTCCTGATATTACTCTCTCACGTAAAGTCTACCTTAAATCCCGGGTTAACTGGGACAACGTTTGTAATGATGTTTGTAATATTGAGTGGAATCACATACTGAGATCTCATGACCCGGTTTCAGCTCTCAACAATTCCCTTCTTGGTATCCTTCGCAAAAGAGTTCCATCAAAGACAATTAAGTCTCGTATCAGGGATAAAGCATGGTTTAATGATGACTGCAAGCGTGCATTTGATGACAAACAGGCTGCATATCGTCTATGGAGGCGTAATCAAACCCCCTTGCATTGGGAAAATTATGTTTTTAAAAGGGCAGCTGCGCAGAGAGTTTATGATGGTGCTGAGAGGGATTATAACTCCCATCTTCAGGATGTTCTGGCAGGAGCTACACAGCCTCATAAATGGTGGTCCGCTTTGAAATCCTCTTTATTTGGAATAGATTCCTCCATCCCTCCTCTTTGTGACTCTGATGGCTCCATCTCTCTTTATCCATTATCGAAGGCCAATATTCTATCTAATATTTTTATTAATAAGCAGAGTAATCAGGAATTGTCTTTGCCATTGACATGTTTCCCTAGACCCAACCTCAATTCAATGGCATTCAAATCAGCTGAACTGAAAAGGTACTTGCTGGATCTTGATACCTATGGTGGCACAGACCCGGATGGGTTTTTCCCTCTCCTTTTTAAAAAGGTTGCAGTGGTCTTGGCACCTAAATTGGCAGTGGTGTTTAGGTTGCTTTGAAATCAGGTAGTTTTCCTCTTTGCTGGCGTAAGGCTATTATCACTCCTATTCCAAAGGGAAATACTGCCTCATCATCTCCTAATGACTATCGCCCTATCTCCATTACACCTATCCTATCCAAGCTCTATGAGAGGCTTTTGTCCAGACGCCTTTCCTCTTATTGTAATAGTCATAATTTGATACCAAACTCACAGTTTGGTTTTCGTAAGGGACTGGGTACATGTGATGCACTTCTGACACTCACCCATGACTTGCAATCTTCATTGGACCAGGGACATGAGTCTCGCGTCGTGGCTATTGACTTTAGTTCTGCTTTTGATTTAGTCAACCA
Organism: Paralithodes platypus; assembly: GCA_032716605.1. Taxonomy (NCBI): domain Eukaryota; kingdom Metazoa; phylum Arthropoda; class Malacostraca; order Decapoda; family Lithodidae; genus Paralithodes; species Paralithodes platypus. The sequence goes on along the minus strand of CM064509.1, from coordinate 13,740,548 downwards.
TAAAGCACTTCTGTTTAAGTTACAGCTCATTGGTATTGGTGGCAATTTTTTAAGGATCTTTGAAGATTTTTTTGACGAAAAGATCTCAGTCTGTGGTCATTGATGGGTGTCATTCCCCTTCTGTTACTGTTGTTTCTGGTGTTCCACAAGGCAGTGTCCTTGGGCCTTTGCTTTTTATTATTTTTACTGCTGACCTGTGTTCCGAGCTTGAAAATAAACTAATCTCCTATGCTGATGATACAACTTTATATGCGTCAATTGCATCACCAATAGATCGACACGTAATTGCTACTGCTCTGAATAGGGATTTAGCCAAAATTACATCATGGTGTGACCTTTGGGGCATGAAACTTAATGCTAGTAAAACACACTCCATTATCATCAGCAGATCTCGTACCTTGGATCCTCCCCATCCTTATCTACAAGTTTCTGGCGAGCAAATTGAGAATGTGGATACTCTGCGTTTGTTAGGAGTTACTCTTGATCCCAAACTTACTTTTGAAAAGCATATTCGTTCTTTCTCCTCTTCCATTTCCTAAAACATTGGTCTGCTTCGCAAGGTTTATAAAACATGTGCTTGTGACGCCACAGTTATCAAGTCTTTTTATGCTTTTATTTTGCCACATTTCGAGTACTGCTCACCTGTCTGGTTGTCAGCAGCTGACTGCCATCTCAAGTTGCTTGACAGGTCGCTAAATTCCATCAGTTTTATTCTACCTAATTTGTCTCTTGATCTGTGTCATCGACGTAAAGTTGGTGCCCTTAGTCTTTTATTTAAAGTTTTTAACAACCCTCAGCATCCCTTACATGGGGTTCTGCCTGGGCCCTATGTCCGGGCTCGTGCAACTAGATTCACAAGCAATCTTAATGATCTTGCCATGAGCCGTGTTAATGTTTCTACTACACAGTTTTCACGGTGTTTTGTGCCGGCCATGGTTGACTTGTGGAATAAGTTGCCAAATGAGCTAGTCAATTCAGCTCATATCTCCATCTTTAAGTCTAGAGTTAATGCTTTTTTGCAGCATTAATTCTAATGTTTAAACTTATTTTATTCTATTTTATTGTATTATATTTAAGCTTGATATCCTCCACTGCATAATATGTTATCTGTGTTTAATATGTGTATATGTACAGTACAGTATACAGTGTATGTTTTTATGTTTTCCTAAGTTGCCATAGTCTCTCTCCAGTGCCTCCGGGTGTTTTGTGTGGATTGATCTTGATGGTGTTTCTGCACCCTGGTTGGAGACTTCGGCATCTCATATAATAATAATAATAATAATAATAATAATAATAATGTGTGTTCAATATCGTGTACTGATCGGATCTGTTGATGCTTGTCTTTCTTCTGTAATCCCTTGTAATATGTGGCAGTATTTGGGTGATGTGTGTTCAATATCGTGTACTGATCGGATCTGTTGATGCTTGTCTTTCTTCTGTAATCCCTTGTAATATGTGGCAGTATTTGGGTGATGTGTTTTCAATATCGTGTACTGATCGGATCTGTTGATGCTTGTCTTTCTTTTGTAATCCTTTGTAATACGGTGCAGTATTTGGGTGATGTGTATTCAATATCGTGTACTGATCGGATCTGTTGATGCTTGTCTTTCTTTTGTAATCCTTTGTAATACGGTGCAGTATTTGGGTGATGTGTGTTCAATATCGTGTACTGATCGGATCTGTTGATGCTTGTCTTTCTTTTGTAATCCTTTGTAATACGGTGCAGTATTTGGGTGATGTGTGTTCAATATCCTGTACTGATTGGCTCCTTATCGTCGCTTCCTCTACAGGGGGCCGAGGTGGCGTGATGGCAGGGCTCTCCAATTACGGCCCCCCCCCCCCCCCCCTGTACTAACCTTTCACACACACGGGGATTGGACAACTGCCCAAGTTGTGTGTCTTTAAGCTATGATAAACCACTGGAATTTGTATACCGACATAACCAATTAGATTGGTTTGGAAGTCACTAATTATTGTTTCAACTAATCAGTTACTAGTCTGGTAATAAGAAGAGTTATAGCAAAGTTAACCCCTTTACTTTGACAAAACCCTTTTAAATTCTATCAAATATATCCTTTCATGATTTAGAATCAGTTTACATATTTTGATTTTCACTCCTTTGATTCCCGGAGCTGTATCGTATGGTTTGCAAAATCTGTGTTCGCCAGATATTATTCATATATCGCCATCATAATGAAGAGTCTAATAAATATAAACACCATGTAAGGAGGAGCACTTTATTGACTACGTTTCTCATATAGCTTTAACAGGCCAACGAAACGTTGTCAATAAAGTGCTCCTCCTCACATGGTGTTTATATACATTCTGTCTACTTTTCTAAGTTTATTTTTATCAAGAGTCTAATAGTGTTATGCCTGAACCCTCCAAAATCTCATGGTTGCGAAAGGTTGTCCGCTTGGTGTGCTGTAAAGGGTCCCTCCTCCGTCCGTGGTTCGCTGTTATTCCTGAGGTGAGAACACGGCCGCTGTCACACCCATCACCTCTGAGCACACAGGAAATGGCCCCCACCACCACCCGCTTATTACCTAAAGGATCGGACAAAAAGCGGTACTGCATGTAAACTACGAATCCTCTCCCGGCTTAACAAGGGGGTAGTGCTTGGTTTTTGGTCTATGTATTTATTAATTTATTTAGTTTTTAGTGTGTTCCCTAGACCTCCATCAAACTTAAAATAACACCCCTTAGACCCCATCATGATATATTTACATTTAAAAAATGTCCCGGCCAAAGGTCGGTTCCCTCTAAAATTACAGGCTTGCTATCATTTGTCAGGAAGAAATCGACACCTAAATGGCACGAAAAGCCTTGATATTGACAAAGAAATAGTGAAAGATCTTAAAATTACCAAACTAATTAGGCAAACTTCTTAAAACAATTTAGGCTAAACACGAGGGAGAAGGGGGTCCAGCAAAAGCGACTACTCCCCCTTTACAAGGGAATAGCGGGGGAGCAGTCGCCTTCTGAAATGCCTCTCTTAGCGATGAAAAGCAGTGTAAGCGTTGAGGCTACCCAGCATAACCCTCATGTACAGGTGTACAGTCGGCCAAATAAGTCATATCTCGGCACCAAGTATATTTTGATCAATAATTGGTATCAGCAATGTCTAAAACTTGATTTATTCGTTTTTGAGTGATATATACAAGCATGTTCCTACACCTATCCACCCTATTCAACATATGACAGACTTTAAAACAGCACAGCACGAGCCAAACGTAATGACAGCTGAGACGTGACTTATTAGCGCGACCGCACCAGGTCACGTAAGCTTGAAGTAATGGATGCGACAAGTTCAAGTATATGACTGCGATGTGGGAAACCTTTAAAAATCATTTAGACAAATATCTCACTGTTAATCCCCGACTGACTGCGTTTATAAATGAATAACAAGACACGCCCACAGTATCGCGTTTGGTGGAATACATAGTAAGATTGTTCTGTTTTCTAATTTTCCTGTCGAGTACCATGTCAATGTATCCATTCTGCATGGAAAACATAAATTATGTGTCTTCTAAGCTATCTTTTCTATCTTAAATAATAGGCTAGGTAGTTTAGATACAAGCAGCTTAGTAAGGATCAGTAGAACTGTTGTTGCTTGTATTCCTGTGTACTAAATAAAGGGGTCGTTTCCTTGGAGTGGCACACACAAACCTTATTCTCGCCGATGTGTTCCCTGTCCCCCGTTACTTGCGCTCTTTACACGCGAATTAAATTAATAAACTCTGATCTTAAGGAGCCTGGTCTGCCTCGAGGACGAGCTGCACTGTGTTCAAAGTTTGTAACAGAATAATGACCTCAGTTCTAACTAGATTGCTAGGCTGTGACAGGAGGTGGTAACGAAATGTAGTACTAGTTATTACAAGAAAAACAGATTGGAGGGAATGAGGAGTATAGTATTTCCTGTTTCTGTTTCTAAAAACAACATGAAATTAGGTCAGAATGTAGATAACTAATAGCGATGTAGGGAGAAAGGGGTGTGCCTCAAGTGAGCCAGTAGGCCTTTTGCAGATTTCCATTGTTCTTATGTTCTCAAATAACTTGCTCTAGGATATACCTCTCCTATTATTAACTATGCTGCACTGGGGGATATACCTTTCCTACTCTTAGTGAACAGAGTATAGGCAATAGATACGAAGGGGGCGAGGTTACAGGACGGAAGAATAGAACATAGTGATCCTCAGTGTTTTGGAGGACAAGCAACCTAGAAGGGTCACTAGATCTGTTGTTGCTTGATTTCCTTTGTACTCCTTTGTACTTTGTAACATGTGGAGTACCTGAGTGAGGAGGAGGGGGTGTTTGATAGAAGAGATGAATATAGAGAGGTGGGTGAGGATATGAAGGGGTAAGGTGATGAGGGGGTGAGTTGATGATGGGGGTAAGGTGATGATGGGGTGAGGTGAATAGGGGGTGGAGGTGATGAGGAGGTGCGGGCGGGGTGAAGGGGTGATCGGGAAGAGTGTGCAGGCGATAGTAGTAAATAACGGGCGTGGAGGAAAGAGGTGATAGTAGATTGGGTTTGGATCATAGTGGTTGGGAGGGACGGATGAGAAACGAGAATAAGGCCAGATTTATACCAACACCAATGTTCCGGCAACTTTATTAAACAAGTCTAATGTAATAACTTATAAACATATTTTTATGTCTATTATGTCACCTTGAAATTCCTAACTCTATTCTAGTTGCAGATATCAATGCATATCAGTCTCTACATTTGGCTATGCATAAGGTTGTCAATCAATATTTGCCGGAAAAATTGCTCGTGTAGATCAACTTTAAAGCCGGTATCACGAGCAATTTATCCGGTAATTTTCGATGAGCAAGTTTGTTCTCGTAATATTTTAAGGCTTTTTCACACTGGAATCGGAAACTAGACTGAGGGTCGATTGCAGAAGGTAGCTGATTTTTGTTATAACTGATAGTTTAAAGCTGTCTGACTGCAATAATTGCTCGTGAATATTGACTGAGAAGGCTTTCGTGTGTCACCGCCTTTTAACAGGAAGTGAGAGATGGTTGTCTTAGGTATTCATGCGATGTGCTAAACTCGAAAAGGCGTTCCGTTCCTTTGAGACATAAGAGAAGGTGATCATTTGATCAAATGTCTTAATCAAACAATACATTGTGTATTACCAAGTAACTGATTACTATAAATGAAGTTATTTAACACTTTCTGTACCGAAGACTGATTTTTGTCTATATTTAAGCTACATTTAGACGATTTTATGAAGCTTAGGAAGGATATATGATAGCTGAAAGGATTAATTGATATAGTCTGTAGCTTTATAATGGGTGGAGGTCCTTTACAAATTGAACATCGTCTAATAGTTGACAGAATATAATGGAAAGGACTTCACCGGTACAGAAAGGGTCAAGGAGAACGAAGAACAATCAAGACATTTGGTTGTTCATTAAAATGTGTTGTTTCACAGCATATTTGTTCAATCGTTTACCCTCTGAAGATTATTACGCATTTTTACAATTTATTCTGGCTATCATTATATGAATATACAGCTTAGGATGAATCTGTGGGAATTAAGAGAAAACACTATCTCAATTTACCCTGTGACTTTCATACACCCTTCCTGATCAGAATATAATCGTTTAATAATAGCCATACTGCAGTAAAGACATGCGTCATCGTATCTTGAAAGGGTTAAGAAGTTCATAATTGATAGGTAAACGAAGAACTGTATTGGCGAATTGTTGTTCATCGAATTATTTGTTCCATAATGCGTAATCATGATAGTTCTCATGATTTACACAATTAGGCTAAATTCATCCATTTAATACCAGCGACGTTCTTTTCATCATATTCCGGCAATTATCAGACGATTATATTCAGCTTAGGAAGAACGTCTAAGAATGAAAGGCTACAAGCTATCTCCATTAATCATTTTAACTATCATATATCCTTCCTAAGCTTCATATACTCGTCAAATTTTAGCTGAAATCAACTAAAAGAGACGTCACCGGTACTGAAAGGGTTGATTATGTTTGTCAATTATAATCTTATTCATCATATGGGAGGATAGATATTCAAAGTCAAATTTTAGTGAAAATCAGTCAAATATATTAATTCTGCAATTAATAAAATAGTTCATAATAATACCAATCTGTTATAGAATATGGCTTGTGAAACTAAAAAAGGATCATTAGAAAGTGTAACCTATTCAGTACCGGTAACTTACTTTTCATTATATTCTGGCCAATATTAGACGACTTTATTCAGCTTAGGAAAGACGTCTATCAATTTGAAGGCTACACAGTATCGTAAATGATCCTTTTAGCTACCATATATCCTTCCCAAGCCTCATAAAATCGTCATAATGTAGGTGAAATAAAATCAGAAATACATCTCTGGTACTGAAGGAGTTAAAATACAGGTAAAGCTTGGCATTGTAATTGCTCTATGAATAAAAACTTGACTCTCACGTATTCAGGAATGTTTCCCACGAAGTAATTCAAAATCTCGCAGTTTAGAGACCATCTCGTACCTAATCAAGAAGCAAGTGGCTTCATATTGCTGCGTAATTCTATTTACTTATACATTGTTACTGATATCGTCCTTATCACAACCAGTTCACGTTGCATAAACATCGAACAACCTTTACAATTTACATCTTTCAATTATCAGTAACTTGCCTAAGGCTTTAATTTGTCCTATCAACAAATACTAAAAATATATTTAAGTTTTATATGTTTAGCAACGTAACACGGAGATTGTGATTGTCATTCTCTATTTATATGTCTGAAAAGCTGCCTGTTAGATTGTTCCAGCAATATATCTAGATAGAACACTAATAGACGGATTTAGAGGAAACTTTCGCATTAACTTCATTTGTTAGTCAATTAAATTAACATCCAATAACTCCCTAAATGAACCATCTAAGAAAGGACAATGAACACTGGGAATACACTTAGCTCTCTTTCACTTGCATTAATTAGAGTTATACACCTTAGGTACACTGGTGTAAGAATTAAATATCACTTTATCTTTAGCTCTCTCTCCTTGTATTAGTCAAGGAGGTACACCTGGGTCGCACTTGTGTAAGAATGAAATATAACTTTATCTTTCGCTCTCTCTCCTTGTATTAATCAAAGAAATACACCTGGGTCGCACTGGTGTAAGAATCTACGTAGAGCTATACACTTAGCCCTCTTACACTGGTATGAATTAAAGTGATACACCTGGGTCGCACTGGTGTAGGAATTAAAGATAACCTCGGTAGCACTCCTATTCTAACACTATGTAGATTTGAAGCTGCAGGTACAGAGGGGGTGAAGTCAGAGTCGCTGAGTCCGTTCATCTAGTTTCGTCGAGCCGCTTAGGTGGTCCTGCCGTGTGTTTAATGTAAATAGGGATACAGATGGATTAGTTGGTTTGGGGTCTTGAATGGTAGTTCCATCATGTCACGACATAGGATGCATACCATCGGACTAACGCGAGCATGAACTAGGACATGTCCTGAGTTATGACTGCTCGTCTATCCTGACCTTTATTCTAATCGGTGATGAAGTTCTGTTCCGATACTCTTGGTGTAGGGTCTTTAATACAAGGTCACTAGTGTCATGACACAGCGACGAGGTATCGGGCTAACGTCACAAAGTAAGTGAGATCATGAACTTACTATTTCACTCAATCTGCCACTGACCGTTGTAAGTGTTCAAAGAACCCAAGTTCGGTAATTAAACCTTTTTACTGCATATGTCCTTGACCATGGTGTTGGACAGATACATTATAGAATTGTGTATGCTAAATGCCGTTATTGAGATGGTATCTCGCAAAGCCCGAACCATTAGAGTTGGCTTGCCATGGCAAGGATTACTTTAATAGTTTGTTAGAGTGCCGGATTGATACTAGAAGTCAGTTTGTGGCATGTCCTTCGGTGCTACTTCCAATATCAAAATTGCAGCCTAATAGAGATCCTGATGTTGTCACTCTGCCATGCCATGGAAGAACAAAAGTTCACTAATAGGCAAAAGAGCTCTTCAGACCTTAAAGTATATTCACCATGGCTTCAATTATTTCTTGAATGGGAGGGTAATCCTTAGGCTCAAAACTTTTACATGTAAGTATATTTGAGCCCTTGAATTGCTGACTCTACCTGGTTCTCGTCGAGATGGTCATGACGTTGGCTGGTAGTTGGAGGTCATAAAGTCATAAGTACAGGGAGTAATTAGACCCCCTAGAAATTCGCACCCTGGTGGTGAGACATCTGCACGGAAGATCGGCGCATCGGGACAGGTGAGATTTGGTTATGCTGTTCCTTTTCTGCTTGGATCGAACGTGATCCTTATTGTTTTTCCTGATGTGGATGGTAGAGTAGGGTTGATGGTGGCAATTCTGGCTTCCAGGGCATTAGTGCGTAGTGGGGCACATTTGGACTTGGGGTGACCATTTTGTTGTTCCTTTGTCTTTGTGTTTTTATTCGTGTTGGTGGGTGGTATTGATGACTGTTTCTTGCGTTGTGGTGAGTTCTGCTTCTCTTGTTTCTGTTTCATTTTCTTGTTTCTCCTGTGTTTGTCCTGGGTATTTTGGTTTGCGGCATTCTCTTGTCCTTTCTTCCTTTCTCTTTAGTTTCTCTTGTTTCCCTGCTTCGTTTTCCTTGTTGGGCTTGCGTGGTGGTGATTTATAATTCGCGTATTTTAGTACATAAAGTAATTAAACAAATAGTAGGTACATTAAGGAATTACATAAATGAAGTAGATCTATCAATCTATCTATTGCCTGACGCCGTGATCCCCGAAGGGGTGGCCACGAACGAACCGCCCCCATGCACCTCTGTCCCCAGTCAGTCGACGCCCGTCCCCCCAACCAGCACCGCCTTCGTTCATGTACTTCCTCACTCCATCCTTCCACCTCTCATTCGGTCTACCTCTCCCTCTGTCCCTTCACCTTGCTCTCGTACACCCTCTTAGTCATTCTCTCGCTTTCCATACGTTCCATATGGCCGAACCATCTCAAGTTGTTCCTTTTCACACTTTGCAGCACATCTACCTCCACACCACACCTCCTTCTTACTTCCTCATTAGTCTGTCTATCCCTCCATGTAACTCCGCACGCACTCCTTAAGTAATCATTTCCACTGCTCTAACTCTTGGTCTGCGTCTCTCAACCAATGTCCATGCTTCGCTTCCGTAAGTCAGTGTCGGGATTACCACACTGTCATGCAAGGACTTCTTCACTTCCATACTGACCACCCAATTTCTTGTTTCTGCTTTTAGCGTTCCTACAACCCTCTTCCCCTGTTGTACCCTCTCCCACACTTCTTCATCCATAGTCCCATCTTTACTCAACACACTGGCCAGATACTTAAAAGAGTTGACGATCTCCATAGCCTGACCGTTTAGTTTCACCTCACACTCTGTGACTTCACCCCTTTCGAAGACCATAACCTTGCTCTTCCCCGCATTTACCTTCAAATTCCGTTTTTCGCACACTGTTCCAAACTCATTTACCAGACCCTGCAACTCCCATTCATTATTACTCATCAGAATTGTATCATCCGCAAACAGCAGTATAGGTAGCTTCCACTCAATTCCCTCCCTTTTCAGCGATACACCAACATCCACTGCTCTTGATAGTATTTCTTTCAAGACTCCATCCATATATACAGTAAACAACCACGGGGACATCACACACCCCTGTTTCAAACCAACATTCATGTCAAAGAACTCACTCTGCTCACTCTCCACACATACTGCCGCCTTTGCACCCTCATACATGCTCTTCACTGCTTTCAGCAACTTGCCCTCTACTCCGTATATTCTAAGTACTTTCCACAAACCTTCTCTATTCACTCTGTCATAGGCCTTCTCCAAGTCCATAAAGGCAATATACACCCTTTGTTTCTTCTCCAGATACTTCTCCACAACACAATTCAGGGTAAAAATCTGATCTACACATCCTCTTCCCTTCCTAAAACCTCCCTGCTTGTCGCCTATCCATTTCTACTTTCTCACTCTCACTCTCTCAATCACTACCCTACTGTATACCTTCCCTACTACGCTTAGAAGACATATTCCTCGGTGGTTACCACACATTCCTCTTTCCCCTTTGCCCTTATATAGGGGGACTATTATGCCAGTCTTCCAGTCATCGGGTGCACTCCCCTTCTCCCATGCTAGTTTGCACATTTTCCATACCCATTCTATCACTATCTCACCACCATACCTCAACATTTCCCCACACACTCCATCTGTTCCTGGTGCTTTCCCCAACTTCACTCTTTTCATGGCTTCCCACACTTCTGACCTCCTGATCCCCACCTCCTCCTCCACTACTTCTCTTCTTCTCCCTCCCATACCATATCCAGCTATGTTTGCTGGCTATTCATTCCTTACATTTAGCAACTCACTGAAAAGTACTCCCTCCATCTTTCAACTCTCTCTTGCTTCTCAGCTAGCATTCTCCCATTCTTATCTTTCACACCCTTACTGTTTCCCTTGCTACCTTCCCTAACTTTCTTGACTTCTTTCCAGAACAGTTTCTTACACTCCCTCCATTTTACACTCAGATTCCTTCCAAATTCCTCATCTACTCTTCTCTTACTTTCCTTCACTACTCTCTTCACCACCCTCTTACTCTCCATGTACCTCGCTCGTTTCTGTCTCTCGAAATCTTCATTCCCTCTACTACCCAACCACTCTCTATATGCTTTCTTCTTTTCTTCCACAGCTATTCTTACCTCTTCTGTCCACTATGCTGTACCTTTCACTCCCCTCCCTCTTCTCCTCACTCCACACACCTCCTCACATGCTGCACAGATCTCATTCTTAAACACCTTGCTCATCTCCTCCACTTCCTCCATAACTTCCAGGTCGAACCCACCTAGTCGTCTTGCCACTGCTCTCCTGTACTCCTCCCTGACTTCCTCCTCCTGCAACCTCTCCACCCTCCTCATCATTCCACCCTCCTCTCGCCTCCCTCCAGCTCTCCTCACCCACTTATTTTGTATCCTAACCTTAGCTACCACTACATAATGATCAGACAGACCCCCTCCAATACCCCTATACACCCTAGCATCCATCACAGATTTCTTCATTCGTTCATCCACACATACATAATCAATCAATGACTTTCGTTCCACCACTGTCTTATCATTCATCGTCAACATCCGTTTACCACGTGTACCTGTGGATCATTCTGTGTCGGAAGAAGGTGTTGGCTTTCCACAGCCTCCTCCCCACACATGCGTCCACAAGTGCACTACCATTCCCATTCACCTCTGATGGTACCCCCCCCCCCCCCACCATTCCCTCAACTTTCCTATCACCCACCTTACCATTCATATCCCCAATCAGAAATATTCTTTTGTTCCTGTCAAATTCTCCAGGCACGCCTCCACATTCATCCAGAACTCCTCTTTCTTTCTTTCAAGTATATCCTCTGTCGGGGCATACACGCATACAATCACCCACGTTTGTATTCCTACTTTCATTCTCACCCACACAATCCTTGAACCCACATACCCATACTCTCTTACACATTCCTTCCATTTGCTACACACAAACAAACATGCACCTTCTCTCGCTGTTCCTTCACTCACTCCAGCACACACACCCATTCCACACTCCCACTCCCATTAAGTAATTAAAAAAATTAAGTAAGTACATTAAGTAATTAAACAGAACATTAAGTAATTAAACAGATAGTAGGTACATTAAGTAATTACAAAAATGAAGTAGGTACAGTAAGTAATTACAAAAGTGAAGTAGGTACAGTACATTAAGTAATTAATAAATAAAGTAGGTACAGTAAGTAATTAAAATAATAAAGTAGGTATAGTAAATAATTAAAATAATAAAGTCCGTTCAGTAAGTTATTAAAAATATAGTAGGTATAGTAAATAATTAAAATAATACAGTAGGTATAGTAAATAATTAAAATAATACAGTAGGTATAGTAAATAATTAAAATAATAAAGTAGGTTTAGTAAATAATTAAAATAATACAGTAGGTATAGTAAATAATTAAAATAATACAGTAGGTTTAGTAAATAATTAAAATAATACAGTAGGTATAGTAAATAATTAAAATAATATAGTAGGTTTAGTAAATAATTAAAATAGTACAGTAGGTTTAGTAAATGAGTTTAAAATATGCAGTCGGTTCAGTAAGTAATTATAAAAACAAATCAAATATGTAGATTTCAGTCTTCTACTGTACTTCTCACTTCTCCGCTTGTTCTTCCTCTGTCCAATTGCTCTTCTTTCCTACTTTACTCCAGCCATCTGGTCTGGGTCTGGAGCCATCTGGTCTGGAGGGATATACCATGGCAAAAGTATAGACAAATGAATGCCTACATTGTTATTTGTTCAGAGATTGGCCTAAAATCTTTATAGAAATGTAAGATAAACACCCACTTCTTTCAAAGTTAAGGGCAGAGGGGTCGTTTTTCTGGTCCCCCTTTTTCCTCATGTTTAGCCCCATTAGTTTTTATATTATAAGACATTCGGCCCATTAATTTGGCGATTTTAAGACCTTTCGCCCCATTTATGTGTCAATATTTTGTTCTTGTTATTTAGGTGTTGATTTGTACCTGGCGAGCGATAGCGAGCCTGTAATTTAAGGGAAACTGGCCTTAGGCAGGTACATGTCTCTATCGAAAAATATACAAATCTATCTTGAAGGAGGGTCTTGGGCGGGCGTTTTATTAAGCTTGATGAAGGTCTAGGGTGGAAACTAAGCAAATATTAGAAAGATCCATAAATTAACAAATAAATACGCTCATCCCCCCTTAAAGCATTAACTTACGCACAGTACATGGTACTATCCCTCACAGTGTTTGGAAAATGACAAGATAAAATGGAAATGAGACGCTCGTCAAAGTTAAAAAAAAGAGGTCAATGAGGTGATGAGAGGGAAAGGGTGTGTGTGTTGGGGTGGGGGGGGGGGGGGGGGGAAAGGGAGGGAGGGGGGCGGTAAAACTTTGCCTCTTACGCCCACTTGTTCTGTCTAGGCTACCACTTGCTTTATGGGCGGCACCACACACACTAACAAGCAGAGGGGGGAGGTGGGGGGGAGGGGTAGGAGGAGGGAGAAATAGGGGAGGAGGATGGGAGGAATAGAGGGAAGGGGAGGGTGAGGGGGGGGGGTGAGAGGATTAGAATGAGGTAGGAATGATGGGAGGAATAGAAGAGGAGGATTGAGGGAAAAGAGGGAAAGGAGGATGGGAGGAATATAGGAGGAGGGGGGAGGAGAATGGGAGGAATAGAGGAGGATGGGAGGAATAGAACCATGAGGATGGGAGGAATAGAGGAGGAGGATGGGAGGAATAAGGGAGGAGGATGGGAGGAATATGGGAGGAGACTATAGGAGGAATAGAGGAGAAGGAGGGTGGGAGGAATATAAGAGGAGGATGGGAGGAATATAAGAGGAGGATGGGAGGAATATAGGAGGAGGATGGGAGGAATATAGGAGGAAAATGGGAGGAATATAGGAGGAGGATGGTGAGGTATATAGGAGGAGGATGGGAGGAATATAGGAGGAAGATGGGAGGAATATAGGAGGAGGATGGGAGGTATGTAGGAGGAGGATGGGAGGTATATAGGAGGAAGATGGGAGGAATATATAAGGAGGATGGGAGGTATATAGGAGGAAGATGGGAGGAATATAGGAGGAGGATGGGAGGAATATAGGAGGAAGATGGGAGGAATATAGGAGGAATATAGGAGGAATATAGGAGGAGGATGGGAGGAATATAGGAGGAGGATGGGAGGTATATAGGAGGAGGATGGGAGGTATATAGGAGGAATATAGGAGGAATATAGGAGGAGGATGGGAGGAATATAGGAGGAGGATGGGAGGTATATAGGAGGAGGATGGGAGGTATATAGGAGGAGGATGGGAGGAATATAGGAGGAGGATGGGAGGTATATAGGAGGAAGATGGGAGGAATATAGGAGGAGGATGGGAGGTATATAGGAGGAGGATGGGAGGAATATAGGAGGAAGATGGGAGGAATATAGGAGGAGGACGGGAGGAATATAGGAGGAGGATGGGAGGTATATAGGAGGACGATGGGAGGTATATAGGAGGAATATAGGAGGAGGAAGGGAGGAATATAGGAGGAGGATGGGAGGAATATAGGAGGAGGATGGGAGGTATATAGGAGGAAGATGGGAGGAATATAGGAGGAGGATGGGAGGAATATAGGAGGAGGATGGGAGGAATATAGGAGGAAGATGGGAGGTATATAGGAGGAGGATGGGAGGTATATAGGAGGAGGGTGGGAGGAATATAGGAGGAAGATGGGAGGAATATAGGAGGAGGATGGGAGGTATGTAGGAGGAGGATGGGAGGAATATAGGAGGAGGATGGGAGGAATATAGGAGGAAGATGGGAGGAATATAGGAGGAGGATGGGAGGTATATAGGAGGAAGATGGGAGGTATATAGGAGGAGGGTGGGAGGAATATAGGAGGAAGATGGGAGGAATATAGGAGGAGGATGGGAGGTATGTAGGAGGAGGATGGGAGGTATATAGGAGGAGGATGGGAGGTATATAGGAGGAGGATGGGAGTAATATAGGAGGATGGGAGGTATATAGGAGGAAGATGGGAGGAATAAGGAGGAGGATGGGAGGTATAGGAGGAGGATGGGAGGAATATAGGAGTATAGGTATTGGAAGATGGGAGGAATATAGGAGGAGGATGGGGGAATATAGGATGTTATATAGGAGGAAGATGGGAGGCATATAGGAGGAGGATGGGAGGTATGTAGGAGGAGGATGGGAGGTATATAGGAGGAAGATGGGAGGATATATAGGAGGTATTATAGATGGAGGAATATAGGAGGAGGATGGGAGGAATATAGGAGGAATATAAAGGAGTACAAAGGAGTACAAAGGAAATCAAGCAACAACAGGTCTAGTGACCCTTCTAGGTTGCTTGTCCTCCAAAACACTGAGGATCAAGTGTCCAAACAGTGGTTTAGAGTGGGTAAGGGAACATTGGAAAGGGAACTACTGCCCTGCCACTAACGTGGCAGGACTAGGAAGTTAGTAGGGGACATATGGGTTAGTAACTGAGGGGAGGTAAAGTTATTCATTTACAAACGCAGTCAGTCGCGGGTTTGATGCGAGATATTTGTCTAGGCGGAATTTAAATGAATCAACGGTGCTGCAGTCTATAACGTCTCGGGGAAGCCCATTCCACAAGTTGACAACTCGATTGAAGAAGAAATTCTTAGATTCGTGCGAGTTAAAAGATTTACCAATAATTTTGCAACCGTTTCCCCGCGTGTAATTAGATTGGTCGATAGTGAAGTACTTACTACAGTTCATATTGTCGATGCCTTTGATGATTTTGAACACTTGAATTAAGTCACCTCTTAATCTGCGCTGGGTTAAAGGAAATAGATTTAATTCTCTAAGACGCTCTTCGTATGGTTTGTTCTTTAGGCTAGGTATCATTTTGGTAACTCTACGTTGAACTCGTTCTAGCTTGTTTATATCTTTTTGGTAATAAGGGCACCAGGATTGAACGCAGTATTCCAGAAGAGGGCGGACTAAGGAATTGTAAAGGGTTAGGATAACTTCTTTGGATTTATGCTCAAATGACCTGCCTATAAAGCCAATTATTTTGTTTGCCTTCTTAACAACTTCTGAACATTGTTGACTCGGTTTTAGGTTACTCGATATTGTTACTCCCAGATCAGTTTCTCTGTTTACATTCTTAAGCTGAGTGCCATTCATCGAATAGTTTGCTTTCTCATTTAGGTATCCGACATGTAGTACTTTACATTTATCCGCATTGAAACTCATTTGCCAAATTTGGGCCCAACATGACAATTTATCTAGATTGTGTTGCATATCGTCAACTTGTTCTTTTGAGAGTACGCTATTTGCAATTTTTGTATCGTCAGCAAATTTTGAGATTGTGCAGGTGAGACCCTCATCTATGTCGTTGATGTAAATTAGAAAGAGAATTGGTCCTAGTACCGATCCCTGGGGTACCCCGCTACTTACATTGGTCCATTTAGATGCCTTACCGTTTATGACTACCCTTTGCTTTCTGTTGCTGAGCCAATTTTCTATCCATTTCAACACACCGTCTTGTATTCCATGCGCTTTTAGTTTTAGCAGTAAACGTTGTGGGGAACTTTGTCAAAGGCCTTTTGAAAATCAAGGTATATAATATCTACAGCTTTACTCTCATCGTAGAGGTTGAGGATATCGTGGAAGAAGTCTAAGAGGTTTGTTAAACAGGAACGTTTTTTACGAAAGCCGTGTTGAGTATCTTTAAGTATGTTATTTTCCTCTAAGTGATTTACGAGTCTGTCTCGTATGACCGTTTCTAGCATTTTACATACAACTGAGGTTAAGCTAATTGGACGATAGTTACTGGGTAGGGATTTGCTGCCTTTTTTGAATATCGGTGTTACGTTGGCTAGCTTCCACTGATCAGGCATAGTTCCAGACTGCAAGGATTTATTGAATAGTAATGTCAGTGGTTTGGAGAGCTCATTCTTAGCTTCCTTTAGAACTCTAGGCGAGATTGTATCAGGTCCTGGCGTTTTATTTACCTTGAGTTTATCTAAACAATTCAATACTTCTCTCTCTGTAACGGTGATATTGCTTAGAACATCTGAATTATCAATCTGAATCGGCGATGGTGTAGGGATATCACTGAGGTCTTCTGTTGTAAAAACTGATGCAAAGAAGGTATTGAGGGCATTACTCATTTGTACTTCGTCTTTGGTGTATTCTCCTTTTTCATCGACTAACGGTCCAACAGTTGAAGTAACTACTTTTTTCTTTCTGATATAACTATAGAATTCTTTCGGGTTTGTTTTACTTTGATTCGCAATATGTAACTCTAAGGTCTTTTTACTTTGCTTAATTAACTTTTTGGCTTTGCATCGTAGCTCTACAAATTTCACCCGTTCTTCGTCATTTTGTGAGGATTTTAATCTATCATTAGCAAATTTTTTAGCAAGCAGGCAGTTTGAAATATCTTTATTCCACCATTTGGGCTTATTATTATGGCCTGGACGCCGTATTTTCGATGGTATGCAGTCTTGCACTGCTTTTAGGTAAGTCGTTTCGAATAACTTCCAAGATGTATTTATGTCGTTATTGTTAATTAAAAAGCTCCAGTCAGTTTCTTTAAACATAGCTCTAAGTTTATGGAAGTTTGCTTTCTTGAAATTAGGGACTTTTTCGATGCTACTATTTGGTTCGTTACTAGTAAACTTTAAAGTGAAAGTTATCGTACGATGGTCGCTGTTACTGAATTCATCACCAACATTCAAATTCTCTATCAATTCTTCTTTTGTTGCAAGTACAATGTCAAGAACGTTATTACCACGGGTCGGCATTCGAACAAATTGATAAAGCGAACTCTCTTGCAAGTTCGTATACAAGTCATGTCCGGAGTGTGAAGTAAGAGTATCGCCCCACTTGGTCACAGGTAAATTAAAGTCGCCAAAAATTACGGTATCTTGTGAGTTACTTACATCTGCAATTTGTTCGTAAATTTCTCGGTCAGTTTGCACTGATTGAGCTGGAGGTCTGTATATTAACGCAAGTATTATTTTTGTACCTTTATTATTCTTTATTAGCACAAAAGATGTGTCGACGTTCACAATTTGAGGTTTTGACACGAGGGTCGGGTTAAGACTTTCTTTGATATAAAATAAAACGCCACCTCCATTTTTATTTATTCGGCTGTTCTCAAACATTACATAACCGGGAAGTGAATACTCTGCTAAAAAGTCTCTATCTTGTGTATTGAGCCAAGATTCTGTTATGCCAATCACATCATAATTTTCTGTAAACACTAGTTCCTCTAAATCTGAAAATTTATTGCGTATGCTACGAGCGTTTGCATAGAAAACCTTTAAAGTTGCGGTTTTAGAACCCGCAGATCGTTCTTTCATCGAATTATTGGTTCTGGTCGGATCTACATTTACATTCATAGCTGTCCTCGGTCCTCGGTCGTTATCCCTGACGGTTTTGAATTTGGGTCGTGTTGGTGGAGCTTTATCCAAATTCGCGGTTCTTAACGGATTAGTATTTAATTCCTTTGTAGATTGCCGTCCTCGCTGTCTTCGGTCCTCCTTCCTGGTTGTCCTGTGCTGAGTCGATTTCTTCTCCGAAAATCCTTCACCGCATCGTTGAGAAGACGCCCAAAACGCGCTGCTCCCACCTGGTTCAGATGAACTCCATCGTCCGAAAACAAATAGTCATCGTAGTAGAAATTGTCCCAGGTGTCGACGAATCCCACGTTCTCCTTCCTGCAGAGGTTTGCTAGACAACGATTTGTGCTGGTGGCTATGTTGTAAAATCGGCTCTCTACACCGAGCCGGAGGAGGAGGATGGGAGGATTATAGGAGGAGGATGGGAGGTATATAGGAGGAGGATGGGAGGTATATAGGAGGAGGATGGGAGGAATATAGGAGGAGGATGGGAGGTATATAGGAGGAAGATGGGAGGAATATAGGTGGAGGATGGGAGGTATATAGGAGGAGGATGGGAGGAATATAGGAGGAAGATGGGAGGAATATAGGAGGAGGACGGGAGGAATATAGGAGGAGGATGGGAGGTATATAGGAGGAAGATGGGAGGAATATAGGATGAGGATGGGAGGTATATAGGAGGAGGATGGGAGGTATATAGGAGGACGATGGGAGGTATATAGGAGGAATATAGGAGGAGGAAGGGAGGAATATAGGAGGAGGATGGGAGGAATATAGGAGGAGGATGGGAGGTATATAGGAGGAATATAGGAGGAGGATGGGAGGAATATAGGAGGAGGATGGGAGGAATATAGGAGGAAGATGGGAGGAATATAGGAGGAGGATGGGAGGTATATAGGAAGAGAATGGGAGGAATATAGGAGGAAGATGGGAGGAATATAGGAGGAGGATGGCAGGTATGTAGGAGGAGGATGGGAGATATATAGGAGTAAGATGGGAGGAATATATAAGGAGGATGGGAGGTATATAGGAGGAAGATGGGAGGAATATAGGAGGAGGATGGAAGGAATATAGGAGGAGGATGGGAGGAATATAGGAGGAAGATGGGAGGAATATAGGAGGAGGATGGGAGGTATATAGGAGGAGGATGGGAGGTATATAGGAGGAGGGTGGGAGGAATATAGGAGGAAGATGGGAGGAATATAGGAGGAGGATGGGAGGTATATAGGAGGAGGATGGGAGGAATATATAAGGAGGATGGGAGGTATATAGGAGGAGGATGGGGTATATAGGAGGAAGATGGGAGGAATATAGGAGGAGGATGGGAGGAATATAGGAGGAGGATGGGAGTTATATAGGAGGAAGATGGGAGGAATATAGGAGGAAGATGGGAGGAAGATAGGAGGAAGATGGGAGGAATATAGGAGGAGGGTGGGAGGTATATAGGAGGAGGATGGGAGGAATATAGGAGGAGGATGGGAGTTATATAGGAGGAGGATGGGAGTTATATAGGAGGAGGATGGGAGGAATATAGGAGGAGGATGGGAGGTATATAGGAGGAGGATGGGAGGTATATAGGACGAGGATGGGAGGAATATAGGAGGAAGATGGGAGGAATATAGGAGGAGGATGAGAGGTATATAGGAAGAGGATGGGAGGAATATAGGAGGAGGATGGGAGGTATATAGGAAGAGGATGGGAGGAATATAGGAGGAAGATGGGAGGAATATAGGAGGAGGATGGGAGGTATATAGGAAGAGGATGGGAGGAATAGGAAGAGGATGGGAGGAATAGGAAGAGGATGGGAGGAATATAGGAGGAAGATGGGAGGAATATAGGAGGAGGATGGGAGGTATATAGGAGGAGGATGGGAGGTATATAGGAAGAGGATGGGAGGAATATAGGAGGAGGATGGGAGGAATATAGGAGGAGGATGAGAGGTATATTGGAGGAGGATGGGAGGTATATAGGAGGAAGATGGGAGAAATATAGGAGGAGGAAGGGAGGAATAGAGAAGAAGGATTAGGGGGGAGGGAAGGATGGGAGGAATATAGGAGGAGGGCAGGTATATAGGAGGAGGATGGGAGGAATATAGGAGGAGGATGGGAGGTATATAGGAGGAAGATGGGAGGTATATAGGAGGAGGATGGGAGGAATATAGGAGGAGGATGGGAGGAATAAGGGAGGAGGATAGGAGGAATATAAGAGGAGGATGGGAGGAATATAAGAGGAGGATGGGAGGAATATAGGAGGAGGATGGGAGGAATATAGGAGGAAGATGGGAGGAATATAGGAGGAAGATGGGAGGAATATAGGAGGAGGATGGGAGGAATATAGGAGGAGGATGGGAGGTATATAGGAGGAAGATGGGAGGTATATAGGAGGAAGATGGGAGGAATATAGGAGGAGGATGGGAGGAATATAGGAGGAGGGTGGGAGGTATATAGGAGGAGGATGGGAGGTATATAGGAGGAGGATGGGAGTTATATAGGAGGAGGATGGGAGGAATATAGGAGGAGGATGGGAGGTATATAGGAGGAAGATGGGAGCAATATAGGAGGAGGATGGGAGGAATATAGGAGGAAGATGGGAGGAATATAGGAGGAGGATGGGAGGTATATAGGAGGAGGATGGGAGGTATATAGGAAGAGGATGGGAGGAATATAGGAGGAGGATGGGAGGAATATAGGAGGAGGATGGGAGGAATAAGGGAGGAGGATAGGAGGAATATAAGAGGAGGATGGGAGGAATATAAGAGGAGGATGGGAGGAATATAGGAGGAGGATGGGAGGAATATAGGAGGAAGATGGGAGGAATATAGGAGGAAGATGGGAGGAATATAGGAGGAGGATGGGAGGAATATAGGAGGAGGATGGGAGGTATATAGGAGGAAGATGGGAGAAATATAGGAGGAGGATCGGAGGAATATAGGAGGAGGATGGGAGGAATATAGGAGGAGGATGGGAGGTATATAGGAGGAGGATGGGAGGTATATAGGAGGAGGATGGGAGGTATGTAGGAGGAGGATGGGGTATATAGGAGGAAGATGGGAGGAATATAGGAGGAGGATGGGAGGAATATAGGAGGATGGGAGTTATATAGGAGGAAGATGGGAGGAATATAGGAGGAAGATGGGAGGAAGATAGGAGGAAGATGGGAGGAATATAGGAGGAGGGTGGGAGGTATATAGGAGGAGGATGGGAGTTATATAGGAGGAAGATGGGAGGAATATAGGAGGAGAGGGAAGAGGAGGAAGATGGGAGGATATAGGAGGATGGGAGTTATATAGGAGGAGGATGGGAGGAATATAGGAGGAGGATGGGAGGTATATAGGAGGAGGATGGGAGGTATATAGGAAGAGGATGGGAGGAATATAGGAGGAAGATGGGAGGAATATAGGAGGAGGATGGGAGGTATATAGGAAGAGGATGGGAGGAATATAGGAGGAGGATGGGAGGTATATAGGAAGAGGATGGGAGGAATATAGGAGGAAGATGGGAGGAATATAGGAGGAGGATGGGAGGTATATAGGAAGAGGATGGGAGGAATATAGGAGGAGGATGGGAGGTATATAGGAAGAGGATGGGAGGAATATAGGAGGAAGATGGGAGGAATATAGGAGGAGGATGGGAGGTATATAGGAGGAGGATGGGAGGAATATAGGAGGAAGATGGGAGGAATATAGGAGGAGGATGGGAGGAATATAGGAGGAGGATGGGAGGTATATAGGAAGAGGATGGGAGGTTATAGGAGGAGGATGGAGGAATATAGGAGGAGGATGAGAGGTATATTGGAGGAGGATGGGAGGTATATAGGAGGAAGATGGGAGAAATATAGGAGGAGGAAGGGAGGAATAGAGAAGAAGGATTAGGGGGGAGGGAAGGATGGGAGGAATATAGGAGGAGGGCAGGTATATAGGAGGAGGATGGGAGGAATATAGGAGGAGGATGGGAGGTATATAGGAGGAAGATGGGAGGTATATAGGAGGAGGATGGGAGGAATATAGGAGGAGGATGGGAGGAATAAGGGAGGAGGATAGGAGGAATATAAGAGGAGGATGGGAGGAATATAAGAGGAGGATGGGAGGAATATAGGAGGAGGATGGGAGGAATATAGGAGGAAGATGGGAGGAATATAGGAGGAAGATGGGAGGAATATAGGAGGAGGATGGGAGGAATATAGGAGGAGGATGGGAGGTATATAGGAGGAAGATGGGAGAAATATAGGAGGAGGATCGGAGG
>CM064509.1:13709607-13718270 GCA_032716605.1 Paralithodes platypus | reverse complement strand
GACCCTCACTCTCAGAACACCACCTATTGAATAATTAACTCACTAGGCATTGTAGGCATTTTGAATATGGGAATATTCATACAGTGATATTTAATCAGAGCACAATGAGGGTATTTTTTGTTTTGTCATTTCGGTGTGTTGTGGATACACTGAAACTAGGCACAGCACAAATTCCATCCCAACAATATCTTCCCATTGACATATTGGGATTCGAACCCGGGTCCACCGGATCACCAGTCCAGTGGCAAGACCACTCCGCCACACCTCCCCATTATCCAACAATCTAATAACACGACCCCCACTAGTGGGGAGGGCTATGAAGATCAGGGAAAATGTGGGGTTAGAGACGTAAAAAGAGGAGAATAGGGTATTTAGAAAACACTTAGCTTGGGTTTTCCTGTTTTTCATATACCGAAAACACATAAATGGGAAACAAATCGAGCCAACTTTTGGCAACAGTTGGCTTGGATTTTTCAATGTTTCGAAGTAAAGCAACCCTAAATTGACTTTAACATGTTGGCGTGGGATACACGATGGCTAGAGCCCCCCCCCCCCCCCCCCCCCCTCCCCCCCCCCAATAACTTATTGTCATCATCATTTATTTAGATCAGTAAGGGGAGAGAAACAGCTAATCATGTGATACATGACCCAGATCTTCATAGCCCTCCGCACTAGTAGGGGCAGTGTTTTTAGATTGTTGGATAATGGGTAAATACTCATTTAAGATACTCATCACTACAAGAAATCACTATGTGAAGGAATAACACGAACAAAGTTAGCTGCTGAAATCACTGTCAAAAGGTCAGAAGAATGACGACGTCCATTACGCAAGGAATCCGTGGCTCAACTGACGGTAAAAACGATGGTGTGGGTGGTGGTGGCCGGCGGGGATCGTGGGGGCAGATGATTGGATGTTGAATGTGACGTTTATGAATATTGCAAGCTAATTGGCTCCTGCAAACAAAATAATGACGACAAAGAACGGCTGTGGTGTCACTGTAGACAGATATGCTGTGCGAAAGAGGTCAGACGAGGTGCAACAAATGGCAACGGAGCCATCTATAGGTAGGCCTATTTTCTTACCTGTTTTTTCTATCTCCTTTCTTTTTCATTTCAGCTCTTAATGACATGTATATCAAGAAGGTGTATGTTATTACAGACTTGTTAGGCACATACATATTGATGGGACTACTGTCTTCCTAAAGAAAACCTTTTCCAATTATTAATGTATTTTTTGCAGAAAAATTACCTAACCATTACCAGTTAGGTTTTGGAGATACCCTAAATCTAGAATATAAGAAAATATGGAAAATTTCACTATTAATGTCACTAATTTTCCAATGGATTATTTTTTTTTTTCCGTTAGTTTTAATCAATATACAGTATAGCGTTTGGAAATAATTACAAGCCTCGGAAAAAACGTTTTCCCCATTTTCGATCTATGTTGAGACACTCCCCGGATAATGGGGAGAGATATGATTTGAAGACATTAGCCTAACCTGACAACCTTACCTAACCTATCCTAGTATTATGGGAGGGGGGTGCCGCCCCCACAGCCCCGCTGGTTGGGTAAAATGGTAAAAATCCAGTTGGGGTGGAGTGTGTAGCCATAGATTTTCGTAAGGGGATCAGAGGGGGCGGAATGCCCTTATAATCCATTTCCGCATATTGCCACTTATACCACATAATTTACCTCGTCGTACCTTCCTGTTAAATACAATAATAATGTGTTGGTATATCTACAGTTATGATATCCTCCCCCACTTACTTGATGTTCTTACCTGATGGGCTTCCCAAACCTTGACTGTAGGCTCAGCCGAGGGAAGGGTGGGAAGCCTCACTCTGCTGATGCGCCAACCCACTAGTTACAATGACATTTACTATGAAAATGTAAGAAAGGGCTGGAAAGTGCATCATATGCAGCATATAAGAAAAGTCATGTGGTATAAGAAAGGTCGTGTGGCAGGAAGAAGGACAAGATACAAATAGTGATAACAGCAGTGCTAGTGGTACCTGTAAAGCATATCGCCAAGGTGACGTGCCAGGGCTCCCTTAAAAGTATCAAGGTTGGAAATAGATACCAATGTGTCCGGTAAAGAGTTCCACACAGAGATGCACCTCACTGCAAACGACCTCCTTCTACATTCAAGCTCAGTTCTCACGTGTGACACTACCCCCAACCACCTCCCCCCTTCAAAACACGACTTTTAGCGTGTTTTTGGATGGTTCAGCAGACGCAGAAACTGAAAATAAACGTATTTTGATACAAATTTATCACCAACCAGATACGAGTTTTTCAGGTAATTTGTTGTTGTTTTTTATTTTTTATTTGATAGACAGTGTTGTTTAATACCGAGGACCGTCGCATTTTACTATTTTTAACATTAGCCTAGCCGGTAAATACCAAGTTTTACACCGGGGACGATATTTACAAGTATTTTTTTTCCCCTTGTTTTTGGGTTTTTTAGGTGTGTTCTTTTATGAACCCCATCGGAAAATGCAAAGAAAGTCTTATCCATCATTCTTAAGACACGGCCCTCGATAGTGGGGAGGGCTATGAAGAACAGGGAAATTGCGGGGTAAAAGACATAAATAAAGGGGTAATATTGGAACAACTCTGAAAATACAATATTTAAAAGTAACAAAACCTGTAAATGGAAAAACCCGAGCCAAGTTTTGACCAAACTTGGCTCGGGTTTTCAATTTTTCAGAGTAAAAAATCACAGTAACCTCATTTCAAAAGTTGGCTCAGGTTTTCTTGTTTTTTCAACGTGGAAAAAGACAGTAAGAATGGGGTTAACATTAGCCTAGCCTAGCCTAGCCTAGCCTAGCCTAGCCTAACCTAACCTAACCTAACCTAGTATAATGGGTGGGGGCTGCTGCCCCCACACCCCCGCTAAATCCATGAAATCCGAGCCAAGTTTTGTCATTAACCTAACCCAATAACCTAACCTAACCTAACCTAGTATTATGGGGTTAACATTAGCTTAACCTAACCTAACCTAAGCTATGCTAACCTAGTATTATGGGTGGGGGATGCTGCCCCCACACCCCCGCTAAATCACTTAAATCCGAGCCAACTTTTGCCATTAACCTAACCAAAGAGCCTAACATTACCTTCACCTAACACCTAGTATACGTTCCATAGACGACATACCTTAATAATAATAATATTAGGTGTAGGACTACAGCCACAGGAAGGTGTACAACCATCGCAGACGGAAGCCATGACTCGAGTGGTGAAAACTTAAATCACAGGCACGGTGGGGGGGGGGGGGGAGGCGTTGGTGAATGTGAGTGGTTGAGGCATGTAACCTGATACTACGTCATTAACATGATTGATTGTTATTGGCAGGTGTGAAACACTACTGCGCAGGCGTGGCATAAATGAAAGAAGGTGGTGGAGCGAGAGGGGTGGCCGTCCCGCAGCAACGCAACAGAAAATGGAGATCGGGTGAGCCGTGCGAGATTTAGGGATTTTTTTTAGAGATTTAGGATTTTGGAAAACATTTATTTTAATACCACGAATTTTCCGAGTGTTTTTTATAAACAAAATTGGTAATTTGCATCAATATACAGTATAGTGTTTGTAATTAAATAGAAATCTTGGGAAAACCTATTTTCCCCATTAGGCCTATCGATCGATGTTGAGACACGCTCGCTCCCCGATAGTGATTTTAAAAGACATTAGCCTAACCTAACCACCTTACCTAACCTAATTTAGTATTATGGGTGGGGGCTGCCGCCCCCACACCCCCGCTGGTTGATTACTAATCCCTTAATAAAAAATAAATAAATATTGGCTGTCGATTATACGACGGTGAAAGAAAAGTCGATGAAGTCTATGGTGTTTACTCTGCAATCTTCAGCTTGATTGTACATTGATAACGGGAAAGTACCGTATTGACAACCTTGTTACGAAAATTAAATTTTAGTACCATACTTTTATATTAGGTTTTTCCGAGGGTTTAACACATTTTCATATGATCTTTAGAGCTATCGATGACTGAAAGTACCGTATTGACAACCTTGTTACGAAAAAGTCATTTTAGTACCATACTTTTTTATTAGGTTTTGCCGAGGGTTAAAACAAATTTTCTTATGATCTTTAGAGCATATAGATTCATTATTTATCTTCAAATATATCAACAAAATTCGTGGTATTAAAATAACATTAAACCAGGATTTTGTTTATAATGAATTACCGACGGGGTGGACATATATGGCAATGAAGTACATGACCTAACTAACATATTTGTCTAAATAATATATCGATGGTTTCGACCCGGTGTAAAACTAGATATATTCCGCCTAGCCTAGCCTAACCTAACCGAAAACTAACCTGTCTCCGCGACTGTCTAAACCCAGCTCACGTTCCCTGTTTATGGGTTCGCGAAGGTTTGTAATACTTCAATGTATCTATTTCAAGTCAAATATACATTTCCGCGCATCATCAAACCATACTAAGTCTACGACTAATAATATTAACCCATTAGTTCCAACAGAATAGCGACAAAATAGGGGTAGTATAACTGTAGATTTATCTTGGCGTTTTTACTATTAATATCGGGTTTTATAAAATATGTGATCAAAATTATTCTCCCACAGTGGATTATACATTAGCACAGTATAAGGATTCCATAGATCTACATTGTCCCTAATAAATTAAGTATAATAAGGCTGCCAGCCTATTCCCTATAATTATCCTAATTTCAACTACCGTACTGTATGATGATGCAAACTACCTAAAACCAAACATTTTAACCATGGGAAAATTAGTGGTAGATTCGGTAATATATTTTCCGTAATTTTAAGCTTGATGGAAGTCTAGGGAGGAAACTGAAACAAAAAGTAATAACAAGGTAAATGAGTAAGCAAATAGGCTATATACGAATATCCTCCCTCATTTCGGTACTTATTACCGAAACTACCACTAATAATTAGTGTTTAATAATTATTATGTTTCAATATTTGAAGGCTATTATAGAATAAGGATGTTGCAAAGATCATATTAAAATGTGTTTCAACCTCCGGAGATACATTTTATGTGCACTATACAGTATATAGTACTGTAAAAACAAAACAAATCTCCCTATAGCTCTCCCTATTGATGGCAGTGAAACTCTTATTAAGCCCCTTACTGTTAAAATAGATGCTGATTTCAATAATTCATGGGGGGGGGGTAACCACCCCCCCATCCCCCCCCCCCCCCCCCGTCAACCCCTCCTGTATACAAAGGCAAAACAAAATAATGGTCAATATAAAGGAGCCGGACCACAGCTGGGATCTCATTTCTAATGGTAGTTTTGGGTTCCTTTAATTGTATGCTTCTTTGCTATATACTTTTTATCCACCGGATTTATTTATTTTTTTTTAATTTTTTTTTTTTAGCATTAACCTAACCAAAAAACCTAACCTAACCTAACCTAAATGTATTTGGGGGTTATTAGGTTAGGTTAGGTTAGGTTAGGTTAATGCTAAAAAAAAAAATAAAGTCGAGAATTTTTTTTTTCCGGTGGATAAAAAGTATATAGCAATGAAGCATAACATGATAGGAACCCAAAACTACCATTATATATGAGATCCCAGCTGTGGTCCGGCTCCTTAATATTGACCAAACAAATTGTATATTTACTCTGAAAATTACCTACATCCGAGTGTTTTAAGATCGTTGGATAATGGGAGAAATAACATTTGCCGGGGCTTGTAACTAATTTCAACTACTGTATAATGATGAAAACTACCTAAAACCAATAACAAAAACCATGGGAAAATTAGTGGTAGTTTCGGTTATATTTCCCCTTATTTCTATATACTTTTTTATCCCCGGGGAAAACAAAATCTTGGGATTTTTTATAGCCCCAAATACATTTGGGTTAGGTTAGGTTAGGTTAGGTTTTTTGGTTAGGTTAATAAAACAAAACAAAAAATGCAAGAAAAAAAGTATATAGAAATGAAGCATATGATGATAGGAACCCAAAACTACCATTAGAAATTTGCTACCTATATTGTTGTGTCTCTTGTATATGGACCAAAAGTTGATTGCAGCTTATTTTACTTACCTTCATCAATCATGGTTTCAATTCCAGAGAGTAGTTTAGCTGGCCACTTCGAGTTTAGTCTGTATTTTCATTAGCTAGGGTTATGTTATTGAAGTAGGTTTCTGTTTGTTGTCCACCAAAGTTCACAAGGTACACTGATCGACACTAAACTTTATTTTAGTTGATTCAGTATATAATTTACTAGAACCCTGAATATATCGTCCACTCACTATAATTCTCGCCATACATGAACACTTATTTATCTGTGTAATATGTATTATATAAACTTGGGTCTACTAACACTTGCATAAAAGCAACTTATCATACTGTCATCAGTATTTACACATTTTCCTATCTCTCCCGTTTCCATTTTCCGGGATAAAGTCAACATTTTACCTTCAATAGTTCATTAGTACAACCATAGCCTACAGTAGATCTGGACTGGACACTAAAATGGAACTTTGCAGTAAGGGACCCAAAATCGGAGAACGAACCCCCAAGTTCGAACCTTGAAACCGCGAATATATCACATTTTCGCGGTTTCGAGGTTCGAACTTGGGGGTTCGTTTTCATATTTTGGGTCCCTTACTGCAAAGTTCCATTTTCGTGTCCAGTCCAGATCTACTGTAGTCTATGGTACAACTTAAAGCCAGTATCACACGAGAGTTATTATATAGTCAACATTCGATGATCAACATATTTCTGGCAACCTTTCTTGAATATTTTGCACTGGTATCGTAAACTAGACTGATGATAGATGAATTTAGGTGACCGAAGTATTGCAAATGTTGACCTCCAAAGCTGCTAGACCAGTGTTGTGAATAAATGTTGCGGGAAAAAGCGCTCGTGTGATACCGGCTTTAGAGTTTAAAAAATACTCCGTCATACACAAACGTACCCTACAGTATAGTGTTGCACGGTGTAAATAAATCCCATCCACCCGTTAAAGTTTCCTCCGCATTTAGGTTAGGTGACTGGAGAGGTGTCTGTGTTATTTAGTTATAGGACTTCAGAGGTATAGGTTAGAGAGTTATAGGTTAGGGGGGTGTCCTATGTTTATTAACATTGTAGGTTTTTTCGACATATTTTATCAGGTTATTGCAGGTTAGGTTAGGCTTAGTCTACGGATGTTTAGGTTAGGTTAGGTTAGGTTAGGGTTAGGATTAGGTAGTCGTTAGCGGTTAGGTTAGGTAGGTTATGGTTAGGTTAGGTTAGGGTAGGTTAGGTTAGGTTAGGTTAGGTTAGGTTAGGTTAGGTTAGTTAGGGTAGGTTAGGTTAGTTAGGGTAGGTTAGGTTAGGTTAGGTTAGTTAGGGTAGGTTAGGGTAGGTTAGGTTAGGTTAGGTTAGTTAGGGTAGGTTAGGTTAGGTTAGGTTAGTTAGGGTAGGTTAGGTTAGGTTAGGTTTTTTTTTAGGTAGGTTAGGTTAGGTTAGGTTAGGTTAGGTTAGGTTTTGGTTGGTTAGGTTAGGTTAGGTTAGGTTAGGTTAGGTTAGGTTAGGTTAAGGTTTAGGTTAGGTTAGGTTAGGTTTAAGGTTAGGTTAGGTAGGTTAGGTTAGGTGCTAGTTAGGTTAGGTTAGGTTAGGTTAGGTTAGGTTTAGGTTAGGTTAGATTAGGTTAGGTTAGGTTATAGGTTAGGCTCGGTTAGATTAGGTTATTTAGGGTTAGGTGTTAGGTTAGGTTAGGTTAGGTTAGGTTAGGTTAGGTTAGGTTAGGTAGGTAGGTTAGGTTAGGTTAGGTTATAGGTTAGGTTAGGGTTGTTAGGTTAGGTTAGGTTAGGTTAGGTTAGGTTAGTTTGAGGTTAGGTAGGTTAGGTAAGGTAAGGTTAGGTTAGGTTATGGTTAGGTTAGGTTAGGTTATGGTTAGGTTAGGTTAGGTTAGGTTAGGTTATGGTATGGTTAGGTTAGGTTAGGTTAGGTTAGGTTAGGTTAGGTTAGGTTAGGTTAGGTTAGTTAGGTTAGGTTAGCGTTAGGTTAGGTTAGGTAGTTGTAGGTTAGTTAGGTTAGGTTAGGTTAGGTAGTTAGGTTAGGTTAGGTTAGGTGAGGTTAGGTTAGGTTGGTTAGGGAGGTTAGGTTAGGTTAGCGGTTATAGGTTAGGTTAGTTAGGTAGGTTAATAGTTAGGTTAGGTAGGGTAGGTTAGGTTGTAGGTTAGGTTGGGTTAGGTAGGTTAGGTTAGGTTATAGGTTGGGTTGGGTTAGGTTAGGTTAGGCAAGGAAGGTTAGGTTAGGTTAGAGGTTAGGTATAGGTTAGGTTAGTTGTTAGGTTAGGTTAGGTTTAGAGGTTAGGTTAGTTGGGTTAGGTTAGGTTAGATTAAATCAGGTTAGGGTAGGTTAAGGAATGTTAGGTTAAGTTAGTTGGGTTAGGTTAGGTTAGTTGGGTTAGGTTAGGTCAGGTTAGGTTTAGGTTAGGTTAGGGGTAGGTTAGGTTAGGGTTTAGGTTAGGTTAGGCAAGGTTAGGGTGAGTTAGGTTAGGTTAAGTTAGGGTAGGTGTTAGGTTAGGTTAGGTTAGGGAAGGTAGGTTAAGTTAGTTAGGTAAGGTTAGGTTAGGTTAGGTTAGGTAGGGTTAGGTTAGGTTAGGTTAGGTTAGGTTAGGTTAGGTTAGGTTAGGTTAGGTTAGGTTAGGTTAGG
>CM064509.1:13557107-13699607 GCA_032716605.1 Paralithodes platypus | reverse complement strand
AGGTTAGGTTGTTAGGTTAGGTTAGGTTAGGTTAGGTTAGGTTAGGTTAGGTTAGGTTGTTAGGTTAGGTTAGGTTAGGTTAGGTTAGGTTAGGTTAGGTTAGGTTAGGTTAGGTTAGGTTAGGTTAGGTTAGGTTTAGGCGAGGTTAGGTTAGGTGAGGTTAGTTAGGTTAGGGTTTTAGGTTTAGGTTAGGTTAGGTTAGGTTAGTTAGGTTAGGTTAGGTTAGGTTAGGTTAGGTTAGGTTAGGTTAGGTTAGGTTAGGTTAGGTTAGGTAGGTTAGGTTAGGTAAGGTTAGGTTAGGTAAGTTAGGTTAGGTTTAGGTTAGGTTAGGTTAGGTTAGGTTGGTTAGGTTAGGTTTAGGTTAGATTAGGTTAGGTTAGATTTAGGTTTAGGTTAGGTTAGGTTTAGGTTAGGTTAGGTTAGATTTAGGTTTAGGTTAGGTTAGGTTAGTGTAGGTTAGGTTAGGTTAGGTTAGGTTAGGTTAGGTTAGGTTAGGTTAGGTTAGGTTAGGTTAGGTTAGGTTAGCTTAGGTTAGGTTAGGTTAGGTTAGGTTAGGTTTAGGTTAGGTTAGGTTAGGTTAGGTTAGGTTAGGTTAGGTTAGGTTAGGTTAGGTTAGGTTAGGTTAGGTTAGGTTAGGTTATGTTAGGTTAGGTTAGGTTAGGTTAGGTTAGGTTAGGTTAGGTTAGGTTAGGTTAGGTTAGGTTAGGTTAGGTTACGTTAGGTTAGGTTAGGTTTGGTTAGGTTAGGTTAGGTTAGGTTAGGTTAGGTTAGGTTAGGTTAGGTTAGGTTAGGTTAGGTTAGGTTAGGTTAGGTTAGGTTAGGTTAGGTTAGGTTAGGTTAGGTTAGGTTAGGTTAGGTTAGGTTAAGGTAGGTTAGGTTAGGTTAGGTTAGGTTAGGTTAGGTTAGGTTAGGTTAGGTTAGGTTAGGTTAGGTTAGGTTAGGTTGGTTAGGTTAGGTTAGGTTAGGTTAGGTTAGGTTAGGTTAGGTTAGGTTAGGTTAGGTTAGGTTAGGTTAGGTTAGGTTAGGTGAGGTTAGGTTAGGTTAGGTTAGGTTATGTTAAGTTAGTTAAGGTTAGGTTAGGTTAGGTTAAGGTAGGATAAGGTTAGGTTTTAGGTTAGGATAGGTTACTTAAGGTTAGGTTAGGTTAGGATAGGTAGGTTAGGTTAGGTTTGGTTAGGTTAGGTTAGGTTTAGGTTAGGTTAGGTTAGGTTAGGTTAGGTTAGGTTAGGTTAGGTTCGGTTAGGTTAGGTTAGGTTAGGTTGGTTAGGTTAGGTTAGGTTAGGTTAGGTTGGTTAGGTTAGGTTAGGTTAGGTTAGGTTAGGTTAGGTTAGGTTAGGTTGTTAGCTTAGGTTAGCTTAGGTTAGGTTAGGTTATAGGTTAGGTTAGGTTAGGCTTGGTTAGGTTAGGTTAGGTTAGGTTGGGCTTAGTTATGTTAGGTTAGGTTAGGTTAGGTTAGGTTAGGTTAGGTTAGGTTAGGTTAGGTTAGGTTAGGTTAGGTTAGGTTAGGTTAGGTTAGGTTAGGTTAGGTTAGGTTAGGTTAGGTTAGGTTAGGTTAGGTTAGTTAGGTTAGGTTAGGTTAGGTTAGGTTAGGTTAGGTTAGGTTAGGTTAGGTTAGGTTAGGTAGGTTAGGTTAGGTTAGGTTAGGTTAGGTTAGGTTTAGTTAGGTTAGGTTAGGTTAGGTTAGGTTAGGTTAGGTTAGGTTAGGTTAGGTTAGGTTAGGTTAGGTAGGTTAGTTAGGTTAGGTTAGCTTAGGTTAGCTAGGTTAGGTTAGGTTAGGTAGGTTAGGTTAGGTTAGGTTGTTAGGTTTAGGTTAGGTTAGGTTAGGTTCGGTTAGGTTAGGTTAGGTTAGGTTAGGTTAGGTTAGGTTAGGTTAGGTTAGGTTTAGGTTAGGTTAGGTTAGGTTTAGGTTAGGTTAGGTTAGGTTAGGTTAGGTTAGGTTAGGTTAGGTTAGGTTAGGTTAGGTTTAGGTTAGGTTAGGTTAGGTTAGGTTAGGTTAGGTTAGGTTAGGTTAGGTTAGGTTAGGTTAGGTTAGGTTAGGGTAGGTTAGGTTAGGTTAGGTTAGGTTAGGTTAGGTTAGGTTAGGTTAGGTTAGGTAGGTTAGGTTAGGTTAGGTTAGGTTAGGTTAGGTTAGGTTAGGTTTAGGTTAGGTTAGGTTAGGTTAGGTTAGGTTTAGGTTTAGATAGGTTAGGTTAGGTTAGGTTAGGTTAGGTTAGGTTAGGTTAGGTTAGGTTAGTAGGTTAGGTTAGGTTAGGTTAGGTTAGGTTAGGTTAGGTTAGGTTAGGTTAGGTTAGGTTAGGTAGGTTAGGTTAGGTTAGGTTAGGTAGGTTAGGTTAGGTTAGGTTAGGTTAGGTTAGGATAGGTTAGGTTAGGTTAGGTAAAGGTTGGTTACGTTAGGTAAGGTTTAGGTTAGGTTAGGTTTAGGTTAGGTTAGGTTAGGTTAGGGTTTTGTAGGTTTTAGGTTTGTTAGGTTAGGTTAGGTTAGGTTAGGTTAGGTTAGGTTAGGTTAGGTTAGGGGGGTTAGGTTAGGTTAGTTAGGTTAGGTTAGGTTAGGTTAGGTTTAGGTTAGGTTAGGGTTAGGTTAGGGGGTTTTTATGTTTAGGTTGGTTAGATTAGGTTAGGTTAGTTTGGTTAGGTTAGGTTGTTTGGTTAGGTTAGGTTGTTTGGTTAGGTTAGGTTGTTTGGTTAGGTTAGGTTGTTTGGTTAGGTTAGGTTAGGTTGTTTGGTTAGGTTAGGTTAGGTTAGGTTAGGTTAGGTTAGGTTAGGACAGGTTAGGTTAGGTTAGGTTAGGTTAGGTTAGGTTAGGTTAGGTTAGGTTAGGTGACTGTTAGGTGGTTAGGTTAGTTAGGGGTTAGGGTTAGGTTATAGGTTGGTTAGGTTAGGTTAGGTTAGGTTAGGTTAGGTTAGGTTAGGTTAGTTAGGTTAGTGTTTCTAGGTTTTAGTTAGGTTAGGTTAGGTTAGGTTAGGTGGTGGTGACTAGGTTAGGTTAGTTAGGTTAGGTTAGGTTAGGTTAGGTTTGGTTAGGTTAGGTTAGTTAGGTGGTAGGTTAGGTTAGTTGTTCTAGGTTAGGTTGGTTAGGTTAGGTTAGGTTAGGTTAGGGGTGGTGGTAGGTTTGTAGTTTAGGTTAGGTTGGTTAGGTTAGGTTAGGTTAGGTTATTAGGTTTAGGTTAGGGTTAGACTGTTAGGTTAGGTTAGGTTAGGTTAGGTTAGGTTAGGTTAGGTTGGTTAGGTTAGGTTTTGTAGTTAGGTTAGGTTGGTTAGGTAGGTTAGGTTTAGTTAGGTTAGGTTAGGTTAGGTTAGGTTAGGGGTTTGTAGTTAGGTTAGGTTAGGTTAGGTTAGGTTAGGTTAGGGTTAGGTTAGGTGTAGGTTAGGTTAGGGGTTAGGTTAGTTAGGTTAGGTTTAGGTTAGGTTAGGTTAGGTGGTTAGGGTTTGTAGGTTTAGGTTAGGTTAGGTTAGGTTAGGTTAGGTTAGGTTAGGTTAGGTAGGTTAGGTTGTAGGTTCTAGGTGTAGGTTAGGTGACGTTAGGTTAGGTTAGGTTAGGTTAGGTTAGGTTAGGTTAGGTGGTTAGGTTTGTTGTTTAGGTTAGGTTAGGTTAGGTTAGGTTAGGTGTAGGTGGTGGTTAGGTTTGTCCATTCTAGGTTATAGGTTAGGTTAGGTTAGGTTAGGTTAGGTTAGGTTAGGTGACTGGTGGTGGTTAGGTTTGTGTTCTAGTATAGGTTAGGTTAGGTTAGGTTAGGTTAGGTTAGGTTAGGTGACTGGGGTTGGTTAGGTTAGGTTAAGGTTGTCCACTGTTAGGTTAGGTTTGAGGTTAGGTTAGGTTAGGTTAGGTTAGGTTAGGTTACTAGGTTGGTGGTTAGGTTAGGTTTGTTGTTTAGGTTATAGGTTAGTTAGGTTAGGTTAGGTTAGGTTAGGTTAGGTTGTTAGGTTAGGTTAGTTGGTAGTAGGTGATTGGGGTTAGGTTACTGGGGTTAGGTTGGGGTTGGTTAGGTTGGTGGCTGGGTTAGGTGGTGACTGGGGTGGTGTGAGGGGGTTGTCCACTGTTATTATAGGTTAGGTTAGGTTAGGTTAGGTTAGGTGACTGGGGTGGTGGTGACTGGGGGGTTTGTCACTGTTTAGGTATAGGTTAGGTTAGGTTAGGTTAGGTTAGGTGACTGGGGTGGTGTGACTGGGGGGTTTGTTAGGTTCTATTATAGGTTGGTTAGGTTAGGTTGGTTAGGTGACTGGGGTGGTGGTGACTGGGGGGTTTGTCCACTGTTTAGTTATAGGTTTTAGGTTAGGTTAGGTTAGGTTGTTAGGTTAGGTGACTGGGGTGGTGGTGACTGGGGGGTTTGTCCACTGTTCTCATTTTAGGTTGGTTAGGTTAGGTTAGGATAGGTGACTGGGGTGGTGGTGTCTGGGGGGTTGTTACTGTTCTCATTATAGGTTAGGTTAGGTTAGGGTTAGGTTAGGTGACTGGGGTGGTGGTGACTGGGGGTTTGTCCACTGTTCTCATTATAGGTTGGTTAGGTTAGGTTAGGTTAGGTGACTGGGGTGGTGGTGACTGGGGGGTTTGTCCACTGTTCTCATTATAGGTTGGTTAGGTTAGGTTAGGTTAGGTGACTGGGGTGGTGAATGGGGGTGTTTGTCCACTGTTGTTATAGGTTGGTTAGGTTAGGTTAGGTTAGGTGACTGGGGTGGTGGTGACTGGGGGGTTTGTCCACTGTTCTCATTATAGGTTGGTTAGGTTAGGTTAGGTTAGGTGACGGGGGTGGTGGTGACTGGGGGGTTTGTCCACTGTTCTCATTATAGGTTGGTTAGGTTAGGTTAGGTTAGGTGACTGGGGTGGTGGTGACTGGGGGGTTTGTCCACTGTTCTCATTATAGGTTGGTTAGGTTAGGTTAGGTTAGGTGACTGGGGTGGTGGTGACTGGGGGTTTTGTCCACTGTTCTCATTATAGGTTAGGTTAGGTTAGGTTAGGGTAGGTTAGGTTAGGTGACTGGGGTGGTGGTGACTGGGGGGTTTGTCCACTGTTCTCATTATAGGTTGGTTAGGTTAGGTTAGGTTAGGTTAGGTTAGGTGACTGGGGTGGTGGTGACTGGGGGGTTTGTCCACTGTTCTCATTATAGGTTGGTTAGGTTAGGTTAGGTGACTGGGGTGGTGGTGACTGGGGGGTTTGTCCACTGTTCTCATTATAGGTTGGTTAGGTTAGGTTAGGTTAGGTTAGGTTAGGTTAGGTTAGGTTAGGTTAGGTTAGGTTAGGTGACTGGGGTGGTGGTGACTGGGGTGGTGGTGACTGGGGTGGTGGTGACTGGGGGGTTTGTCCACTGTTCATTTGGTGGTTAGATGAGGTTACGTTAGGTGACTGGGGTCGTGGTGACTGGGGGGTTTGACCACTGTTATAGGTTTTAGGTTAGGGGTTAGTGACGGTGTTAGGTTGGTGACTGGGGTGGTGGTGACTGGGGGGTTTGTCCACTGTTCTCATTATAGGTTGGTTAGGTTAGGTTAGGTTAGGTGACTGGGGTGGTGACTGGGGGGTTTGTCCACTGTTCTCATTATAGGTTGGTTAGGTTAGGTTAGGTTAGGTTAGGTTAGGTGACTGGGGTGGTGGTGACTGGGGGGTTTGTCCACTGTTCTCATTATAGGTTGGTTAGGTTAGGTTAGGTTAGGTGACTGGGGTGGTGGTGACTGGGGGGTTTGTCCACTGTTCTCATTATAGGTTGGTTAGGTTAGGTTAGGTTAGGTTAGGTGACTGGGGTGGTGGTGACTGGGGGGTTTGTCCACTGTTCTCATTATAGGTTGGTTAGGTTAGGTTAGGTGACTGGGGTGGTGGTGACTGGGGGGTTTGTCCACTGTTCTCATTATAGGTTGGTTAGGTTAGGTTAGGTTAGGTTAGGTTAGGTGACTGGGGTGGTGGTGACTGGGGGGTTTGTCCACTGTTCTCATTATAGGTTGGTTAGGTTAGGTTAGGTTAGGTGACTGGGGTGGTGGTGACTGGGGGGTTTGTCCACTGTTCTCATTATAGGTTGGTTAGGTTAGGTTAGGTTAGTTAGGTGACTGGGGTGGTGGTGACTGGGGGGTTTTGTCCACTGTTTCTCATTATAGGTTGGTTAGGTTAGGTTAGGTTAGGTTGGTTGACTGGGGTGGTGGTGATTGGGGGGTTTGTCCACTGTTCTCATTATAGGTTGGTTAGGTTTAGGTTAGGTTAGGTTTAGGTGACTGGGGTGGTGGTGACTGGGAGGTTTGTCCACTGTTCTCATTATAGGTTGGTTAGGTTAGGTTAGGTTAGGTTAGGTGACTGGGGTGGTGGTGACTGGGGGGTTTGTCCACTGTTCTCATTATAGGTTGGTTAGGTTAGGTTAGGTTAGGTTAGGTGACTGGGGTGGTGGTGACTGGGGGGTTTGTCCACTGTTCTCATTATAGGTTGGTTAGGTTAGGTTAGGTTAGGTTTAGGTGACTGGGTGGTGGTGACTGGGGGGTTTGTCCACTGTTCTCATTATAGGTTGGTTAGGTTAGGTTAGGTTAGGTTAGGTTAGGTTAGGTGACTGGGGTGGTGGTGACTGGGGGGTTTGTCCACTGTTCTCATTATAGGTTGGTTAGGTTAGGTTAGGTTAGGTGACTGGGGTGGTGGTGACTGGGGGGTTTGTCCACTGTTCTCATTATAGGTTGGTTAGGTTAGGTTAGGTTAGGTTAGGTTAGGTGACTGGGGTGGTGGTGACTGGGGGTTTGTCCACTGTTCTCATTATAGGTTGGTTAGGTTAGGTTAGGTTAGGTGACTGGGGTGGTGGTGACAGGGGGTTTGTCCACTGTTCTCATTATAGGTTGGTTAGGTTAGGTTAGGTTAGGTTAGGTTAGGTGACTGGGGTGGTGGTGACTGGGGGGTTTGTCCACTGTTCTCATTATAGGTTGGTTAGGTTAGGTTAGGTTAGGTTAGGTTAGGTGACTGGGGTGGTGGTGACTGGGGGTTTGTCCACTGTTCTCATTATAGGTTGGTTAGGTTAGGTTAGGTTAGGTTAGGTTAGGTGACTGGGGTGGTGGTGACTGGGGGTTTGTCCACTGTTCTCATTATAGGTTGGTTAGGTTAGGTTAGGTTAGGTGACTGGGGTGGTGGTGACTGGGGGGTTTGTCCACTGTTCTCATTATAGGTTGGTTAGGTTAGGTGACTGGGGTGGTGTTGACTGGGGGGTGTGTCCACTGTTCTCATTATAGGGTTGGTTAGGTTAGGTTAGGTTAGGGTACTGAGGTGGTGGTGACTGGGGGTTTGTCCACTGTTCTCATTATAGGTTGGTTAGGTTAGGTTAGGTAGTTAGGTTATGACTGGGTGGTGACTGGGGGGTTTGTCCACTGTTCTCATTATAGGTTGGTTAGGTTAGGTTAGGTTAGGTGACTGGGGTGGTGGTGACTGGGGGGTTTGTCCACTGTTCTCATTATAGGTTGGTTAGGTTAGGTTAGGTTAGGTTAGGTTAGGTGACTGGGGTGGTGGTGACTGGGGGGTTTGTCCACTGTTCTCATTATAGGTTGGTTAGGTTAGGTGACTGGGGTGGTGTAGGTTTGACTCTCATGGTGGTGGTGACTGTGGTGGTGGTGACTGGGGGGTTTGTCCACTGTTCTCATTATAGGTTGGGGTTTTGTCCGTTTGGTTTTGTCATGTAAACCTCATAACACTCCAGCCCCACAAAGAGTTAAACACCTAACACTTTATAGGACAAGTGATCAAATTTGATCATGCGAGGGATCAGCAACATTTGTATCGATATGCGCTCGAAATTGCGCGCATCTCAAAAACACAATGGGCTACGGAATAAGCCTTCTGCCACCCAATAATTGTTCTACCGCTTAGCATAATGACCAATATGAGAGGTCAAATGCGTTTTTGAGAAAGTACTTAAATACTGCACCCTAAATATTTTATGTTCATATGTAAGAAACGTGATACGCATAATAAGTATTTTATGTTCATATGTAAGAAACATGATACGCATAATAAGTATATTATGTTCATATGTAAGAAACATGATACGCATAATAAGTATTTTATGTTCATATGTAAGAAACATGATACGCATAATAAGTATTTTATGTTCATATGTAAGAAACATGATACGCATAATAAGTATTTTATGTTCATATGTAAGAAACATGATACGCATAATAAGTATTTTATGTTCATATGTAAGAAACATGATACGCATAATAAGTATTTCAGTTATTTACGTGTTCAAATTAGCAGACATAAACGATTGTCACAGTTATTTGCATTAAGCTTGAAGCTTTAAACACTTTAAACACTTTAAACACTTTATTATTGTCATATCATGATACATTGTGTAAGAATGAGAACAACATAATTCAGGCAATAAAACACATGTCATGACAAGCCTTTTTGTAAGCCAGTAGGTTTTTCAGGCAAAGATTAAATACAAAATAATTCTTAGGGATAGTAATACAATTTGATTTAAACAATCAAGGAAATGGGGCAGTTGCAAAGGTAACACCAGGCAGTGACACAGGACGCAGGAATTTCTTATTTATTAATTCATTCATCTATTTATTTGCTTATTTTTATTTTATTGCGACAAAAAATCAATATATTTTATTTTGGTTTGAATGGAGAAATAGTGCCAGAATTCTTAAGTGTTGGGTAGGTGAGGTAGGGTGTGCGTCCCGTGTCAGTGCCAAGCGGAACCAGTGTCAAGCCCAGGACCTATGCAGGGAAAAAAAAGAGGCAGAACAGTATCAAAGTAATAATGTTAAAAGTAGGGAGGAGGAATGACCAATGAGGGTAACTAATACATAGGATATACACACAACAATAATACATAGGATATACACACAACAATAATACATAGGATATACACACAACAATAATACATAGGATATACACACAACAATAATACATAGGATATACACACAACAATAATACATAGGATATACACACAACAATAATACATAGGATATACTCACAACAATAATACATAGGATATACACACAACAATAATACATAGGATATACACACAACAATAATACATAGGATATACACACAACAATAATACATAGGATATACACACAACAATAATACATAGGATATACACACAACAATAATACATAGGATATACACACAACAATAATACATAGGATATACTCACAACAATAATTCATAGGATATACACACAACAATAATACATAGGATATACACACAACAATAATACATAGGATATACACACAACAATAATACATAGGATATACACACAACAATAATACATAGGATATACACACAACAATAATACATAGGATATACACACAACAATAATACATAGGATATACACACAACAAGCGCTTGTGTATCATGATTGAAACAATATTTATAAAGTTTGTCTCATATTTAGATA
Source organism: Paralithodes platypus (assembly GCA_032716605.1). NCBI lineage: Eukaryota > Metazoa > Arthropoda > Malacostraca > Decapoda > Lithodidae > Paralithodes > Paralithodes platypus. The sequence continues at coordinate 13,690,245 of CM064509.1, read as the reverse complement.
CACAATATTTACACTGTTGCCGAACCCAGTTGTATAAAGGAGAAGGTTGTCCCCCCCCCCCCCATATCCCCCCGCGGCACGGCCAATAAGTATCATGACGGCTTTTTAGACTGCCTTCAGCAATTATCGTAAATGCAATCACAGCTTATTTTTATTTGTTGGATTATTTATCCATTTACTTATTTATTATATTTGAGTATTGATTTTTGTATCAATTCTTCATGTGTCATTATGAGTGACTAATTAATTAAAAAATAGGTAGAAAGTCTACTGGAGGACGTGGAGCGGAATTGGACGTCAACAAAGTTTATCCAAGAGGCATAGGACAGATCGAGGCATGATTTTCAACGTCACACACACGGCACTTCGATAACAGTAATGAACTTCACTGTCATTGCTAATGATACAGACGAAGACGAAATGCTAAGATGTAACGCAATGGTTTCTGTAAGGGGGAAGGGTTGATTTTTTGGTCGATTATTTCATATATGTATTATTTATATTTTTAGTTTCTTCCCTAGACCTCCATCAAACTTTAAAAGAACGTTTATTAGATCCACCTTCTAGATTAATGTTTACATTTTTCGGTAGAAAATTGTCCCGGCCGAAGGCCAGTTCTTCCAAAATTACAGGCTCACTTTCGTTCGCCAGGAAAAATATCGACACCTAAATAGCACAAAAGGTCTTAATATTGACAAAGAAATGGGGCGAAAGGCCTTAAAATCGGCAAACTAATGGCGCCAACATCTTAAAATCTGAAAATTAGTGGAGGTAAACCTGAGGGAGAAGTGGGTCTAGAAAAACGACCCATCTCCCCATAAGTCGTAAGTATATACACTGTCTGTTGCAGAAGTATATACACTGTCTGTTGCAGAAGGGGTTTGATGTATATACACTGTCTGTTGCAGAAGGGGTTTGATGTATATACATGTAATACACAACTATTTATATTGCTTATGCTGATTTAGAATAGAGAGTGAACATGATTTAAGCTTTCATAATACGAAATATGAGGCTTTAATATGTGCATAGGATAGAGAGAGAGAGAGAGAGAGAGAGAGAGAGAGAGAGAGAGAGAGAGAGAGAGATGGAGAGAGAGAATATATGTGTGTGTGTGTGTGTGTGTTTGAGCGTATGTGTGTAGGAGAATTAGGATCACTTTATATATATTCGTTGAAATCATCAGGTGCATTCGGCAAAGCATTAACCCCTTATGTACCGTCGACATAATATTTACTAAATTCTGGCTACTACTGATCGATTGTTTCAGTGTAGAAAGGATCTCTAGCAATTACCAGGCTTCGAACTATCTCACTTTTTAAATATATAAATCATTATTTTACTTAAGCGTTGTTTCCTAATAGCGATTTTGATTAGTTATTTTGTCTTTTTACTGTTCGTATACGTTTTGGTTTGTTTATTTTGCAAGTTTTACATTATAATTGCCAGGCTTCGAACTATCTCACTTTTTAACTACCACATATCCTTCTGAAACTGCACACAATCGTCTAAACATAGCTAGAATTATACATAACAAAATACGTCACCGGTACAGAAGAGTTAATTTGCGTCGCTCAGTACAGTTTATCAAAATGGTTCGCCTACGTATCATAATCGTGCCTCCAAAAATAGTCCAGATATTTTTTACCCCGACTGTACACTCACGGGATAGGGTGATATCCCAGCTTAATCATTTTGGAATAAAATCATCTCTTCAGCACGATGACGTCTTTGTACCTTTTATTTTAGCGAAATATACCGTAGACGATTCTGCGCAGTTATTGAAGGTCCTATGTTATTCAGAGGATTTATTGGTATGGTATTGTGTGAGTATCCTAGGTTCCAGTACTTGGAGTGCCACATGTATTTGTTGATTTAATTAATTTAGTTTACAAGTAAAGTTGGTTGGTGTAAAATTATGAATTTACTCCATTGAGTCTTAGAGGTAGATTGTTAGCTAAAGAAATATCGTCTAATGTGGGACAGAATATAATTAAAATTACGTCATCATGCTGAAGGGATTAAAGTAACCAAGAGAGGATAATAACGTTACTGGGAGATTTCCATTTGAACGATTTTTTTCTTGACTTCTTTTTCCCTTATGCTTAGCCCCATTGTTTTTTAGATTGTTTAACGTTCGCCCCATTAGGTTGGCGATTTTAAGAACTATCGCCCCATTTCTGTCAATGTTCAGACCTTTCGTGCCATTAAGGTGTCGATTTTATACCTGGCGAGCGATAGCGAGCCTGTAATTTAAGAGGAACCCTACCAAAAAATTTACAAATTTATCTTGAAGGGGTGTGAAGTTTTAAGCTTGATGGAGGTCTAGGGAACAACCTAAAAACCTCTTAAGTTACAAAATACCCAAGCTGAACAAACTTTGAATAGGAAGGTCTTGTTTATGTAAGTTAACCCATTCAGTACTGGTGACATAATTGTCATTATATCCTGGCAACTATTAGACGATTTTGTTCAGCTTAAGAAGGTCCTCCTGCAATGAACAGACTTCGAACTATCTCAATTAACCCTTTTAACCGCCACGGATCCTTCTTAAGCTGCACAAAATCATCTAAATGCCCTCTCACTTCCACAAACCCTTCCTCCTCTAAATAAAATCGTCTAATGATAGCCAGAATAAAGAGTCAAAAACCCGTCATAATCCTCAAAGGGTTAATATTAGTGTTAAGGCATTGTGAAGGAGATACATGTTAAGGATCTATGTGGGAATGGTTATGTCTTCTATATTAGTGTTAAGGCATTGTGAAGGAGATACATGTTAAGGATCTATGTGGGAATGGTTATGTGTTCTATATTAGTGTTAAGGCATTGTGAAGGAGATACATGTTAAGGATCTATGTGGGAATGGTTATGTCTTCTATAATGTACGTTATTATTCAACCTATGTTATTGCTATTGAAACCAAACTCTCTTTCTCTCTCTCTCTCTCTCTCTCTCTCTCTCTCTCTCTCTCTCTCTCTCTCTCTATCTATCTATCTATCTATCTTACACACACTCACTCATTCACTCACACTCTCTCACTGTTGAGTGTGATCTCCAAGTTTGCAGAGGACATAAAACTTGGATTGAATGTGAAAGACCCCAAAGGGGTTGAACAGCTTAGGATGGACCTCAACAGACTGAGTGAATGGTCGGAGACATGGCAGATGCCTCTAACTTTGGAAAAGTGCAAGGTGATGCATATCGGCAAAGCAAACCCCAAGTCAGGCTATTCAATATTGGGAATGCCTCTGGAAGTGACTGACTTGGAAAAAGATTTGGGTGTTCTAATTAGCAGGGACCTAAATTTTTTCAAGCAGTGCATCGAAGTAGAGAAGAAAATTCAGGAATGATTGGGCTAGATTAAGAGTCAATTTATAAGTATAGAAATAAGGAAATAGTGCTCACAATTTGCAACGCTCTGATACGGCCTCTCCTCTAGTATGCTGTTCAATATTATTCTGGTATCCGGCACTCAGGAAAGCTATAGAGCGACTGGAAAGAGTACATTGCTTGGAAAACTGAGCTATGAGGACCAGTTGAGAGCTCTTCATCTCTTTCCGTTGGAGACACACAGACTACGAGGTCAGCTCAATGAAGTATGAAATATACTTAAAGGGTTTAACAATGTGGATTTTAGAAAAATGATTAGCCTCAATATGAATACAACACGCAACCATGACTGGAAATTAGAATTGAAAAGATTCAGCACTAGTATTTGTGGAAACTTGTTCACATATAAGATCTATTCTGGAACAAACTTCCCTCAGAAGTTGTAAACAGTTCTTCAGTAGAGCAGTTCAAGAAGAGAGTAGATAGTATGTTGCACACTCTGTAATGAGTATAATGCAATAAACAGTCTCTCTCCTTTCACTTCGAGTATCTCCTCGGAATGGACCACAAGGTCTCGTAGATACTAATTATTCCTTATAATTCCTTGTAACTCTCTCTCTCTCCCCGCCCCAGGTCGTGAGGGACACCCACTATCATCAGGCTCAGGGCTGTTTGCCGACGAATTTTGCATGCTGGTACGAATAGCACGCTAAGGGGCCAGGAGGGAGGAGTGAGAGGATGGGTGGGGGCTGAAGCAGGAGGAGGTGGAGGTAGGGGGGTGTGGAGGTGGTAGGAGGAGAGGGAGTATGTGGGAGGGAGGAAAGTGGGGGTGAAGGAGGAGGATATTGAGAAAAAAGGGAGAGAGGGAGGAGTGGGAGTGAAGGAGGAGGGTGTGGAGGTGGAAGGAGGAGGCGAGGGAGGATTGGGAAGGGAAGGGAGGGAGTATTGGGGAGGAAAGAAGAATAGGAGGAGAGTGAGGAGATGAAATGAGTAGGAACGGAATGAAACGATTAGGATGGGGGAGGGAAGGGAGGAAGGATTGGGGAGGGGGCGAGGGTGGATAAAGAAAGGAAGGGAGGGAGAATTAGGGAGGAGAGAGAGAGAGAGGGGTGGAAAGGGTAAGGTAGATACAAGGTCATAGTATCAATGTGATCTCCAAGGATATTCAGATGGGTATTTTGACACACGGGTAATTTAGCTTTCATACCGGCGGTGTTTACAGACAAAGGTACAGTCGGCCACATAAGTACCTACCTACTCCGTGAATGTACGTACAGTCGGCCACCTTTCCGACTGGACCACCTAATGGTAATTTCGCTGGGTCTTTCGCTCTGGTATTACTAAGATCGGTCACTCCCCCCCCCCCCCCCCCCACCCTGAATCTGTTGCTATTATGTCCCATAGATGGCGTCATTAGATTTGCTGGGAAGGAGAGGGGTGGGCTACACGGAGAAGGGGGGGGGGGGGGGGGGGGGGGGGGTATTGTGTAGGGAGTGTTGGAAGTATGTAGGGTGGGGGAGGGGGGTTACGTGAATTATTTCACCAGTGTTATGGTTACTGTTTTATCTCTTGATATTAATTAAGATGTAAATAGCTTTTGCTAGTGAAATCTGCCTTTAAGAAATATTTGTGTAATTATTGTTTGCAAACCAATGTGTAGGGATTGCTAGATTCACTATCTATTTAGCAAGATAGCTCTTTCTCACTCATTCACTCACACTATCTATTTATCTATCTATCTATCTATCTATCTATATCAATCCACATTATATTTTAGTCTTTTCCTTAGCTGATGTTCATTTGCTCTTCTTTGGGTTAATGTTGGTCTCTTAATTTTGGTTGAGGTCCCGGGCTGGCCCGTATTGTCGATTTGCGGCATTTGTTTTGGGGCTCCTCATACCTCTCTGTCTCATGCCTTTTTCTTCAAATACAGCATTTTTTTTTTTTTTTTTTTTTTTCTATGTGATTGAGGGAGGCAAAAGGCATAACTGCCTATAGCAAGTGCCTCCCCCATAGTTGAAAGAGTAACAGGGCCAAAATCAAGGGACGTTCGAGCCAAAATGCCTGGACACACGGAATTTGAAGCAATTTAAGTCATAGGAAGAGGGGAAGACTGATTCTGGGAGAGAGTTCCAGAGCTCAGCTGTTGAGTAGAAGAAAGTTTGAGAGTAACGTTTCAGTCTTGGGTTGGAGAGTTGCACAGAGTAGGGGTGGGATTGAGTTGCAAGACGGGTACCACGTGCCCTATATTGTGTTGTTACTTAAAATAACATAATGTATTGCATATCCATATCCCTCTAGTCGTCATTAGTGAAATTCCCATACCAAAATAACAGCTTTCATAACTAGTCGCTTACACTAAAGAATCCTACACTGTTAGAGAAAATAGGTCATTCAGCAATAAAAGCAGTGCAATATATATTGATATAATTATGATATTCTCCAGATGTGTATTTTGTGTTTGAGAAGGGGGTTTGGAGAAGAAAAAAAATATATATGACTAAAATACAGTACACAATTATCAGACTTTAGAACTGGTAACCTACTTAAATAGAAACAAATAAATTATTTGCTCGGAAATAAGTGCTACAAACTTCAAAGTCGTTATAACTTATAAGAAAAATAGGTCCTACTAAAATGTCATTGGAAAACGCTATATACTTTCAAAGTAGCCCCAGAGAAGTTTTAGTGGTTTACATTTCCCAATGTTGATATGTATGATAAAGGTGTTTGTTATTAGCATATACATTTGGATAGCAATGCAAATATAATTAAACCGTTCAGAGAGAGAGAGCGAGAAGGAAAGGGAGAGACGAACTAAATGGACGAATACATCGAAGAGACTTATACACGAAAGCTTGACTCTAATATCTGTGGATAGAGTATTTATTAATCAAAATAATAAGTATTTGGTAATGTTTACTCTATATATTCATCTAAACATATGAAACAAATGACCGCAGAGCCACTTCACCTATGTAATGCAAATTCCCATTACAAGCAACCCAATTCCTCGATATGACAATCAAAGGTTTGATGTTCTCCACTTCCCTTTAACTAATAAATTGTTTCTCTGCGTATGAAAGAGACGAGAGGCAAAACTACTTATAAACAATTTGACGTCCTATTGTCCCCCTTACCCCAGTCAAAACAGAATGCTTAGTACTGAACCATATTCAAGGTGCACTGGAATGTAACTGCAGGACACGCAAAGCTTGAAACAAAGTCATAGGGTGAGGGATAGACACATTTACGGAGTGAATTCCATACTTTACTTGTTCAGCTGAAAAATTACGGGGAAATTTAAGTTCACTGTTGACTTTGAATGGTGAGCAGAGAAGTGGTGGGAATGAGTTACGAAGTGGGTGGCCCTCTGTCTCTGCAGAGTTAGAGGTATACGCTGGGACAGCTGTGAAGAACACTGATTATAATAATGGCATAACAGTAATATACATGCAATGTTCACAATGTGGAGAGATTGTAGACAATAGAAGAGTAGAGATTACATGCCTTTGACTGCACCCTTTCAGAGGCATTTTTCATATACGAACAATACCTGATACGCTTACAACAGTGTCCCTGTACGGAGAAAGAGGCTGTACGGGGATAAGGGGGTAACAGTCGATTGAGCAAACCTAACCTCTGGGAAACTTTTTAATCAACAATGCTAATATGATCTTTCAAAGACACACACACACACACACACACTTGTGTTTCGATAAACACTAATGTTTCACTGCATGCACGTGTATATCAGTATATGTTATGGCTCTAGCCATCTCTCTCTCTCTCTCTCTCTCTCTCTCTCTCTCTCTCTGTAGGAATAGTGGTTTGGCAGGAGAGTCACAGGGACCGCACTTTCTACAAATTATTTTCTTTCACAATTAACTTAGCGTGTTACAGGTTGCCAGGGTAGCTCATGAAAAAAGATATATCCACTGATATTTTAACAACCAACCATGTTATGACTTATACCTATTGGCTTCTGGAAGAGGAAAACATGCGTAGGAACTTCTATCTATCTAACCTAACCAAACCAAACCTAACCTAACCTAACCTAACCTAACCTTACCCTAACCTAACCTAACCTAATATAACCTAACCCTAACCTAACCTAACCCTAGCCTAACAAATGAGTACAAATGAGTAATGTCCTCAATTCCTTTTTTGCATCAGTTTTTACTACAGAAGACCTCAGGGGTTGGGGGAGGGATGGAAATAAGTGGTAAGCTCCAGGAGTGGTGGTGTTGGTGGTGGGGGTGGGGTGGGGGGGGGGGGTATAAACGGGGCGAACTCGTTGTCCAAGAGCGGGGCGACTTGGTTTCGGGGCGAATTCTCCTGTAACCACTGTGAGTGATGGCGGATAATATCTGTAGGACGGTGACTCCGAGGACCATTAGTTTGTAAAACCCTGTTGGGTATTGTTAATGTGTCCATTATGTGGGCTGCTGGATCACTATACTCTGTTTCAGCGACGCTGAGGTGAGATGTCAATAAGTCTAGCTGATTGGCTCATGCGATAGTGTTCAATGTCTCGTCCTTTAGTAATTATTAATTCTTAAAGATTTAAATAATCACGGTCGCACAAGTCAATCAGCTGGAACTATTGACATCTACCTGGTCGCTGAAACAGTATAGTCATTAGTATATAACAGACAGCATCTGGCCATGCTAATGCTACCACAGAAAGTGTAACAGGCAATCAGACAGTCAATAGCCAACCCTTCATTCCCGTTAAATAGATGGGGAGGATTAGCAAGGGACATTAAAAAGGGAACAATGATGACTGGGAGAAAATTAATACAATAAACACCTTCCAAAGCAAGTATCTTAACATTCGGAACAACATTCACCAGGCCTCAATATCATAGACTTCACCTCAGATGATATACATTTCCACAACAAAGTCTCTTCACAACATCGGGGATGATAACCTTCCAGGTTTGTCAATTCAAAGGTTACAAATACCTTCACATGTTCTTCCTAACAAACCTCCTCCATTCATTCCTGTAACAACAATCGCATAATTATAATATCCGTGTTAATAGTTCATACATCGACCATGAACCTCCCGACCGTGGTTCATCCTTATTGTTTTGGCTGCAATCATACATTTCATTGAGACTAGTGCTTGATCATTTCATTCAGCACTGGCGCCACGGCGATCGAGTGGCAAGCACTGCTTGACCTGGTTCGATCCCAGCCAAGGCTCACATACTTAGTGAGTGTGAAACTCAGGTGTCTGAAGCAACTGCCATCAGCCCCTTCTCTGTATCCTCCTACTTTCTCTATCCGAGTTTCAAAGCCAAAGGCAGATGTTGTGCATACGTGCACAACAAACTCACTTGCTCTCGTATTTCCGATTTTAGCTCCTCTGAATTCTCCACTTTTTGGCTCAAACTTTCCTGTCATTCTCATATTAAATATTTATGTGATATCTGTCTTTCCCCTAACTCTACCGACTTTCCCAAATTGTTTAATTATCTAAACTCTAAAGTGGAACACATTCTAGCCATTTCTCCTTTCTCTGAATCTCCATTTTAGGAGATTTCAACTTTCATCACCTCCAATAGCTCTCCTCTAATTCTACTGACCAACTTGGTGAACAAGCCTACGTCTTTTCTATCCTAAATGACCTAGAGCAGTTGGTTCAGCAACCTACCCGTATCCCGGATCGCCTCAACATTCTTGACTTGTTTCTAACTTCTAACCCTTCTTCTTATACTGTCGATCTTTTCTCTCATTTGGGCTCCTCCGACCATAAACTTATCTCTGTCATCTGTCCTATCTCTCCAGTATGGCCACCTGATCCTCTTAGCAGGCGGCACTTGTGGCACTTTGTCGCTGACGACTGGGAGGCTCTCAGGCAGTACTTCTTTGATTTCCCATGGAATGAATATTGCTTCTGTGGCCGAAGACCCGAGGAGAGTGCTGAACGCATTACCGAGGTAATCCTATCGGGCATGGAGGCATACATTCCATTTTCTTTCTCTCTGACTAGTGCAAAAATTCTTGGTTTACTCATGCTTTTTCTACTGCTGTCCGCAATAAGAAGCAAGCATTTAAACGGTACAGACGCCTTAAACCTCAAGAATCTCATTCTTCCTATGTTTCTGCCCGGAATCAAGCCAAATCTGTTCTTCGACTTGCCAAACACTCTTTCATCAATAATAAATGCACTGAACTATCCAACTCTAGCTCTTCCCAAGCTCTCTAGCATCTAGCCTAAAACCTGTCCGACAATTTTTCTTCCTCGTTTTTCCCTCCCTTTTTCCACTCTGATGGCACAACCATCACTTCTTCCTCTGACAAAGCTGAACTATTCGCTCAAACTTTCGCTAAAAACTCCACCTTGGATGATTCCGGTGCTATTCAATCCTCTCCACCCCCCTCTCTCCTACTTATGCCTAATATCCTAATCTCTTCTAAAGATGTACTTTCTATCCTCTCTGGGCTTAGTAGCCTACATAGAAGGCATATGGTCCGAATGGTGTTCCTCCTGTTGTACTCAAAAGCTGTTTTTCCGTGCTGACTCCCTGCCTAGGCAAAATCTGTTGTCTCTGTCTCTTCTCTAACGTCTTCCCTTCTTGCTGGAAGTTCGCTCTCATTCAACCTGTCCCAAAGAAGGGTGACCACTCTCAACCCTCCAACTATCGTCCAATTGCTCTCATCTTTTGTGTCTCTAAAGTTTTTGAAACTATTCTTACTTCCAAATGTCTTAAGCATTTATTTTCTCATAATCTACTCTCAGATCGCCAGTATGGCTTCCTTAAGGGTCGCTCTATTGGAGATCTTCTTTCATATCTTACTAACTCCTGGTCATCCTCCTTTCGGGACTTCGGTGAGACCTTTTCTATTGCGCTAGACATATCAAAGGCCTTCAATGTAAGAGGTATAGAGTTATAAGAGTGTCTACCGTATTTCGTCATTATTATGTAATTCACTTCCATTCTCTCGTATATTTTTCGTGTGTTTCTATGTAATTTTCCCTAATATCAATATGTCTTTTTTCCTTTATCCTTAAAACGTGGCGACCACCTAAATTACATAATTGTGTTAATAGTTCTACTAAGTCTTTCTTAACTCCTTTCGTACCGGCGACGTCTTTTTATTTTCTTCTAGCTACTATTAGACGATATTTTTCAGCTTAAAAAGGGCCTCTAGCAATTAAGCGGCATTGAAGTATCTCAATTAACCCTATATTTTACCACAGATCCTTCTTAAGCTGCACAAAATAATCTAAATATAGCTAGAATAAAATGAAAAAGACGTCGCGGTACAGAAAGGGTTAAACCTATCCTACGATTACCTTATCTCAGAGAACCTAATCTGTTTACAATAGGAGTACTCGGCTAAATTATACGAGGTTAAGGGGAGATGGGGCTTTTTTCTGTTCCCCTTTCTTTCTCAAGTTTAGCCCCATTAGTTTTTTGTTCGTGTCATTTAGGTGTCGATTTTTTCCTGGCGAGCGATAGCGATATATTAGTGTAAGTCTGTATGAATGAATGGGTCTTCGTTCTGTAAAGAGGGATGTGAGTGGTCATTTTGAGTTTGTTAGATGTAATAATAGTTTGTAGCGCAACCTTTAATACAATTACATTATTGTTTGAATCGTTACCATGTTCATTAAATCTATTGTATATGCCAATACCAAATAGTTAAAAGTATATAACTTCAGAAGAATATTTAAATATTTAGAATTACATGTTATGCAGACAGTAGCCATCATACATTAGCCAACCTTATTTCACCAATGTGGAGCCTGGCGATTTCGATTTGCTTCATATATATTTGTGCGAGAGATTAGGAATGTCAACGAATCATGCTAAAATGTGAAGTTATGCACGACACAAATATATTGTTAACAGGATTATAAGCATAAGGCAAAATAATTAGCCAAAATACAAGTTTCAGTCCATTTTCATAAATATAGATCGGGCACGGATTATGTAAAGTAATCGATAGGTGTGACCCATGGTAGAGCAAGGAAATAATCTGATTATTATCATACGATTGTGACACAATTTGTATAAGTCTACCCAACATGTCACATTTAACAAATAAGTAAAAAGGAAAACAAGCAACAACAGATTTACTGATCCTTACGAGGCTGCTTGTAAATATGATTGCAAAAGAGCAGATACACATATAATGATATGGAGTAAAATAAGTCCACATATAACGTCATTATAAGGCATTGTTTTTGCTTCTGAGTTAGACACATTATACTTGCGTGACCCGCCATCGAATGTTGTCATATTTGATAACTTGCATTACTATTGGTCTATATATAACCTGTTTAAAATCCATATTATCATTTGGTGTCACATAAGTCGTGGGGATAAATATGCTATAATTAATGATATAGTATAGATTTTCGCCTACTCTTATGACTTCAGAAAGCTACCTTACATTTGTCATTTTTTTAAATGTACTATTTATTTAAACTAATACAGCATTGTCTTTTCTTTAATATGCTGTGCAATCTCAGACAACTAAAAACATATTCTCATGCAATTGACAACAGTGATATTCATTGGTCGACCATCACTCTCTAACCTCGGAAACACAAACTACGTCAACTAAGCAATACTCTTGGCATAATCGGTAATCACATACACACACACACACACACTCAGAATATTGTGTGCCTCAATAAGCATTATCGGAGTGAATATGCTTTTTATAGATAATTATTTTTGGTTGTAACATGGAACACTTAGCAAAGTCATTATTTAGCAACAGTACTAAATGTATGCTACGCAATTGAGATATAATTATATCATAAGCATATATTGCGTGACACCTCATGTAATAGTGGGTGGACATAACAATAGCCATTATGTGCGTTTGCGTATGCGTGCGTGTGTGCATGCCTGCTTGTTTGCATATGCTTGTGGCGTGTTATAGTGAAGTAATTATAGTTCAGAAATATATACATATAAGTTATGTTGTAAGAACAGAAATATATATTTATTTGAATATAGTATTTATTCAAGTTCCAAATCAAATTACCACAGTAATCCTTTGTATTTTAATTAGTATAACTATAATAATGGTTTCCAATGCAAGTCACGAGGATTATTGTCTCCAGGCATACCAACTGTTATATTCAGCACATTTTTCTAATCAAAACAACTTCACAAGAAGCACATCAAGCACCTGTTATTTGTTAGCATTGAAAGATAACGCAGGTGGGTCAAAACCATTATATTGTTACGGACAGTAAAGATAGAGGGTATATATTGATATCGTGATACATGTTGGCATGTCTGAACAGCTGTAAGTGTGGCATTTTCAGAGGTGTTAGGGTGGCGAGGAATTGAGCCATACCATTTTGAACTTTCTGTCATGAGACAAAAGAGGTCAAAATAGCATAAACGTCTACAGTGAGGTAACGGAAGTTTGATGATTCAGAGTATTTCAGTCCTTATCTAGCTGTGCAATAGACCGTTAATACAATCAATCATAAAATACGGTTGCCAGCTTCATTTTAATTTTTGACATACCAATTTTCCTGGATTTCATAGAATACATAGTCATTTGCTTTATTATATATACCTACGGTAGTTCATCAACTAATTTACTTTCGGAATATGATTATCTTGAGTTAATAGGCATAGGCCAAATAAACAAAAGTTCATGACCAGTAAATGTTTGTAAACTGCTTTGTAAAAAGTTAAATGATAGTAAAATACTGTATATCAAATAAGATTAATATGTAAATCGACCATGATCAAATTGTACAAAAGGCTAATAACTATTTTTGTTTGTTTGTTTGTTTGTTTTGTATAACCAACCTTTCCTACACAATAATACCCCCCCCCCCCCACCCCACCCTCCGCAAATCTAACTACGCCATCTATGGGACGGGACATAATATGCAACAGATTCAGGGTGGGGGGAGTGAGCGATCTTACTAATATCAGAGTGAATAACTCCCAGCGAAATTACCATAGGTGGCCCAGTCGGAAAGGTGACCGACTGTACATCCAGGAGCATAAACCCGGCGTCACACGAGCGCATTTTCCTGCAATTTTCGATGAACAAGTTTTTTCTTTTACAATGTTGAGGCTCTTTCGCATTAGAATCGGAATGTAGATCGAAATTATATTATGTTAGCTTCTTTAGTTCTTATGAAGCAAATATTTTGAAGCTGCTAAAGAACAATAGCCTGTAAAAATTAACGGAACAATCGCTCGTGTGACACCCATGTGAACCAGTAACGAACCAAGATGAGACAATACAATACTTCATTATATTCTCAGATGCTTCAGAAGTTGGCTGTCAAGGTTTAAGATGGGGGGTATTTATTTTCTCATTTATATATATATATATTCTGCTTTAGTTTCCTCCCTAGACCTCCATCAAGCTGACCCCCCCCCCCCCCCCCCTCCCCCCCCTCCCACGAGATCCTCCTTCAAGATATATTTGTACAATTTCGATAGAAAAATGTCCCGGCCGAAGGCCGGTTCCTCTTAAATTACAGGCTCACTATTGTTCGTCAGGAAAATATCGACACCTAAATGAGACGAAACGTCTTAATATTGACAAAGAAATGGAGTGAAAGTTTTTAAATCGCCAAACTAATGGGCCGAACGTCATAAAATCTGAAAACAAATATTGGGGCTAAACTGGAGTAAGAAGGGGGACCAGAAAAACTACCCGTCTCCCTTAAAATATTCAAATTGGTGTAGCTAATTTATTAATGGTGAGAACTGCACCTATGCAAGATATAATGTGATAGACTGTCACATATAATGTGTTATGACTTTGTATTCTCTTGAGGATTATGACGCGTTTCCACAGTTTAATCTGGCTATCATTAGTCAATCTTATACAACTTAGGAATTATCTGTGTGAATTTAACCCTCTGAATACCAACGACGTGTGATATATTTTAATCTAGCTATATTTAGAAGATATTATGTAGGTTAGGAAGGATCTGTGGCAGTTAAAAGGGATGGTTGAGATAATTTGAAGCCTTATTATTGCTAAAGGTCCTTTCTAAGCTGAATATAATCATCAAATAGTTGCCAGAATAGGATACAAAGGACGTTTCTGGTACTTAATGGATTAAAGGATCTTATACAACTTAGGAAGGATCAGTGGGAATTTATAGGGTAAAGTCTATCCCAATGTATCTTCTGACTTTCATATACCCTTCCTAATCCAAATAAAATTGTCTAATAATAGCCCGAACCTAGAAAACAAACATCGTATCCTGAAAGGATTAATCATAGCCCCATTAGTTTTCAGATTTTAAGACGTTCGGCACACTATTTTGGCGATTTTAAGACCTTTCACCCCATTTATTTGTCAATATTAATATTTTTGTGTTATATAGGTGTCGATTTTTTCGTGGCGAGCGATAGCAAGCCTGTAATTAAGGAGGAACCGCGCCTTCTGCTGGGGCATTTTTCTATCGAAAATATACAAATTTAGCTCGAAGGAGGGTCTTGGGCAGATGTTTTTAAGCTTGATGAAGGTCTAGGGAGGAAACTAAAACCAATAATGTAAGGATAAAACAATAGCCACAAAAATACGCTCCTCCCCCTTTAGAGTCGTAGTGGTCCACATGAAGTGCGGAAGGTCCGTCCTCGTTCACTTACTTGTATCCTGTCACACAATCTAGATTATCCTTTCTCTCTCTCTTTCTTCACATGCCCAAACCATCCAAACTTGTTAGGTCACATGAATTAACGACTGTATAAGAACTTTACTTGAATTAAATTATACAATGATTCCTTTTTTACATATAATAACGAAGTTGAGACATATTTATGAGACCAACTGTATATTGTATCGAGAGCTGATCAGTATCTCTGACTTGATGGGATATTAGGGAGGGCAAGGAGGATGAGGGGAAGGAGGAAAGGAAGGATTCAGATTCAAATTCAGATTATTGTATTTCCATTAAATGTACAATAGCTGTTCATAAAATATAGTCATCTTAAACCTAATATGTTGTATTTTTAATCAGTGTTGATAAAAATGCACATAGGACAAAATTCCATCCTAAATGATGTTGCAAATACTTAACCCTTTCAGTGCGGGGATCTTATAGATAGCTCTATCGTTCTTAAAGACCTGCTATTTTTGCTCAATATAGGTCGCCCTAGCACCGTATCTGTAGCCCTGAACGAATTTAAACAAGTTCCAATGGAATGACCAGATCGAATTTTCCAAATATAAGTCTACTTCATTCATTGTCCCTTCTTTGACTTTGAGAACATTGAGCATAACTTTTTTGTTTACCACAACTGGTCAGGCTGCTTCCCAAGCATTTTATCAATTCCTCTCTCTTCGTAATTCACAATTTTACATTTGCAATAACTCAATAAAATATACTGATATTCTAACCTGTTTATGTTTGTACTTGGTGTTAACTGCCTTGATAGTGTTATGGTTAGAGTGTTCTTGCGGATAACCCTCAACCCTCAACTCGCGGTGCCCATCAAATGACGGGAGAGAGAATATTGGCCATCCCTGTGGCACCCGTCATATGACGGTTGCCATTTTGAGACCATTTTGAGCTTTGAAAGAGAAACCAAGCAATGGGGGGACGATAGCGACCTCGGATCGCTCGCCACCGCTACGTGACCATCACTGAGGCTTACTGTATCTCATCCCCTCCTCCCTATGCTCTCAAGATGGATAAAATCGGCAAAAATACCTCATTTTAGGATATTTTCTCCTCCGGTTGCACGATCGCTCTATTATCGCCCTTTTGAGATATATAATTGTACAGTATTATGCTCTGGCTCTTGCTTATTCATGAAAAAGAGCATGGAATGAAGCTCATTATCTGTAAATAACTAAATATACCCGCCAGGCACTACAGTGCCGTAAACAAGACAGCCCACTCGTTGAGAGTTAAAATCTGTATGTGATAACCCAGGTTCGAATCCCGGTGAATCACATGCTTACTTTCATTATTTTTTTGGGGAGGTGTTTGGTGTTGGAGTGAAATTAATAAAAATAGAATATAGCTGTCACAAATGCATATAGAAGTGAACCGGTTTTATTTGAATTTCAGCTTCTAAAACACCTCTTGCTTGGACACACACTCTCTCACAATCGATGCCTTTAGCAGACTGATATTACTATGGGAGGGAAGGTTATAAACTTATGGAAGCATCTGGCAACAAGAGGAGCAGCTTACTACTACCAAGTCAGCCGGTAATACTAAATGGTACATCGCCCGCAGCAAACATATTTTGTTCATAGGAAAGGGTTAAAATGTGTGAAGTATATCATTCTATATGACTTTCTAAAATATGCCTCTTTAGTCTCCCTTTGAATACCGGAGTCTTTGACAAGGTTGGGCGGGGCGTTTCATACCATAGGAAGAGGGAAGGAGGGAAGACAATATGAGAGTGAAGACAATCTGAGTGTGAAGACAATACGAGGGTAAAGACAACATAAGGAAAAAGACAACATGAAGAAAAAGACAGCATGAAAGAAAAGACAATATGATGGTAAAGACAGTATGAGGAAAAAGACAACATGAAGGAAAAGACAATATGATGGTAAAGACAGTATGAGGAAAAAGACAATATGAAGGAAAAGACAACATGATGGAAAAGACAATATGATGGTAAAGACAATATAAAGGAAAAGACAATATGATGGTAAAGACAATATGATAGTAAAGACAGTATGATGGTAAAGACAATATAAAGGAAAAGACAATTGGGAGGACAAGACAAGAATGATGGTAAAGATAATATGAAGGAAAAGACAATATGAAGGTAAAGACAACATGAAGGAAAAGACAATATGAAAGAAAAGACAATATGATGGTAAAAACAATATGAAGGTATAGACAATATGATGGTAAAGACAATTGAAGAATAAAGAGGGCAGTAAAATGGAATTGGGAAGAGAGAGACAGATGTTACGACCGGGGCTACGAATAAAACAAGGGCACTTAATGATTGGACTAGTAATAGGGCACTATGCAACAACGGTACGCTAGATCCAAACCCTCGAACTTATATGCCGGCGAACAAAAACACCTATACCCTCCAGAGTTAATCTGCGATAACAGGGTATCCTTAACTGGGCATAAATGTACTCTACTTCAGGCTAACCCACACTGGTATAGCCTGATAACAAACAAGATGCAAGTTACGTTAAAATGCACAAAAAGGACTCTATGGAAAGATCAATTAAATCACTGCAAGATTTAATACAATAAAAAGATGCTTCAATACAGTTACTCTAAACAACAATAAACTCTTCACTCCTATCTGAAAGAAAGTGAAGTATTGTCCTACAGCATAGACCTGGTGAAGTGACCTCGAAACGGCACCATACTATTTTTGCCGACTTTACTATTACATTTATTTACATTTACAATTTTAACAATCACATCCGAACTGCGTCTGATGCGGAAATTCGCCCCAAATGTTTTTTGGGCGCGGCCCGGCCGAGATTCGAACTCGGGCACGCCACGTGGGAGGCGAGCGCCATAGCCACTACACCAAGAGAAGTACTCCACTTGGCATGATAGCTCAAGCAGATTTCAGCATCGAATGCGGTTACAGATACTTTGCCACAATCCAGGCATTACATCACATTATCGTTCAGGTAGCGAAGACTCCGAGTGAGCGAAAGCAAGCGAGGCACAAGTCTGAGCGTGCCAACTACAGCGAGGCTCCAAGACAACGGTCACCAGCGACATTCCTTATATCCGTCACTTGCCAGGCGGGTCACACACCACGGCGAGGAGGCAGTGCAGGAACCCGCTACCATACCTCCCCAACGAACCGGAGTCACTGGGACATCATCTCTGAGAATTTCTGAGAGCTCTAGCCTTAGCAACTGTTGTAGCCGACCAGTTAAGGCAAGCCAGTACACCATGGGGATTCCCCCAACTAAGCCTCTCAGATATCCCTTTACATCTGCCACAAGTGAAGTGACCTCGTTACGGCACCATACAATTTTTGCCGACTTTACAATGACACACAATTACATTTTACAATTTTAACAATCACATCCGAACTGCGTCTGATGCGGAAATTCGCCCCAAATGTTTTTGGGCGCGGTCCGGCCGAGATTCGAACTCGGGCCCGCCACGTGGGAGGCGAGCGCCTTAGCCGCTTCACCAAGAGAAGTACTCCACTTGGCGTGATAGCTCAAGCAGATTTCAGCATCGAATGAAGTTACAGATACTTTGCCACAATCCAGGCATTACACTGGAAACTTCTGAAGAAAGTCTGATGCTCATAAGATGCTCGTATCTTTAATTATATAAAGGCAGGAGGCAGGACACCACACGTGTAAACTGAATACACCAAAAGATAGGACATATAACGTTAACTGACACGAGAATACAATAAATGCGCAACGGTAGTAATGCTCGACACTAGGAGAAGTACTTCCTCATCAACGAAACAGTCTGCTATGGTTGTGCGGCTCAGCAACAACCTATACTAATAAATGCTGTGAATAATAATGCGTACATATCAAAGAGCTTATATTAAATACTAACAAGTGTCTACTCGATTAATAATGTCTAGCTGGGATACTCTAGGTAAGGAACTGGGGTAGAGCAAGACAGGCTCGCAGCCTAGCGATGTCCTTAAGCCTGCATCCTCTAAGTTACGTTAAATGACTGGGGTGCTCTCTTGATAGATCCAGATCACAAGTATCTAGTTCTATCCTGGCGACCCTCAAAAGATAAGCAAAGAGGCAGCAAAGTGTGGAACTGGAACAGGCCAAAGCCCTCAGTCAACACAATGCTGCACTCGCAAAAGACGCAACCGAAAAGACAACCTAGGCTACCACAGGACCGGTCGAAGTCGTGTAGGTATAAACAAACCATACACACATCGGAGACAACGACTACAGAAACCTTATCCCAGTCTAGCATTAAATAAAAGAGCAGAAACACTAAATCAATAATGGAGACACACACAGAGTTCTTAACCTCTACTAACTAAGAACCCTCAAACCTATTCTAAGTACATGTAAATATCTCAGAGGACGGTGCATGCAATACAATGGGCCGGCTATGGAAACCGTATGCAGAACCCAAGGGGATAAGTAATTGAATAAAGGTGAGGAGCAATGGAAAAGAAGAAGGTCAGAGAGAGAGACAGTGGTAAAGGGGGTGATCGGGAGAGAGTATGCAAGGGATGTTAGAAGCATGCACGCCAAGCCTGTCCTGAGGAAGGCAGCTCCCGGGAACCCTCATGGAGGAGGCTAGTTACACAGGAGCCCACAAGGGCGCGATGGTCGGCCAATCACGGGCCGAGACGTCACAAGGCAGCAGGCCCCTAGGCCGCGCCAGGAGCCACCAGCCAATCAAAAGCGAGGGAAAGCCCGCGCGAGCGGGAAAACTCCTCCGAGCGAGGTAGCACATACATACACACGCACATATTACCACCACGCTCTCGTCTCTCTCTCTCTCTCCTTAACTCTACACGATGCATCTTATATTCTACTAATGATATAAAATACTTCCCGTTGTCACAGACGAAAATAAAGACCACCACTGGACTGTCTGTGACAATGCGAGTACTATGAAAGAAAGAACAACATTCTCTGATAACTGTAGCCCATTTCAATGTCCCTGGCAGACGCTAGTGGCTAGCGAGAGGCGATTCTGCCAACGCTGGTAGGCGTCACACAGAGAAGATGAAAATGCGAAGCAGATGTGAGTTCCTTTTATCAGTTTGATCACCAAGGATATTCAGGTGGATATTTGAACCAGAATTGCAGTAATTTAGCGTTCATGGCATTGGTGCTTACAGACAAAGGAAGAGGTTAAAAAAATAAGAAATAATTAACGTTAGAGGGGGAGGGGATTCTTTCTGGACCTCCTTCTCTCTCATGTGTTGCCTCATTAGTTTGAAGATTTCAAGATATTCGCCCCATTACTTTGGCTATTTTAGACCTTTCGCCCCATTTATTCATAATTTTTAAGACCTGACGTGCCATTTAGGTGTCAATTGTTTTCCTAGCGAGCGTTAGGGAGCCAGCAATTTAGGAGGTAGCGGCCAAAACTCTCTATCTATCTATTTATTGCCGCACGCCTCGAACCCCGAAGGGGTGGCCACGAATGAAATGCCCCCATGCACCATGCCCCCTCTGTTTCCAGTCAGTCGACGCCCCTCATCCAATCCAGCAATGCTTTCATGCATATACTTCTTAACTCCATCCTACCACCTCTCTCTCGGTCTACTTCTCACTCTCTATCCTTCCACCTGACTCTCATACACTCTCTTAGTCATTCTCTCGCTAAAACTAAAGGGGCTACACATGAGGGAGATGGTGGTCCAGAAAACCCCCTCTTATTGTTGTTGTACCAGCCCCAAGATTCCCTTTTATGGGAATCCCGCAGCGTCCAGGTAGTCTGCCACTTCCCCCGGGTGAGTCCAAAGATCTCTGAGTGAAGTGATGTTGAAGTTATGTCCATTTAACTCCACTATAGCAATATTATACAGATTAGGGGAGGTGTGGTGGAGTGGTCTTGCCACTGGACTGGTAATCTACTAGACCCGGGTTCGATTCCTGATATGTCAATGGGAAGAAATTGTTAGGATGGAATTTGTGCTGTACCTAGTAGCAGTGCATTACCACAAAGCCAACCGAAAGGCCAAACAAAAATGCCCTCATCGTTCCCTGATTAAATAGCATTGTATGAATATTCCCATATTCAAAATGTGCTAGAGGGGAGAAATGCCTAGTTAGTGAATTGCTCAATAGGTGGCGT
Organism: Paralithodes platypus; assembly: GCA_032716605.1. Taxonomy (NCBI): domain Eukaryota; kingdom Metazoa; phylum Arthropoda; class Malacostraca; order Decapoda; family Lithodidae; genus Paralithodes; species Paralithodes platypus. The sequence goes on along the minus strand of CM064509.1, from coordinate 13,669,190 downwards.
TCTGAGAGTGAGGGTCCGAGTCTAGGGGTGTGAGACAGTGAAGCACAATGGCAAAGCAGCTTCAGAGATGGGGCTGCTTCAAGCCGTGAATGGGTACTTCACATGTCTCACTCCCTAGACTGGAGCAAGACCTCACGGGCTTCACCGTGTTCAGCGGTAGAAGGTACAGGTTCTCAGCCTATGCCCGAGAGGGAGTAGTTGGAATATATATATAAAAAAAATAAAACATTTACAATTATTTCTCCTTCGTCACAAAGTTCATTCCCAACCTGTTATCAGTATATTGAGGTAATTATCCACAGTCGACGCTGGCCAGTTATCTTAAGCCGGTATTACACAAGCGTTTTTTTCGGCAATTTTTCCGGCAATTGTGGTCTGGTATCTGCTTAAGTAAAACATGTATACTATATCAGTCTCTTAAAATCATAAACATTCAGTCTAGTTGTCGATTCACAGGCCAAAATTCCAAAATATATTATTAGAAAACACCTGCTCACCAAAAATTGACAGAACAAGCGATCGATCGTGTGACACCGCCTTTATCTTACCTACTCTCACCTGGGGTATTTACCCACCTGTCACACAATACCTATATTTCTTTACCTCTAAAAAAAAATAAAAAGAGAGAAAGAGAGATTAGAACACGCGCACCTACACACAGAGACGCATAAATAAGGAGAGAGCTACCAAGAGTTTCACAGAATATTCAGTATCTTACTAATCTTGCAGTACATTCCATGGAGCCACTATTTACACAAAAGAAAAAAAAAGAAAAAAAAACACAGTTGATCATTGCAGTAGAGCCATTGAAAAGTGTGAACAATCTATTTATATTTTTTTCGTAATCTGTTCTACGCCAGATATTTTTACAAATTCTGCGGAAAGTTTCTTCCAGTTAGAACAAATCTTATTTGAAAAAAATAAAAAATAAAAAATCCACATGCGCTAGTAGCAAACCTCCTCAGCTCAAAAGTCCAGCCATGGTTGCATGTTGTATTTTTTTGTTATTTGACTTTCCTTCCTAGATCTCCATCAAGCTTAGAAAGATACTCCCAAGATCCTCCTACGAGATAAATGTGTGCATTTTTCGGTCGAATGCTGGTTCCTCCCAAATTGCAAGCTCCTTATCGCCCGCCATAAAAAAAATTGCTGAATGACACGAATGGTCTTAAAATCTCCAAACTAATAGGGAGAATGTCATGCAATTTCAAAACTAACGGTGGTAAACATGAGGGAGAAGAGGGTTCAAAAACCTCTGCTTAACATGCGCATACATTATCATTTAATCTTATCTAAGTCTTCCTGAGTGCTGGAAACTAGAATAGTCTTCCAAACTTAGTGCAATCTGCCATTTCTGTCATTCACCAAGCTTACTTGTTTCCCTCATCGACTCCAAGTCATCTGCAAACTTTGAGATAAGCAGCCACCTCGATGACATTGATATATATTATGATCTATAGACGTGGCCAAGGACAAACTGTTCTAGCACCATCTGAAATACAATTGTTAAGTCTTTGGACACTTTATGAATATGTATCTCCGGTCTATACCCTGTCCCAGTTACGTAGTTCAGATATTCTGAACATTAACCTATATAACTCACAAACAACTTGAGCTCAAGATCTAATATATCTACCATTTGGGAGGGGTCAGCCAGGGAATAGGTATGGAATTGTTCATCCACTTGCTCTATCCCTTTTTGAGTTACAGGTTTTCTGGCATACCTATTTGGAACAGGGAATAGTTGCTAATACCCAGGATACAATTGCCACAAAATGTTGTCAGAATAAAGTTATCGTGTGATAACCCCTACCTCATTCAGTACAATAGACCCGACACTTTGAAGATGTGAACATATAAGCATAACATAAATGGTACACATAAACAGTGTTCTTCGGTTTATCTCTTCATTCTAGAACATATACACGATTAGAACACTATTTATGTGTTTCATATTTTGTTGCAATTAAGTGTTCTTTTTACTGAGTACTCTTGTACTCTCGCTACCACTAAGCGTTTTTGTTAAGCTACAAAAATATTTGGCCTCTCGTTTTATCAAAGAGTAACTACTGCACTCCTCTAAACAAACACATTAAAGATACTATCCCACTAACTCCCTTTTATGTGTATCTTGTGAACGTGTCTTATTTCAACCCACTGATCGCGTTTCACTTTCCCGTTTTTTTTTTTTTTCTCTGCTAGTAAGAGATGAGGCTGAATTCCCTTATGCGTTTTTTATCATTATCTCTGGTGGTGATCTAGGCCCCCATTTCGTTGCTCTCTTTTGCCCTTTTCTTCTTTTTCTATTGTCCGTTTCTTCCTTTTATTACCTCCACCAACGAAGTTGGAGGAGGTCAAGTTTTTGTTTCCCCTTGTCTGTTTGTCCGTCTGTCCGTTTGTCTGTAAACTAGGTATTTCTAAAGTAGAGTTTTAAACCAATGTTCGCGATTTTTTTTGATTAAATAGAATATGCGCCAAGTAAAATGTTGTTCAATTTAGGAGACTATGGGTAGAGCGCATACCTCCGCCAGCGTAGACGTCACAAAGTTACGAACCGATGTTCACGAAATGTGGTGGCCAGATAAGATGTGCGTCTAGGAAGAAGTGACTCCAATTAGGTGATCGGTAGAGCGCATACCTCTGCCAGTGTAAGCGGAGGTATGCGCCCGGAATACCTTTCTAGTTACTTTGTGTTTAGCACATTCTACTTTCTTTCATTTCTTCGTCAGTTTGCTAATAACTAGCTTATTCTATATATTATTTGATCTTTCAATGTCCTCCCTCTTTTCTCAGCTATTACAGTTTATTTTTCATTTTATATTCGTTTTGAATTTTTCTGAGGAAACTTGAAATTGATAAGAATAATAACATTAAAATATTGTTGATACATTTTAGCAATACAAACCTCAACAAATTAATAACAGCACCTAAGTTCTACCGATGTGGTACACTCGGATTCCATAGTCTCTACCTCACTCATAAATACTCGTTGACCTTACCTATTTCTAATCGTGGAATAATTTTATGGAAATTAATTAATTTATATTTTGTCTGTACATCGTCTACAAAACTATATATACTATTTATTGAAAATCAAATGCTATGCAAACAAATCAATCCAGATAATGATAATTGCATAGAGAAAAACATAATTTTTATGGGGTCCAAGAATTTACTTATGAATGGGCTAGAGACATATTATGGTGTCCGAGTGTACAACCTAAATAAGTAACCCTTGTCGTACAAACACTAAATTGGAAGGTCTATTGTAAATGAAAGCGTGTCACAGGTTAAGAAATAACACAGACTTATAAACAATAGAAATTTGCAGGTAGATAACAACCTCTCGTCCTCTTACATAACGATAATTATACCTTTTAAACCCGTACCAATCAATATAATATAAAACAATTGAGGGTGGATTTGAAGTATCAGTGAAGTAATGAGCATGAGCAGACTTGGTTGGTTTGGGAAAGTGGAGAGAATGGATGATCAAAAGTAGGTGAAAAAATGCCGGACTATGAGTGAGTGTGTGTGTGTGTTTGTGTGTGTGTGGGGGGGGGGGGGGGGGCCTGCGCGTACAGGTAGACCTAGACAGACGTGGGATCAGGTCTCAGGTCTCAAGACCAAAGCAGGGTCGCCTGGAATGCCGACATTTAGGACATAAGACCGAAATCACACTCTCTGTGGATGAAGTGATCTTTAAACTTATATGTATGTATGCATATACTGTATAATAATATATAATGTATGTATATATATATTTTGTTTTTCTTTTCTTTTTTCTATATTCCAACTACTCCCTCTCGGGCATAGGCTGATAGCCTTTACACTCTACCGCTCAACACGATGAGGCCCGTGAGGTCTTGTTCCAGCCTAGGGAGTGAGACATGAGAAGCACCCACTCACGGCTCGAACCCAACTCCATCTCCGAAGCTGCATCGCCCCTGCGCTTCACAGTCTCACTCCTGAGGCTCGGACCCTCAATCTCAGAACGCCACCTATTGAGCAATTAACTCACTAGGCATTGCCCCCCTGTAGCATATTTTGAATATGGGAATATTCATACAGTGCTATTTAATCAGGGAACAATGAGGGTATTTTGTTTTGGCATTTCGGTGTGCTGTGGTAATGCACTGAAACTAGGTACAGCACAAATTCCATCCCAATAATATCTTCCCATTGACATATTGGGATTCGAACCCGGGTCCATTGGATTACCAGTCCAGTGGCAAGACCACTCTGCCACATATATATATATATATATATATATATACTGTATATACTGAATATATATATATATATATATTTCTATGCGAATGAGGGAGACAAAAGTCATAACTGCCTGCAGCGAGTGCCTCCCCCAGATTTCAAAGAGTGACAGGGCCGGAATCAAGGGACGTTTGAGCTAAAATGCCTGGACACACGGAGTTTGAAGCAATTTAGGTCATAGGAAGAGGGAAAGACTGATTCTGGGAGAGAGTTCCAGAGCTCAGCAGTTGAATAGGAGAAAGTCTGAGAATAGCGTTTCACTCTTGGGTTGGAGAGTTGCACAGAGTAGGGGTGGGATTGTGTTGCAAGGCGGGTACTACCTACCCTACGTAGAGGAGGTGGTATACACTGGGAAAGCTCCGAGGAACACTGATTATTGTAGTAGCGATAGAATATTGAGAGAGATGCAACATTGCGGCGAAGAGAGAGAGATTGCAGAGAATTGGTGAGAGGACGGACGCCTGGACGGGAGTTAATGATACGAAAAGCTTTCCTTTCTACTTTATCTAGGAGTGCGGTGTGAGAGGATCCTCCTCACACATGTGAACAATACTCCAAACAAGGTCGCACTGTGCCCCTGTACAGCGCAAGTAACTGCGTAGGGGTAAAGAACCCCTTGAGGCAGTTGAGTAGACCCAGCTTCTGGGAGGCTGCCTTAGCGAGACTGGTAATATGGTCTTTCCAAGTGAGAGCAGAAGAAAAAGAGACACCGAGAACATTGAGGGAAGATGAAGAGTTGATTTTTGTATTGTTGAAGAATAAGGGATAGTCCTCTGGAGGTTCCTGACGGGTAGTAAGATGGATAAATTGAGTTTTGGAAGCATTACATGTAACAAGGTTTTCTCTACCCCAATTGGAGATAGTAGCTATATATATAGGCCTAATACAGGTGTATATATATATATATATATATATTATATAATATACATGTATACTGTGTGTATGTATGTATGTACCTATGTATGTATGTATGCATGGTTGGATGAACGCAAAATAATCCATTTAAGATTATGATGCATTTTGACCATTTACTCTGGCTATCATTAGACGATTATATACAGCTTAGGAAGGATCTGCGAGAATTATAAAGGTAAGAACTATCTCCATGAGCCCTCTCACTTTCATAATTATACTCTTCCCTAATCTAATTAGGCCTAATATGGCCTAATTGGCCATAATAATAAGCCCAAATGGTGGAATAAAGATATTTCAAACTGCCTGCTTGCTAAAAAAATTGCTAATGATAGATTAAAATCCTCACAAAATGACGAAGAACGGCTGAAATTTGTAGAGCTACGACGCAAAGCCAAACAGTTAATTAAGCAAAGTAAAAAGACCTTAGAGTTACATATTGCGAATCAAAGTAAAACAAACCCGAAAGAATTCTATAGTTATATCAGAAAGAAAAAAGTAGTTACTTCAACTGTTGGACCGTTAGTCGATGAAAATGGAGAATACACCAAAGACGAAGAACAAATGAGTAATGCCCTCAATACCTTCTTTGCATCAGTTTTTACAACAGAAGACCTCAGTGATATCCCTACACCATCGCCGATTCAGATTGATAATTCAGATGTTTTAAGCAATATCACCGTTCCAGAGAGAGAAGTATTGAATTGTTTAGATAAACTCAAGGTAAATAAAACGCCTGGACCTGATACAATCTCGCCTAGAGTTCTAAAGGAAGCTAAGGATGAGCTCTCTAAACCACTGACATTACTATTCAATAAATCCTTGCAGTCTGGAACTATGCCCGATCAGTGGAAGCTAGCCAACGTAACACCGATATTCAAAAAAGGCAGCAAATCCCTACCCAGTAACTATCGTCCAATTAGCTTAACCTCAGTTGTATGTAAAATGCTAGAAACGGTCATACGAGACAGACTCGTAAATCACTAGAGGAAAATAACATACTTAAAGATACTCAACACGGCTTTCGTAAAAAACGTTCCTGTTTAACAAACCTCTTAGACTTCTTCCACGATATCCTCAACCTCTACGATGAGAGTAAAGCTGTAGATATTATATACCTTGATTTTCAAAAGGCCTTTGACAAAGTTCCCCACAAACGTTTACTGCTAAAACTAAAAGCGCATGGAATACAAGACGGTGTGTTGAAATGGATAGAAAATTGGCTCAGCGACAGAAAGCAAAGAGTAGTCATAAACGGTAAGGCATCAAAATGGACCAATGTAAGTAGCGGGGTACCCCAGGGATTGGTACTAGGACCAATTATCTTTCTAATTTACATCAACGACATAGATGAGGGTCTCACCTGTACAATCTCAAAATTTGCTGACGATACAAAAATTGCAAATAGCGTACTCTCAAAAGAACAAGTTGACGATATGCAACACAATCTAGATAAATTGTCATGTTGGGCCCAAATTTGGCAAATGAGTTTCAATACGGATAAATGTAAAGTACTACATATCGGATACCTAAATGAGAAAGCAAACTATTCGATGAATGGCACTCAGCTTAAGAATGTAAACAGAGAAACCGATCTGGGAGTAACAATATCGAGTAACCTAAAACCGAGTCAACAATGTTCAGAAGTTGTTAAGAAGGCAAACAAAATAATTGGCTTTATAGGCAGGTCATTTGAGCATAAATCCAAAGAAGTTATCCTAACCCTTTACAATTCCTTAGTCCGCCCTCTTCTGGAATACTGCGTTCAATCCTGGTGCCCTTATTACCAAAAAGATATAAACAAGCTAGAACGAGTTCAACGTAGAGTTACCAAAATGATACCTAGCCTAAAGAACAAACCATACGAAGAGCGTCTTAGAGAATTAAATCTATTTCCTTTAACCCAGCGCAGATTAAGAGGCGACTTAATTCAAGTGTTCAAAATCATCGAAGGCATCGACAATATGAACTGTAGTAAGTACTTCACTATCGACCAATCTAATTACACGCGGGGAAACGGTTGCAAAATTATTGGTAAATCTTTTAACTCGCACGAATCTAAGAATTTCTTCTTCAATCGAGTTGTCAACTTGTGGAATGGGCTTCCCCGAAACGTTATAGACTGCATCACCGTTGATTCATTTAAACTCCGCCTAGACAAATATCTCGCATCAAACCCGCGACTGACTGCGTTTGTAAATGAATAACTTTATTTTATCCCCCCCTCAGTTACTAACCCATCTGTCCCCTACTAACTTCCTAATCCTGCCACGGACATTAGTTCCAGGGCAGTAATTCCCTTTCCAATGTTCCCTTACCCACTCTAAACCACTGTTTGGACACTTGATCCTCAGTGTTTTGGAGGACAAGCAACCTAGAAGGGTCACTGGATATGTTGTTGCTTGATTTCCTTTGTACTCCTTTGTACCTAAAATCGCTCAATAATAGCCAGATAGAAGAAAATAAATGCGTAATCGATTCTTCAGAGGTTTAATTTATATATCTGGATCACTATGCATTTCTTCCAACACATTTATAACTACCATTCTTTGCATCCTGTGTTTTTCTGTACAGTCGGCCTAATAAGTGATATCTCGGCACCAAGTATGTTTTGATCAATAATTGGTATCAGTAATATATAAAACTTGATTTATTTATTTATTTATTTTTTTTTCTATATTCCAACTTACTTCCTCTCGGGCATAGGCTGAGAGGCTTAACATTCACCGCTTTACAATGAACAGTGAAGCCCGTGAGGTCTTGTTCCAGGCTAGGGAGTGAGACATGTGAAGCACGTAGAGTACAACGAGCACCTGCCATCTTGCCTTCACATGAGGCACGGTGCTCACTCATGGCCCGAAACGACCCCATCTCTGAAGCCACCTCGTTCCCGTGCTTCACTGTCTCACACCCTACACTCGGACTCTCACACTTACACACACACAACGCCACCTGTTGAGCAGATAACTCACCATAATATAACATGTTCCTACACTTACCCTCCCTATTCAACATCTGACAAGTATTAATACAGCACAGAGCGAGGAGGCAAACGTATTGACAGCTGAGATATGACTTATTAGCGCCACCGTACATAAGTCTCCTGGAGTAAGTGGAGAAGGAGTATTTTTGGCATATTGTTTTTCTGACATCTTGCTCGTCTTGTTTTTATGCAAGTCCTGATATCTTGCTGCTGGACATGAACAGTCTGTGAACTCAACATACCTGTGCCATTCTCTCTCGCTCTTACTCTGTCTCTCTCTCTCTCTCTCTCTCTCTCTCTCTCTCTCTCTCTCTCTCTCTCTCTCTCTCTCTTTCTCTTTCCCTCTCTCTCCCCCCATCTCTCTCTCTCTCTCTATATATATATATATATATATATATATATATATATATATATATACAGTATATATATAATATATTTAGTATATATATTTATATATATATATATATATATATATACTGTATTATATATATATATTATATATATATATATATATATATATATATATATATATACATACATATTATATGTATAAATATATATAAACATAATATATATACAATATATATATATATATATATATATATATATATATATATATATATATATATATATATATATACATATATATATATATATCGTAAATACACATAAGCTATCAAATGTTTTTATACTCACAGCCGGACTTGAACCACCGACAGTCAGAACAAGTGCCCATTCTTTAATCCACTATACCACGGCGTGATAGAGGATACTTGTGTGCAGTGGATTAAAGCATGGACACTCGTCTTAACTGTTGGTGGTTTATGTCCGCCTGGGAGTATATATATATAATTACATTTATGATCACATTGAATCTTAACCATTGGAATATTTATCTATAATAAGGTCATCGTAGCACTATTTTGTAGCATTTTGAATATGGTGTAATTCAACTTTAAAATATATATAAGAAAGAAATATTGACCATAATCTGTGACCTTCACCATTCACCTTAACCTTTGAATAACAAAAACACAAAATTTGGAAAATCGTTGTATTGACCAACCGAATTTGCCAGCAAAATTTGGTGACGATACGTATCCCGTTCAGTACAGTTCTGTCGGTTTCATTTCATACTGGATATTAAGAAGATTTATTTAGTATGAAGGGCCTCCATAAAATTAGCAGGCTTTCAACTATCTTAACCCTTTTTACTATCACACACCCTTCATAATCTCCACAAAATCGTCTAATTATAGCTAGAATACAATAACAAAGACGTCACCGGTACACAAAGGGTTAAACAGTCTAGGAAGAGTTAAAAGAAAATTATTAACACTCTTCTTTTGTTCTTTGACCTTGACCTTAAACCTTTAGTATTATGATATATATACAGTATACATGTATATATATATATATATATATATATATGATTGAAATGTATGCTATGTAAGTAAAATGCAAGTAACAGTCGTCAGCTTATCGATAATTCAGTATTTTTTTTATGATGTAGGTTAACTTATGACCTTGGCCTGTGACCTTGACGTTTATGTAAGGTTATATTTGTGTTTTCTTTGATGTAACCCTAGAAAATCAAATAAGAGTGTCAAATTTCATTAAAGGTCGTCAGTTAGTTTCAGAGGTATTAAAGGAATAGTTGACCTTGACCTTTGACCTTCATCTTGACCTTCATGATGTCTGAAAATTTAACATTTAAATTTTCCCTTACAGCACAACTGTCTCAACAAATTTTGTGAAGTTTACATGTATGAGCATGTAATAGAAAGCATGTGAGTGAATAGTGAGCATGTGAGCATTATAAGAAATGAGCATATTGACCTTATATTTGACATTGACCAGTGACCTTGACCTATCAAATGGAATTATGTTTATTCTTGTATGGCCTTGCTCTACGCATTCCGAATATGCATGATATGCCTAATGAGAATCTTACATTAAATAAGAAATACTAGTAAAAATCATATTTCAACCTTATAACCTTGACCTTCGACCTTAGAATTTGTTATCAAGGATTTAGTTAGCTTAACAGCAATGTTCGTATTAACTAGCATAATGAATATGGTGTAATTCGTATAAAAACTTATTGATTACAATTAGTGATCATATACTGTGACCTTGAAATTTGATGTTTGACTAAAAATAAAATACATATATTTGGATGGTCGTCGCATTGACCAACTGAATTTGCCTGCATAATTTGATGACAATACATTAAACAATCAAGGAGGAGTTTAGGGAAAATTACAAATACTCTTGTTTTGACCCTGACCTCTGACCTTAACTATTACAATATGTATGTGACATTTGATATATATGACATTTAAGTAATAAGCCATAACACAGCCAGTTTTCTAAAATGTGAGCAATCTTTTTTAATAAATAATAAAAGTTGATCTTTGACCTTGACCTGTGACCTTGACCTTTATGTAAGATAACATTTTGTTTGCATTGACATTGCCCATGAAAATCAAATAAGCATGCCTAATTTCATTAAAACCCATCAGTTAGTTTCATATATATTAATATAATAGTTGACCTTGACTTTTATCTTGACCTTTATGTGTCTCAACATTTATTATTTTCCTTTTCACTTAAAGTGCGACTATCTCACCAAATTTTGTGAAGTTTGCATGAAAAGTAAAGAGAATAGCATATTGATCATTTATTTGACCTTGACCTGCAACCTTGACCTTTCATATGGAATTGAATAGTTTATTGTATGACCTAGGCCTAGGTATTCAAAATATACATGTTAAGCCTAGTGAGAATCTAACAGTTAGTATAAGAAATACTAGTAAAACACCTATTTTGACCTTTGACCTTGAACTTTGACATTACCCTTTAAAATATTTATTTAACATTTTTGCAATGCGATATCAAGGTTGCCAGTAACTTGTATAGTGAAAATGAAGACATTTGAATACAAACTAAAAATAAATAGTATAAGTTGACCTTTCACCTTGACCTGTGACCATGACCTTTATGTAAGAGTAAACATCTTTTTTCATTGACATTGCCCAGGAAAATCAAATCGGCATGACTAATTTCATTAAAACCGATTAGTTAGTTTCATATATATTTATAGAATAGTTGACCTTGACCTTTGACCTTGACCTTCATTATCTGTGTCCCAAAATGTATTATTTTCCTTTTCATTTAAAGTGCAACCATATTGCCGAATTTTGTGAAGTTTGCATGAAAAATAATTAAATTAGCCTATTGGTCTTTTATTTGACCTTGACCTGTGAACTTGAACTTTCATAATGAATTGTATAGTTTCTTGGCTAACCTTGTCCTAAGTATTCCGAATATACATGGTAGGTCTAGTGAGAATCTAACAGTTAATATAAGAAATACTAGTACATACAATATTTGGACCTTTGACCTTGACCTTTGACCTTACCCTCCAGAATATTTATCTAAGATTTGGTCAATAGGATATCGAAGTTACCAGTAACTTGTATAGTGAAAATTCAGAAATTTGAGTCAAAACTAAGACACATGAAATATTGACCTTATTTTTAACCTTGACCTTTGACCTTAACCTTTAAGTTAATATAAACATTTCTTTTGGCTGACCTTCGCATTGATCAAATGAATATACCTGTAAAATTTGGTGAAAATCCATCGAACGGTCTAGGAGAAGTTTCTGGACGGACGACGATGACGGACGACGGACGATGACGACGACGGACGACGATGACGACAGGCAAGCTGACTGATGGTGCACAGTATACGGGCAGGATCTGTGTGCGCGATACCACTCTGCTTCTCAGAGTTGATAAATATATAAATATATAAATAAATGGGTAGTAGCCTATAAGGTAGATGTATGTGAAAATAAAAAAAGTGATGATGGCTTTGTTTCACCCTCTCCTCTGTCTCTCTCTCTCTCTCTCTCTCTCTCTCTCTCTCTCTCTCCTTTCACTAAACAGCTAGAAGCCAAGTTAGTGGAATGTGGGAGAAAATTAGGTGATGCCTCTCTCTCTTTGAGCAGCTGGGAGGTATAAGGTAGAGGAAGGTAGAGGACAGGAAGGGATGATGATTCCGCCTATCTGTCCCTCCCACAGAGTAACACTACTGTATATGCGACCGTTTATTTGTATTTTCTTTTGGCCTTCAACCATGCGATACATCTCCTTTTATTTATGTACTGTACATCACACAACATATATAATACACAGATAATATTTGGAAAGATTAGGGATACACCATGCCTCCCCATACGTAGAAAGATGGAAGGACGCCAGAATCAACTTTATCTTAACCTTTTCCCGCACCATTACGTGATTTGCGCCTTTTTGGGGAAGCTTAAAAGCCTTTGTGATCATCAGTATTTTTGAGAAACCTTTAGTTTACTTACTTAACCCTCTGACCCTTAATCCCTCAGCGAGCTGTGGACTGAAAGCTAATTTTGGAGAGGTAATTATGAGATTATGATAATTATATTTCTGAATACTAAACGACAAACCCCTGCGTATTAAAAGGTTGGCAACCACAAGACGATTATATACAGCTTAACAATGTCATATTGGAGTGCAGGGTTCATTAAGGTAATTTGAATAATTTGCCTTCCAAAATTCCTTCCAAAGCTGAATATAAAGACTACCTATAGCCATAGAATATACTAAACGCCATGACCTGATTGGAGGGATTAAACACCTTCTGCACCGACGACGTCCCTTTAACTTTACTCTGGGTACTATTACACGATTGCATTCAGTTTATTAACCCCTTCTATACCGGCGACGTCTTTATAATTCTATTCTGGCTACTATAAGACAATCTTATTCAGTTTAAAAAGGGCGTCCAACATTAAACAGGCTTCACATCATCTCACTTAAATATTTTTACTACCATAGATCCTTCTTGAACTGCACAAAACCGTCTAAATATAGCTAGAATAAAAATAAAATAAACGTTGCCGGTACATTAGGGGTTAATGGCATCCAGCAATTGTACAGAGTTCTAACTATCTCCCTTAATCCATTTTACTACCACACATCCTTTTAAAACTGCACAAAATCCTCAAAATATTGCTAGAATAAAATGAGAAAGACGTCGACGGTACAGAAAGGGTTAATGTAAGGAAGGAAAGAAAGACGGTCCACGTAGACGCCCGAGTTTTTTTTCTGTGACACAAAAAGTTCGTATGCAAATAGAGCTATGAAGAAAAAATATCTTTTATACCACTTCGCTACCAGAAGGGTTCTTAGAAGGCGGCTATGGACACATTATATAATATGGACTTTATTAGCTAAATACGAATAGCAATTAATATTATCACCAACCCACCAATTAATTTACAAATAGACATAATTAATGAAATCAATGAAACTAATGAATACATGTGATACTCTAAGAATTCCAGACGCAACTATGCCCTGTTCGAGTAAGTTGCTCAAAAATAATCGTTAAGCTTCCAAAAGCAACTAATGCAATACACATATAAGTATAAATTTTTATTTGTTTGTTTTATGCTTTGCATAAATTCGTTAGCTATATTATGCATAAATTATTGTACCTGTTTTACATAAGTAAACACTAATTATATTAAGGTATTAAATATATTATATATATATAATACTCGCTAGGAAGATATTATTATCTTTGTATGTGTGTGTGTGAGTTGGTGGATGGGTAAGGGTGTGTGTGTGAGAGAGAGAGAGAGAGAGAGTTTGTTGTGTGAATTTATGAGTGTGTGTGTGTGTGCGTATGAGTGTGTGTGTGTGTGTGCGTGTGCGTGTGGCTGTGTGTGCGTATTGTGATCTATTTTCTCGTAACTATCAAAGCTTCTCATCTTGCCTTTCCTCAGAACCATCGTCTTATATTTCTACTGTGGTTGGCCCGTGTTCCCGACTGTCGCTCCCTGTTAACTCTTCTCCTACCCCACTCTACCTAGTTGATCTGTAATCGCTCTACCCTATTTCACAAGTCAGTAATGCTCCTACTCTCTCTCTCTCTCTCTCTCTCTCTCTCTCCCTCTCTCTCTGTGCATGCTATCGTCACGTTTTCTTGTGAAAGAGTTTTAGCTTGAAATCTTATCTCAAGAAAATTATATTATCTGTATTTTATGCTATTATTAGTAAATTAGTCCCATGGTGCACATGGACAATACATTGATAGTTTGTGGTCAATTGTAACTGAATTATTGCATCACAAACAATAATTGTATCGATATTTATTATCTTCTGCCTGCATCAATTCTGGGGGGGCGGGGGGGGGGGGGGTAAAAAAGGGGTATGTCAAGTCAAATAAAGTCAAGTCTCACTCTCTCTTACTCTCACACACACACACACACACACACTCTCTCTCTCTCTCTCTTTCTCTCTCACTATCTAGGCAACAAGTCACCGCCATTCGATTACCCCCGTCGGCAGAGTTGTTGAGGCGGCCCTGTGATGTGATTCTATTATAGATCACAACCACCCCAGCCTTCCTCACTCTACTAACTCTCTCTCTCTCTCTCTCTGGCAGACTACAAGGTCAGCTCTTTTAAGTTTTTTAAAATACTTAATGGTTTGACAATGTAGATTTTAGCAAAATGTTTAGCCTCAATATGAATACAAATAACACGCAACCAAAGCTGGAAATTAGAAATGAAAAGAATTAACACTAGTATTTGTGGACAACACTTTTTTCACAAATAAGATATGTTCTAACCTGGAACAATCTTTCCCCATAAGTTGTAAACAGTTCTTCAGTAGAACAGTTCAAGAAGAGAGTTGTTGTTGTTGTTGTTGTTGTTTCCCAAGCTGCCTGGCCGAACAGCCCCAAGGCCCCGAGCAAGGCCAATGCCATAACCGAGCGCCCCTACAGAACCCTCCCTGCCGACCACAATAAAGCCTGGGTGACTGAAGCCACTCCATGGCGGGGAGCTGAGGAGGGTGCAGAAACGCCCGGGAAACCAAAGCCCCACCAAAGACCCTGTGCCCTTCAGCAATTATGAAAAGAAAGTTGAGGGGCAAAGGAAAAATGTGACGCTTTGGCCTCCAATCTTGGTAGATTGGGAGGTCAATCCACGGAAGAGACGCCGTCACTTGAGATCTAGAAAATATATAAGTAAATGGAACAGTCAGAGTAAGCTATGGGTATGGCAGAGATGCTCAGTTCTCACTCTGGTAGAAAAGCCCATCACCACATGACTAGAACCCAATCCTCTCCGCATCAGCTAGGAAAGGCCCTAGAATGCCGCCTTTGGCGGGGGGATAGCTTCCCTATTTCAACCCCTTTCGGGGTTGGGCACCCGCCCAACAAGAAGAGAGTAGATAGTATTTTGCACACTCTGTAATGACTGTAGTGCACGAAACAATCTCTCTCCTTCCACTTCGAGTATCTCCACGGAATAGACCGCAAGGTCTCTGAGATACTAACTAGTCATTGTAATTCCTTTTAACTCTCACTCTCTCTCTCTTTTTCGCCTGGTCACCCAGGACCAGAAAGCGATTCTGTATCCCGGGTGGCGGCGTGGACGACGTCGCTGCTGCTGGGGACGAGGTGACCAGGCTGTCCTCCACAAGCACAACCTATGTCATACATGTCGGATCAAATGACGTCCAGCGCACACCTTCAGAAGAACTTTTGAACAAGTACAAGCAGCTTATCAAGACGTACAAGGACAAATCTAGCAGGATTGTTATCTCAGGCATCACTCCCCGGATTAACGCAAATAATCTCTTCTGGTCCACAGCCACGAATATAAATCGTCAACTCGCCAACATCTGTCAGGGAAGAGAACATCGGTTTCATCAACACTTGGGATAATTTCTACCACAATCAAAATTTGTTATCAAGAGACGGTGTCCACCCAAACCCAGTAGGAGCTGCCCAGTTTGGCCGTCTGCTCAATGATGCTGTAAGGAACCATCGTTCAGAAAACGGGGCCAACAGTTATCAGAATGGGAGGACAACTTAAATCTCAGAAGAAATACAAATTCAAGACAAGCAAAATCGTCAAATACATGTGGCAAGCATCAAATGATATCAAAAACTACATATCTGAAGGTCTTCTACTTGAACGCTCGAAGCATAAATTTTCAAAACTAGAGGAACTAGTGTTTACAGAAATTGTTGATATAATCGGCATAACAGAATCTTGGCTAAATAAGGACGACAGGGACTTTTTAGAAGAGTTTTCATTTCCCATCTATGTAATGCTTGAGAAAAGGCGAATTAATAAAAATGGAGGCGGCGTTATATTTGTCATCAAAGAAAATCTTAGCCCAATTCTCTTTTCAAAAACCTCAAAAAATAAATATTGGTTCATCTTATGTGCTAATAACAAATAATATAGGAACAAAAAGATTCCTAGCATTAATATACAGGTCCCACCCCAAGCAGTGCTAACTGACCAAGAAATTTACAAGCAAAATGCAGAAATAAGTAACATACACAATACTATAATTTTTGGCGACTTTAATTTACCAGTGACCAAGTGGGGCGACACTCTTACTTCACACTCCAGACACGATCTGTATGCCAACTTACAAGAAAACTCCCTTCATCAATTTGTTCAATCTCCAACCTGTGGTAATAATGTTCTTGACCTTGTACTTGCAACAAAAGAAGACTTGATCGATAATTTGACTGTTGGTGATGAATTCTGTAATAGTGACCACCGTACAATCACTTTCAGTATAAAATTTAATAGCAATAAACTCAATAACAGCAATGAAAAAGTTCCAAATATCAAGTGAGCAAATTTCCATAAATTCAGAACATTTTTTAAAGAAGTCAATTGGAATTTTCTGAACAATAATGAGATAAACCAATCATGGACAATTTTCACAGAAATTTACACGAACGCAGTATGTGAGCGCATACCATCTAAAAACAGAAGATCTGCACATAATAACAAACCTAAATGATGGAATAGAAGAACAGCTGAATGTCTACTCGCTAAAAAGAATGCTCATGAGAGATTACAAACCTCCGACAACGATGAAAATAGACAGTCCTTCAGAGATCCACGATGAAAATCCAAAAGGTAAATTAAACAAAGTAAAAACACTTTGGAGTTACATGTTGTGCATCAAAGCAAGACGAACTCAAAAACATTCTACAGTTACATCAGGAAGAAGAAAGTGGTGACTTCAACAATTAGACCCTTGGTAGATGAAAATGGAGATTTTACCAATGATGATGCCAAAATGAGTAATGCTCTCAACAACTTCTTTTCATCAGTCTTTACATCAGAAGACCTAAGTGACATCCCTACAGTACCGCCAGTACAGACAAACAATTTGGAAGTTCTTAGAAATATCAACATTACTGAGGGAGAGGTATTGAGATGTTTAGATAACCTCAAGGAAAACAAATCACTTGGACCCGAACCCAATACAATTTCTCATAGAGTTCTTAAAGAAGCTAAATGTGAGTTCTCCAAACCCCTGACGCTGATTTTCAACAAATGCTTGGAAACCGGCGAAATACCTGATAAGTGGAAGCTTGCGAACGTAACACCAACTTTTAAAAAAGGTAGCAAATCCTTGCCTAGCAATTATCGTCCAATCAGCTTGACCTCAGTAGCATGCAAAATACTAGAAACAATAATAAGAAACAGACTCATTAATCACACAACATGGTTTTCGCAAAACATTTTCCTACTTAACGAACCTTTTTGACTTCTTCCATGACACCTTAAATCTATAAGACGAAAGTAAAGCTGTAGATATTATATACTTAGACTTCAGAAAGCCTTTGATAAAGTTCCACACATAAGGTTAGCGATGCAATTAAAAGCACATGGAATACAAGGTGGCATAATACATTGGATAGAAAATTGGCTTAGTGAAAGGAAACAAAGAGTAGTTATTATATGGGGAATCATCAACGTGGACCAATGTACCTAGTGGTGTACCTCAAGGATCAGTGCTGGGGCCAGTCCTTTTCCTAATTTACATTAACGCCATAGATGAGGGTCTCACTGGTATAATCACAAAGTTTGCAGATGACACAAAAATTGCAAATACCATACGGACAAATGAACATGTTGAAGATATGCAAAACAATCTAAACTAGCTTTCACAATGGAATAAAATCTGGCAAATGTGCTTCAATGAAGATTAGTGTAAAGTACTTCATATTGGATGTTGCAATGAAAAAGCAGACTACTCGATGAACTTGAACGGTACCCAGCTAAAGAGTGTAGGCAGACAAACCAATTTAGGAGTAACAATATCCAGTAACTTAAAACCAAGTCAACATTGTGCTGAAGTTGTTAAGAATGCAAACAAAATTATAGGTTTCATAGGTAGATCATTTGAATATGAATCAAAAGACATTATCCTAACCCTATACAATTCATTAGTCCGCCCACTTTTGGACTACTGCGTTCAGCTCTGGTGCCCTTACTATAAAAAAGATATAGACAAATTGGAACGAGTTCAACGTAGAGTTACCAAAATGATACCCTGTCTTCAGAACAAACTATACGAGGAACATCTTAAGGAATTAAATTTATATCCATTAACTCATAAGCTGCGCAGCTATGGTATTTGAAAGTGCCCGCCATGCGAAGGTATTTGGTACATTCCTTACACAAATCATCAATTTACCCTATATACAATTAATACTTATCCATTTGCGCCTATTTTACTTTTAATATGAACATATGAACATTGGAAAGCAATAAAGCAATTGGTAACAGCAATTGGCTGGTGAAAATAGTTTATTTTAGCTCCACGGTTGTAATCTGACCTTGACCGGCTAGAGAAAAAACACCCTCCCTCTCTTGTGTCTGGCATGGTACTGAGAGACAAGGAAATCTCTCAGTCTGGCTTAGAAGGTCGGAGATGCACTCACCTACCCTCTCTCCCACTCGTCCTCGCACGAAATTACTCGATAAATATCGGTAATAATAGGGAAAATACCGGATAATTGAGGAGGGGGGAGGGGGGGGGGGGACACATGTGTAGGAGTGGTAACAAGTAATGGAGGGGAATTATCTCACCTAATCACAAATTGTTTGGTTTTGAGTGGCACTGGGGTGTTTTACAAGTTATTTTTTAGGCCTTGGATCTTAAGAGTCTGGCCGCATTCGCCCAGTAGAACCTCTTAAGGGTTTGGCCGTAGTCCCCGGGTTAAGGGGAGCGTCCTGCATGGCCCAAACTGGTGTGGATTGGAAAATCTGAAATTGAGATCTTTATTGCAGCAGTGATGGCAACACTGTAGGAGTGATGTGGCAAAGTTTTACACTCGTAAAATAAAAAATACCCTAAATACAGGGTCCCCCCCCCCCCCCGCACTCACGACATATATGTGGTATCGTTGTATGAACGATAGTAACCAATACAATCGCGTTATTATGCACAAATATAGACAAATTACAGTCAACAGAGGTATCTGGCACCTCAACTAAACCTCGGAGAGTGAGGGTGAGTCACTAGACCTCATCATCTAAGCCATCATCATCATCCAAGACATCATCATCATCATCCAAGCCATCATCATCATCCAGATGCCAAGACATGCACAAACATATTATATATTCAACACTAAACAGGTCTAACCCATCCAAACCAACCCTAACACAACCTAGAGTAATCGAAAATGGCCTAACTTGGCATAATTGAGGTGCGCGGTTCATGACGCCATTGGCGCCAAATGAATAAAATACCTTTTGGGGGGTCCAGGTGGCATATTATTCACTTAGACTTAGTAACTTTTACTGGATTTTAGTGCCAGAGCATGTGTCAAATCAATCAAGAGCAAACAGTTGCAATAAATCGTCATTTGAGAGAGGAATCGTTGGGTAATGGATAAATTTAGTTTTTCGCCTTTTTCTCAAAACTATAGTTATTTGAACAATTTTCCCTATAACGGGTTTATTTTTGGTCCAATTTTAACAAGTAAGATATCATTGGACAGAAGAGAAAAAATGCAATAAATCAGTCAGAGGGATATTTGATAGCCTACACCAATAACGTTATTGATAGGAGGCTTTTAACCTTTTAAAACGTTAAACACAAAAAGTTATTAGCGGCAAAACTATAGAGCGTATCAAATATCTCTCTGATTAATTTATTGCATTTTTTCTCCTCTTTCCAATGATACCCTACTCATTAAAGTTGGACCAAGCATAAAATAGTTTTAGCGGTTTTAAGATGTGCACATTTTGCGAAAATCCGAGGTAGCGAAAATACTATTTGTACAATTATTGTATTTATTTTAGGATTTGTTGTTCCTAGAAGTGGTATCTATCACCTGTATTAAAATGAAAACGATCGGACCATTTTGAAATACATGGCGGACGGTACCCTTAACCAAACGCAGATTGAGAGGTGACCCTATTCAAGTTTTCAAGATCATTAAAGGCATCGACAACATGAACTGTAGTAAATATTTTACGATTGACCGATCAAACTACACCAGGGAAATGGTTGCCAAATCATTGGTAAATCATTCAACTCTAACGAATTCAAGAATTTCTTATTCAATCGAGTTGTTAACTTGTGGAATGGGTTTCCCCGAGATGTCATGGACTGGAACACCGTTGATTCCTTCAAAGTTCGCCTAGACAAACACCTTGCCCTGAACCCCAGGTTGACCGCAATTAAATAAATAATTTCTTTAGTAGTGTTCGCTCAATAACCTAATAAATCTTAATACCATGGACTAGTTAGGTTTAGGTTAGGTTAGGTAAGTTAGGTTAGGTAAGTTAGGTTAGGTTAGGTAAGTTAGGTTAGGTTAGGTAAGTTAGGTTAGGTTAGGTTAGGTTAGGTATTCGTAATAAACGCTCCTGCTTAGCAAACCTCTTAGACTTCTTCCACGATATCCTCAACCTCTATGATGAGAGTAAAGCTGTAGATATTATATAATACCTTAATTTTCAAAAGGCCATTGACCAAGTTCCATACAAACGTTTATTGATAAAACTAAAAGCGCATGGAATACAAGACGGTGTGTTAAAATGGATAGAAAGTTGGCTCAGTGACAGAAAGCAAAAAGTAGTAATAAACGGTAAAGCATCCAGATGGATCAATGTAAGTAGCGGGGTACCCCAGGGATCGGTACTGGGGCCAGTTCTCTTCCTAATTTACATTAACAACATAGATGAGGGTCTCACCTGTACAATCTCAACGTTTGCTGATGAAACAAAAATTGCAAATAGCGTACTCTCAAATGAACATGTTGAAGATATGCAACATAATCTAGATAAGTTGTTAGATTGGGCTCAAATTTGGCAAATGTGTTTCAATGCGGATAAATCTAAAGTACTCCATATCTGAAACCGAAATGAGACAGCAAACTATTCATGAATGGCACCCAGCTCAACCCTCTCACGTTTTTGACGCAATTTTGAGCCTATTAGGGATACTTTAAAGCCTTTGTTACCATCAGGGGTATTTAGAAACCTTTAGTTTAGTTACTTCAACCTCTGCAGTTGTCTTTGAGTTTGCTGTGGGCAGAAAACTAATTTTGGAGAGGTAATTATAAGAGTGAGATAACTTTATTTATTATTGCTAATCTGGCAACCTCTGCGTCATAAAAACGTGAAAGGGTTAAGAGTGTAAACAGAGAAACTGATTTGGGAGTAATAATATCGAGTAACCTAAAACTGAGTCAACAATGTTCAGAGGTTGTTAAGAAAGCAAACACAATTATTGCCTTTATAGGCAGGTCATTTTGAGCATAAATCCAAAGATGTAATCTTAATTTTTAGAATTCCTTAGTCCGCCCTCTCCTGGAATATTGCCTCCAATCCTGGTGATCTTACTACCAAAAATATATGGACAAGCTGGAACGAGTTCAAACGTAGAGTTACCAAAATGATACCTTGCCTAAAGAACAAACCATACGTGGAGCATCTTAGAGAATTTAATCCTTTAACCCAGCGCAGATTAAGAGGCGACTTAATTCAAGTGTTCAAAATCATCAATGGCATCGACAATATGAACTGTAATAAATATGTCACTATCGATCAATCAAATTGCACGCGGGGGAATGGTTGCAAAATTATTGTTAAATCTTTTAACTCACACGAATCTAAGAATTTCTTCTTCAATCGAGTTGTCAACTTGTGGAATGGGCTTCCCCGAGATGTCATAGACTGCAGCACCGTTGTTTCGTTTAAACTTCGCCTAGACAAACACCTTGTCTTAACCCTTAAAGAGCGACGCTCGACTTAAGTCGTGCACCAATTTGCAGCAAGTTAGGAGCATTATTAAAGCATTTAAAGGGTTAAAATCAAGTGCAAATGGCCGGGAGCGCAGCAGGCCACACGTCCGACACCCAGGGCTTACCGCCACCCACTGACTCACGCTCCCTGTGTTCTCGAGAGGCCGGCAGTGTAGCCAGTAGTGAGCATAGCTGGGAAAAATATACCGCTATACGCTAAACTCCCTTGTTGTTGGCACCACTGCATGAGAACCACGAGTGCTACGTAGCTCGTTCTGGTCTCATTTTGAAACTTTTAGCGCCTAGGTTTTTGCTGAATAAATTTATTTTCATGCAGATACTTGATTCATCATTCAGGAGGGCCTGAATATGCCCAAAATAGCCCAAAACACCCCGCTAGACAAGGGTTAAATAAACGACTGATTGCATTTGTAAATTAATAAAGTATTTGTTTTCCTCTATTATAATACTAACAACTGTCTCCTACTAACATCTACTAATCCTGCCTCGGAGACTTGTCCCAGGGCAGTCTTCCCTTTCCATTTTTCCCTTACCCACTCTAAACTACTTTTGGACACTTGACCATCGGTGTTTTGGAGGGCAAGCAGCCTTGAGGGGTCGCTGTACCTGTTGGTGTTTGATTTTTGTTGTACTCTCTCTCCCTCTCTCTCTCTCTCTTACTAAAGAACCGAATTAATGTTATATGATACAATCCCGTTACTTTAGCCCACTCACTACCGGTGCTGCTATTTTTACTTTATTCTGGCTACTATTACACGATGTTATTCGGAGTTAAAAGGGCTTCTACCAATTAACAGGCTTCTCATTAACTCGTTTAACCCTTTTATTACCACAGAGCCTTTTTAAATTGCACAAAATCGTCTGAATATAGCTAGGATAAAATTAAAAAGACATCGCCGGTATAGAAAGGGTTTAGGGGGAGATTATTTATGGAACTCCTTCCATCCCATGCTTAGCTCCATTAATTTTTGAGATCTGAAGGCGTTCGCCCCATTAGTTTGGTGTTTTTAATACCTGTCACTCCATTTCTGTGTCAACTGTGACGCCTCCCGGCGTTGGCAGAATGGTTGCGTGGGGCATTGCAGCTCGCTAGCGCTCGCCAGGATGGGGGGATGGGCTACAGTTGTCCTAGAATGATCTGCTTTATTTCATTAGTGTCGTGTTGCCACAGACAGTCTAGAAATGGTCTTTGTTTTGGTCTGTGACCGCGCCTTATATTTTATATTCGCTATAATATAAATGTTGCTTGTGTGGGAGGCGAGCGAGAGAGGGTGAGGGAGTACACCCGGCAGCGAGGTGAGCTATGACGCGGCTCGCTTGGGCGCTGACGGCGTTGGCGGCCGGGTGGTCAACTAGTCCCTTCCCGTCGCGGCCTCGTGTTTTTTACCAGCTCAGAGCTTGCCTGAAACGCGTATCGCCTACATCCATTGCAATTCTGTCCCCCATACTCGCTACTTTGCATACTTTTTCTCTCTCACGACTCCTCCTTTCTCATTCTCTAATCTTTATTAAACTCAACATCCCTTCTGGTTTCAGCATAGACGTTCACCGTCGACCAGTCGTATTGTACGCGAAGCTCTCAGATATTTCCATGTATTAGGTTAAGGAGGTATTATGCTTTATTGAGGTTTAGAGAGATGGACTTTTCCGTATGTGTCCTCTCTCGGGAAGGTTGTAGACCGGTATATGTCTCCCTTGTAAGGTGTTGAGTGATTCTGCTTGGTTATCTAAAGCTAGACTGGGGGTAAGGTTACTGTGTCGTTGTCTCCGATGTGTGCAGTGTTAGCTAAGCTCTGCACGACATCGACAGGTACTGTGGGAGCCTAAGTTGTCTTCGGGTTGGTTTACTTTGCGAGCACAGCGCTGTGGTGTGAGAGGGCCATAGCCTATCCCTCACAACATAGTGCTGCCTCTTTGTGTTGACTTCTGAGGGATCGCCAGGATAGAGCTAGGTACTAGAGACCTAGATTTATCAAGAGAGCATCCCCGTCATATAACGTAATCTTCATTATACCACCCTCGGACAACGTTAGGCTACGAGCCGCATGCTCGCCCATTGTTGCCCTGCCTTGATACCCCAGCTAGACTTTATTAACTGAGCAGACACTGGTTAGAGATAAGCCCCCATTATTATATGTATGCAACATTATTATTCACTGCACTTTTGAGCCGAGGTTGTTGTTGAGTTGCACAACCCGAGTCGGCTGTTGCGTTGTCTCGAAGCATTTCTTTAGTTGTCGAGCATTACTACCTTTGCGCAGTCTTTATTATTCGCCTGCCTATTATTACTATCTGTCCTAGCATTTATTGTGACCCGTATTCTGCATTATAATTGTTCAAGATTCTTTACGAACATCTTCCCAGCATCAGACTTATTTCAGAAGTTTCCAGTTGATGTTGCAGGACTAGCATTGCACTTTCTTTAATACAGGAGTGCCAGTTATTTGAGTATCTACCGTAACGTTAATTAATCACGTTACCTATATTTTCTTTGTGTAACATAATCGAGTAATCTTTTACTGTTTGAGAATAGGCTGTTTCATTGAGCGTCAGCCTAGTGTGTGTGCACCAGTTACCGAGTCATAGGATACCTCGTTGTCCAGGCACGACTCAGGGCGGTAATGGTGTTTTGTTTTCCAGTGTTTAAGGCAGGGGTTGGATCTAGTGTTACCGTTGTTGCTTTTTGCCATTATCTAGTCCAATGTTGAAGAGCCCTGTGTCTTTGAGAACCTGGATCGTAACACAACATTAAGAACTTTCGTGCCATTTAGATGTCGATTTTTTCACTGGCGAGTGATAGGTAGCTTGGAATTTAGGAGGAACAGGCCTTCGTCCAGCTTTATCTGGGAGGGGGATCTTGTGGGTGTTTCTTTAAGCTTGATAGAGGTCTAGGGAGTAAACTTAAAGCTCCCCATATTTGTGTTATTATGGGTTATTGTTTACATTCTAACCTGTAGCATACACTGTATGATGATAGTATTATTGTTTGTTATAATAATATTCTTCTATTGTTTCCTGATTGCTGAGGTAGGAAAACACACATTATAGGAGTAAAGTTTCAGTACATGTCCTGTGTAAATCCTGCTGCGCAATGATATTGGTATCAATATATAACGTGATATTGCAATCTTTAAATATTTCAGCATTCAAATAACGCTTATTCAAATAACAGGTATGCTAATAACATATTGATAACTTAGCATTTGTCAAGCATCATAATATAAATTTAATGGATTCGTTATTTCAATTTTTACTCGGGAATATATCGCTGCGCGTAGAGAGGTGTTATCATTTTAATCTGCCTCAAATAAGCGACTTCGAATATGAATGTGATCTTTATATATTCGAAGCAGTCTAGATGTGTAGAAATTATATACAAGAAAACGTTAAAGATTTTGACAGGAAGATAATCGAAAGAGCAAGCTTCACTCTGTCCTATTTATATTATTCCCTCACTTCACCTCTGTCTATATTCATCATCTTCCTCCTTCTCTCCCTCCCTCTTGTCCTTCTACAGTGTATCATTTGCGTATTAAATATATTACACATAGCCTCTAGCAGAACAAAAATATAATAATATATATATAAATAAATAAATACATCTCCAAATATGTGTGTACATATTGCTTTAGTGTAATAATTCCATCCCTCCCCACCTCTTCTCTTCTCCCTTCCCCCCCCCCCCCCCCCCCCACCCTACCTCCCATCATCATGTTACCTTACCTATCTCTTTCTTTCTCCACACCACCTCCTCTTCCCTCCTTTTCATCCTATTATCGTGTCTCCTTTACACATATTATAAGATCAGAACTACCTGGAGCAAACCTCCCTCGGAAGTCGTAAAGAGATCCTCAGTAGAATAGTTTAAGAACAGAGTAAATACTATTGTGCACACTTTCCAACGAGAGTACTGCTCTATGCAATCTGTTTTTCACCTATAGTAAAGTATCTCTATGGAATGGGTAGCAAGGTCTCTGAGATAATAACTCTTCCTTCCAACTCCTTCCCTCACATCCTTCATGTCTTCCTTCCCCTTCCTTCCCTTCTTCCCCTCCCTCCACCTCACAATTCCCTGCCTCCATCTCTTCTTTCTCCCTCCCTTCCTCCCCCAACTGCCGGCCTCCACCTCCTCTTCCTCCATCCCTATCCTTCCACTTTCGTCCCTTTCTCCTTCTTCCCTTACCTCATTCCTTCTCTTCCTCCCTCCCTCCTTTCCCCTCCTCAACCTCCCCAACTCCTGCCTCAACCTTCCTCCCTCCCTCTCCCTCCCTTCCACTCTCATCCCTCCTCCCTCCTCCCCCCCCCCCCCCCCCTCTCCTTTTAACCACGCGAAAATAAAGCATTAACAGATTATACCGATATTTCTCCTTTTTCTGTGGCTGGATAATGAAGACGTTGAAGGGCAAGAGTGCTGAGGTGAGTTACTCACACACACACACACACACATATTCACATATCAATCAATCACTCGTACACGCGCGCACACACACTCACTCCCTCTCTCTTTCACACACACACACACACACACTGTATCACTAAACATTATTGTACCGAAATGTATGTTTGTCAGCTAAGGGATGCCAATGTTACCTCAGTTACTCTTATGCTAACAACTTGTACTGGACTATATTCCTATCACGGGTTGATGGGCAATTTGGTGGGCTTGCAACCTGCAGCCATAGATTCAATCTCTTTTCCAAAAGATCCTGTCTTTAGTAGTTGTTTGAGTGCGTTACAGTAAAATATTGACATTTTTGCCACAATACTATATAATGTGAATGAAGTAATGAAAATCAAGAAATACAGTATATCTAAAATGTTCTATCAGTATTACGATGCACAAATATATACACTGAAAGATGATATACAGTAGACTATCATGTGTAGCGAGGATTACCTACCCAGTGTCTTTATAATTGGTATTTTATGATAAACGTCCATATTCGCACATTCCACCAACGTTTATTTATGTTAGGTGTTTTATGTTATGTTGTTTATGCTAGACTTAATTGAGTTGTAATTTGTTAAAGGTATCTGCTACTAAATTATGATCAAAACATAGGTAACTTCAAGGCAGATTATTGAATTGTATGTCTTACCATTTCCAATTCCATACACAACTTCGTACGCATTTCCTTGAATTAAACCATAAACAAAAATATATATTTACAAAAGCTTCCTATCTTTAACAGCCAGGCCCCTCCACCTAGAGCTCCGTTTATCAGTTCACACATCACCAGGCCCTCTTCATTCCACCTAGAGCTCCGTTTATCAGTTCACACATCACCAGGCCCTCTTCATTCCACCTAGAGCTCCGTTTATCAGTTCACACATCACCAGGCCCTCTTCATTCCACCTAGAGCTCCGTTTATCAGTTCACACATCACCAGGCCCTCTTCATTCCACCTAGAGCTCCGTTTATCAGTTCACACATCACCAGGCCCTCTTCATTCCACCTAGAGCTCCGTTTATCAGTTCACACATCACCAGGCCCTCTTCATTCCACCTAGAGCTCCGTTTATCAGTTCTCACGTCACCAGGCCCTCTTCATTCCACCTAGAGCTCCGTTTATCAGTTCACACATCACCAGGCCCTCTTCATTCCACCTAGAGCTCCGTTTATCAGTTCACACATCACCAGGCCCTCTTCATTCGTTAGTTTCTGGTCCCCCGGGTTGGCCAATTGGTAGGGTTGTGTGCGGTACATTGGAAGTCAGAGGTATAAATATCGATATGTTGTAGAATTAACAACTAAAAAACGGTTGTAGTACATTTATACATATAAACCCAAATGCATCATCCTTTCTATCCATCAGAAACCTACATTAATATTGCGCTTCTGTTTTGATATCGATGTTTCCGGCTCCTACTTCCCAATAACCTGAAATTTGCAAGTAACCAATTGGATGGCTTGCGCTGGGTATATTGGATAAACACATTTATTTGGCCAAAGTGCTCGCAGATTCATTTTAACACTATTTGGGGCGAGGGGCTTCCTTGCTTCGCCATATTAGCTTGGAGAATTTAAGACGTTTCAATCCATGCGTTTGGCAATAATAATACGCTTTACCCATTCAGATATCCATATTTTTCTGGGCGAGTGACAGCGAGCCTGTGACTCTTTTCGGTCATAAATTGTAGAAATTTAGTTTGAAATGGTTCTGGATGGGCATTAAACAGTTTAAAGAAAGTCTGGGAAGGCATTTGTGTTAGCCTTGGGAACAAACTAAAATACATTGCTCGATAA
The DNA here is from genome assembly GCA_032716605.1 of Paralithodes platypus. Lineage (NCBI taxonomy): Eukaryota > Metazoa > Arthropoda > Malacostraca > Decapoda > Lithodidae > Paralithodes > Paralithodes platypus. Next base: position 13,640,617 of record CM064509.1, on the reverse strand, counting down.
TGGCAAAAGCAATTATTAAATTCTTCACAATATTTAAAAAACAAAAAAAGTATATCGGTAAGGTAGGGTAACAGGGTGAGAGTGGTGGCAGGTAGGAGGGAGGGAGGGATGAGGGTGAAGGTATATCGGCAGGGTAGGATAACAGGGTGAGGGTAGTGGCAGGGTGGGAAGGATGACGGTGGTGGCAGGGAGGGAAGGATGAGGGTGGAGGTATATCGGCAGGATAGGATAGGGTGAGGGTGGAGGCATATCGGCAGGGTAGGATAACAGGGTGAGGGTGGTGACAGGGTGGAGAGAGGGAAGGATGAGGGTGGAGGGAGGGAAGGATGAGGGTGGAGGTATATCGTCAGGGTAGGATAACAGGGTGTGGGTGGTGGCAGGGTGGAAGGAAGGAAGGGTAAGGGTGGAGGTATATCGGCAAGGTAGGATAACAGGGTGAGGGTGGAGGCAGGGTGGGAAGGGTGAGGGCGGAGGTATATTGGCAGGGTGAGGGTGGTGGTAGGGTGGAGGGAGGGAAGGGTGAGGGTGGAGGTATATCGGCAGGGTAAGATAACAGGGTGAGGGTGGTTGCAGGGTGGAGGGACGGAAGCATGAGGGTGGAGGTATATCGGCAGGGTAGGATAACAGGGTGAGGGTGGTGGCAGGGAGGGAAGGGTAAGGGTGGAGGTATATCGGCAGGATAGGATAACAGGGTGAGGGTGGTGGCAGGGAGAGAAAGATGAGGATGGAGGTTTATCGGCAGGGTAGGATAACAGAGTGAGGGTGGTGGCAGGGAGGAGGCAGGGAGGGAAGGGTGAGGGTGGAGGTATATCAGCAGGATAGGATAACAGGGTGAGGGTAGTGGTAGGGTGGAGGGAGGGAAGGGTGAGGGTGAAGGTATATCGGCAGGGTAGGATAACAGGGTGATGGTGGTGGCAGGGTGGAGGGAAGGAAGGGTAAGGGTGGAGGTATATCGGCAGGGTAGGATAACAGGGTGATGGTGGTGGCAGGGTGGAGGGAAGGAAGGGTAAGAGTGGAGGTATATCTGCAGGGTAGGATAACAGGGTGAGGTTGGTGGCAGGGAGGGAAGGGTGAGGGTGGAGGTATATCGGCAGGGTAGGATAACAGGGTGCGGGTGGTGGCAGGGTGGAGGGAAGGAAGGGTAAAGGTGGAGGTATATCGGTAGGGTAGGATAACAGGGTGAGGGTGGTGGCAGGGTGGAGGGAGGGAAGGGTAAGGGTGGTGGTATATCGGCAGGGTAGGATACCAGGGTGAGGGTGGTGGCAGGGTGGAGGGAAGCAAGGGTAAGGGTGGAGGTATATCGGCAGGGTAGGATAACAGGATGAGGGTGGTGGCAGGGTGGAGGGAGGGAAGGGTGAGGGTGGAGGTATATCGGCAGGGTAGGATAACAGGGTGAGGGAGGTGGCCGGGTGAAGGGAAGGAAAGGTAAGGGTGGAGGTATATCGTCAGGGTAGGATAACTGGGTGATGGTGGTGGCAGGGTGGAGGGAAGGAAGGGTAAGGGTGGAGGTATATCGGCAGGGTAGGATAACAGGGTGAGGGTGGTGGCAGGGTGGAGGGAAGGAATGGTAAGAGTGGAGGTATATCGGCAGGGTAGGATAACAGGGTGATGGTGGTGGCAGGGTGGAGGGAGGGAAGGGTAAGGGTGGAGGTATATTGGCAGGGTAGGATAACAGGGTGATGGTGGTGACAGGGTGGAGGGAAGGAAGGGTAAGGGTGGAGGTATATCGGCAGGGTAGGATAACAGGGTGATGGGGGTGGCAGGGTGGAGGGAGAGAAAGGTAAGGGTGGAGGTATATCGGCAGGGTAGGATAAAAGGTTGAGGGTGGTGGCAGGGTGGAGGGAAGGAAGGCTAAGGGTGGAGGTATATCGGCAGGGTAGGATAACAGGGTGATGGTGGTGGCAGGGTGGATGGAGGGAGGGTAAGGGTGGAGGTATATCGGCAGGGTAGGATAACAGGGTGAGGGTGGTGGCAGGGTGGAGGGAAGGAAGGGTAAGGGTGGAGGTATATCGGCAGGGTAGGATAACAGGGTGAGGGTGGTGGCAGGGTGGAGGGAAGGAAGGGTAAGGGTGGAGGTATATCGGTAGGGTAGGATAACAGGGTGAGGGTGGTGGCAGGGTGGAGGGAGGGAAGGGTAAGGGTGGAGGTATATCGGCAGGGTAGGATAACAGGGTGAGGGTGGTGGCAGGGTGGAGGGAAGGAAGGGTAAGGGTGGAGGTATATCGGCAGGGTAGGATAACAGGGTTGAGGGTGGTGGCAGGGTGGAGGGAAGAAAGGGTAAGGGTGGAGGTATATCGGCAGGGTAGGATAACAGGGTGAGGGTGGTGGCAGGGTGGAGGGAAGGAAGGGTAAGGTGGAGGTATATCGGCAGGGTAGGATAACAGGGTGAGGGTGGTGGCAGGGTGGAGGGAAGGAAGGGTAAGGGTGGAGGTATATCGGCAGGGTAGGATAACAGGGTGAGGGTGGTGGCAGGGTGGAGGGAAGGAAGGGTAAGGGTGGAGGTATATCGGCAGGGTAGGATAACAGGGTGGGCTATAGTTTATGCTCTCCCCGCCCTAGTGATGAATATACCTACCCATACCCTCTGGCTCTCTCTCTCTTTCTCTCTCTCTCTCTCTCTCTCTCTCTCTCTCTCTCTCTCACACAGCTTTATTTGTTCTCTCTTTCTTTCTCAGACAATCTACCATTAACTCTTTATTGCAGTGTGTACCATACTGCATATATCTACCTATATCAATCAATCTATCTATCTATCTATCTATTGATTTATCTATCTATCTGTCTATCTGTAGGCAATTGAATCTCCTACAGGTAATCGAAAGCGAATCTGGAAGACGAATACCAAAACGTACAGGATAAACAATGTTCCTGTACGCTTTGGTATTTGCGTGCTTTGGTAGACAGACAGATAGACAGACAGACGTACGGACGTACGGACGGGCAGACAGACAGACAGATATATAGAGAGATAGAGAGATGGATAGATATATATAGATAGATAGATGAATATATAAATAGACAGACAGGCAGACAGATAGATGGTTATATATTCATAGCTAGATATATTATATAAGTGACTTGACCTCGAGGGTATCGCATTTTCAATAAGAATAAGCTTGCCCTGAAGCAGAAAGATCCCAAAGAGCACGCTCACGTGTGAATCTGCTTGACCTGGCTTCGATCCCAGCCAAGGTGGACATTTAGTGGGTGTGGTAGTACGTCCTAGCATGTTTCACATGCTCGTACCCAGTCGGGGGACACCTCAACGACGTATACAGACTAATAACACACATAACAAAGCCACTCCAACAGTTTCCTCTCTCTCCAACACCCCTTCTCCCCTCTCTACACTCTTCAGAAAAATAGGAAAAGTAGACAGTAGCTACGAGGTGCCGTTGTAAAGGCTTATCCCTTCACCTGACCACACCCATCATTCCAGGGTTACCACTTCAAGTCTGCAAGATAGTAAATAAATGCCGAAAATGTCTAAAATAATACCACAATCCCTACAATATTGCTCTAAAATGACTCAAATCTACAGAATATCTCTAGAATTCATGTCGCCAAATGTGAAAAGTTTGCCTCTAGATCGAAGTAAATATCTCTAGATCTGGTGGGAAAGTAGTTAAATTGCCAGAATAATGCCACAATCTCTACAACATCGCTGTAAAATGGCTCAAATCTCCAGAATATCGCTAGAATTCAGGTCGCTATATGTAAAGATTTGCCTCAAGGTCGAAGTAAATACCTCTAGATCTAGAGGGAAAGTAGTTTAATCGCTAAAATAATGCCACAATCTCTACAACATCGCTCCAAAATAGCCCAAATCTCCAGACAATCGCTAGAATTGATGTCGCTGTATGTAAAAAAATTGCCTCTAGATCGAATTAAGTACCTCTAGATCTAGCGGGAAAGTAATTAAATCGCTAGCATATTGCCACATTCTCTACAACATCGCTCTAGAATAGGGCAAATCTCCAGAATATCGCTAGAATTCCTGTCACTGTACGTAAAGATTTGCCTCTAGATCGAAGTAAATACCTCTAGATCTAGCGGGAAAAATAGCCTCGTCCGACTTCAGGCTGTGAGTTAATCCTTTGAAGATCGTGACGCATTTTGACAGTTTATGCTGGCTATCATTAGGCGGATTTATGCAGTTTAGGAAGGATCTGTGGGAATTATAAGAGTGAAGAGTAAAGAGTATAGGAGTAAAGAAAGATTGTCTGGTATCTAAAAGGATTCATTGAAATACCTTGTAGCCTTTTAATTGGTAGACGTGCTATAATATCGCTTAATAGATGTCAGTATATAATTAAAAGGACGTCTCCGGTACTGAAGCGGTTAATTTAGGATGCACATTAATCGGTGAGTCCCCCTTCTATCCATGCCTTCTGATGTCCCCTGTAATAATCGTAGTCCATATATTGCCTTTGGTTTAGGAAGAGGTGGGATTCATTTATTCATTGCTCGGTGTCTTTCCAATCAGTTTTTAAGGGGAGGTTTTTAGATTCCTCCCTAGACCTCTCAAGCGTTATAAAACAAAAATAAATAAAGTAACAATAAAACACACACACACACACACTTACACTCCCAATACTGTGTACTTTGTTCATTTTTCGGTAGTTACATGTCCTGGCCGGAGGCAGGTTAATTCTTCCTTCATTACAGGCCTGCTATCGTTCGCCAGGATTAAAATCGACACCGAAATGGCACGAAAGGCCTTAATATTGGCAAAGAAATGAGACGAAAGTTCTTAAATTCGTCAAACTAATGGGGCGAACGTCTTAAACACTCAAATATAATGAGGCTAAACATGAGGGTTAAGAGGGTCCAGAAGAAACATAAACCTCCCCTTAAGAATTTGTTCTACTATCATCTTAACACCTTTTCCACATCCTGGTTCTCCTAATTCACTGTTGGCTCTACGATCTTCGTCTTGTGATTTAATGTATTTACTATTAATACATAAATAATGTCATCATGTGTCCATGCATTTACAATATCAAATCAATAATTTCAGTATTTTTTTTGTTTTTATATTTTGCTCATTATTACATCAATAATTTCATCATTTACATGTGATTTGTGTCTGGATATTTTCATTTTAACCCATTCAGTACCAGGAACGTCCTTTCATCATACTCTGACAATTATTAGACGGTTGTATTCAGCTTAGGAAGGACCTCTAGCAATAATAAGGCTTAAACATATCTCAACCAACCCTTTCAACTACCACAGATCCTTCCTAAGCTGCATAATATCGTCTAAATATAGCTAGAATACAGTGTCGCTGGTACTCAAAGGACTCAAAAGACAAGATAAAATTATATTAAAAAAGAACCATGAGGCTTCGCAAGGAGGTTAGGTGTTTATTATGATGCTGCTTTTAATTACATATTTACATTAATGTTGTATGTAAAATCAATCTGCTGTAATAGTGTATGTACTTACGTAAATATGGCTTTGATAATAACACAATACAATAAACAATTCTGACCTTCGGTATTTCAATATGCTCATTTACTTGTCAAAGGTGAATTTCTCGTCGTATAGTCTCCAACTAGTAGAGTAATCCCTCCCCTCCCTCCCTGGCACCTTTGATCACTGTTCACTTCTTTCATCAGACAGTTGGGCTATCAGGTTCTCTTTCAGTATATATTCCTTCCTCCCCTCCTTCCTTGAGGGCATAGTCACACCGGCGTTCATCCCGGCAACTTTCATTCGGTCCCAGTTTTCTGGCAAAATATCTGGAGTATTTTGGATATGTATTTGCTAATAACTTGAAGACTAATAACTTCAAATTACAATATTTGTATAAAGTGTATTTCCCATGCTGCGAGACTAGAATTGCTAAGAATAAAATGCCATAAAATGGGTCGTGTGAATCCGATGATGGTGCCTGTCTCCCCTCATCCCGCACCCTCTCTTGTCAATCAGGGTAACTTGACAAAAGAAAGTACCGCCAGGGTAACTTGTCAAAAGAGAGTACCGCTAGGGTTACTTGTCCAAAGAGAGTACCAGGTTACTTGTCAAAAGAGAGTACCGTCAGGGTAACTTGTCAAAAGAGAGTCCCGCCAGGGTTACTTGTCAAAAGAGAGTACCGCCAGGGTTACTTGTCAAAAGAGAGTACCACCAGGGTTACTTGTCAAAAGAGAGTACCGCCAGGGTATCTTGTCAAAAGAGAGTACCGCCAGGGTTACTTGTCAAAAGAGAGTACTGCCAGGTTACAGTTGAACCCCGTCTGGATCCTTCATGTACTTTTTTGCAAGGTACTCAGTTCCTGTACATTGCATTACTAAACTTATTTCGTTCACTACATTTCGTATATTTATTATTTGTATACTACTGTCCACTAACGTATATGAATTTCACTGTTCTGACTGCCAAAAAACAACTGAGAAATTAAAGTTGACGAAAGAGCTCTTATGTGAATTCGCTTTTGGTGCCATCTCCCCTCATCTACCTGCAGCCTCTTCTGCCAATGATCACCTATCAGACTGTGCACGCTCTGTATCATTTTTGCTAAATCATCATGTGCCTCCACCTCTTTGCTCATCTATTTAATTATTAACATATTTATTATCTTTAGCTTCATCTCAAAACCTCCATCAAGCTTTAAAAATATAACCCCAAGACCCCCTTCGAGATAAATTTGTAAATTTTCGGTAGAAAAATATCCAGGGCGAAAGCCGTATCCACCTAAATTACAGGCTCGATATTGCAATCCAGGGAAACAGCGACACCTAGATGGTACAAAATGTCTTACAATCGCCAAACTAAAGGGGATAAACATGAGGGAAAAGGGGGTCCAGAAAAAACAAACCTCCCTTAAAGTGAATTTGATTTTGGTGCCATATATCCCCTCATCCACTCTCCTCCCCTGTCAATGATCGGGGTGCCCCGTACACTTTCTCTCTATATATCATTTTGGTTCAATCCTCATCTCCCTTACAACTCTGTCCTTTTCATTCTACCTCTTAACCATCTGTCCCTCCAATATCAATCAACCCCGGTCATTATCTCTTGTTTCTACCCTCTCTTCGTTTTCCTCTTTCATTCCCCGTATTTACTCTGCTATGATCTCCCCTCTTGCGTCCATCAGTTTGTTTCATTTCCAGTAACAATATCGTCTGTTCAGTCCCTTTTAAATCATTCTAGGCAATGCCACCTTTCTTTACAAACATAAACGTCCATACCAAAGCCCTATAATACATCATAGGTAAAACTGGTATGGGATAGTTTGTTCGTTGGATCAAAATGCTGCTTGATTAAGGGGGATGGTCCGGATTTTCTGGTTCTCCGTCTTCCTCGTGTTTAGCCCCATTTTTTTTTTTTTTTTAGATTTTAAGACGTTCGGCCCATTAGTTTGGTGATTTTAAGACTTTACGCCTCATTTCTTTGTCAATATTTAGACCTTTCTTACCATTTAGGTGTCGATTCTTTCCTGGTGAGCGAAAGCGAGCCTGTGATTTTAAGAGTTTTGCTTAGCTAAGGAAGGATCAGTGGTAGCTCAAAGGATTACATGGGACACTTTGCACCCTTAGCTAAGGAAGGATCTGTGGTAGCTCAAAGGATTACATGGGACAGTTTGCACCCTTAGCTAAGGAAGGATCAGTGGTAGCTCAAAGGATTACATGGGACAGTTTGCACCCTTAGCTAAGGAAGGATCAGTGGTAGCTCAAAGGATTACATGGGACAGTTTGCACCCTTTTAATAGTTAAAGGTTCTTCCTAAGCTGAGCAAAATCGTCTAATAGTTGCTATAATATAATATAAAAGGACGTCACTGGTACTGCCAGAATGAACTCAACAAAGACTAGAGTAATCGGGCGAATATGTATACATTTCGGAAAGAGTCAGCCAGGGAATAGGTGTAGACATTTACAACCCATTTGTTCTAGCCCTTTTTGAGTTACAGGGGCTAGAGGCCAAGATTTTTGGCCTGTATATAATGAACAGGGAGATCTCTCATAGAGTAGCGTCTCTACTTCTTATTAACCCTTTCAGTACCGTTGACATCCTTTACCATTACATTCTGGCAACAATTAGACGATTGTATTCAGTTTAGGAAGGACGTCAGACTATCTCAATCAATCCTTTTAACTGCAAAGTATCCTTCCTAAGCACTATAAAATCGTCAAAATATAGCTGAAACTAAATAAAAAAGACGTTACCTCTACAGAAAGGGTAAAACACACACACATACACACACACATAGACAACATTATGCATACAGGTGACCGATCTCTCTTACTCCAGGGTCAGTACGTGTCATTAGCCAGCCGGCTGAGGGGTCCTGCCTTATCTCGCTAAGGCACTGACCACCAGGGAGACAAAGAAGGGGAACAGAAACACCTGGCACACACACATGGCAGGGAGGAAGGAAGGAAGAAAGGGGTACAGATAGTGAACAAGAGAAACTGAAACACCTGACACACACAAATGGCAGGGAGAAAAATAGAAGAAGATGTAGAGATGGTGAAGAAGGAGACACTGAAACATCTGACACGCAGGAATGGCAGGGAGAAGAATAGAAGAAGTGGTAGAGATGGTGAAGAAGGAGACACTGAAACATCTGACACGCAGGAATGGCAGGGAGAAGAATAGAAGAAGTGGTAGAGATGGTGAAGAAGGAGACACTGAAACATCTGACACGCAGGAATGGCAGGGAGAAGAATAGAAGAAGTGGTAGAGATGGTGAAGAAGGAGACACTGAAATATCTGACACGCAGGAATGGCAGGGAGAAGAATAGAGAAGTGGTAGAGATGGTGAAGAAGGAGACACTGAAACATCTGACACACAGGAATGGCAGGGAGAAGAATAGAAGAAGTGGTAGAGATGGTGAAGAAGGAGACACTGAAACATCTGACACGCAGGAATGGCAGGGGAGAAGAATAGAAGAAGTGTAGAGATGGGGAAATAGGAGACACTGAAACATCTGACACGCAGGAATGGTAGGGAGAAGAATAGAAGAAGTGGTAGAGATGGTGAAGAAGGAGACACTGAAACATCTGACACGCAGGAATGGCAGGGAGAAGAATAGAAGAAGTGGTAGAGATGGTGAAGAAGGAGACACTGAAACATCTGACACGCAGGAATGGCAGGGAGAAGAATAGAAGAAGTGGTAGAGATGGTGAAGAAGGAGACACTGAAACATCTGACACGCAGGAATGGCAGGGAGAAGAATAGAAGAAGTGGTAGAGATGGTGAAGAAGGAGACACTGAAACATCTGACACGCAGGAATGGCAGGGAGAAGAATAGAAGAAGTGGTAGAGATGGTGAAGAAGGAGACACTGAAACATCTGACACGTAGGAATGGCAGGGAGAAGAATAGAAGAAGTGGTAGAGATGGTGAAGAAGGAGACACTGAAACATCTGACACGCAGGAATGGCAGGGAGAAGAATAGAAGAAGTGGTAGAGATGGTGAAGAAGGAGACACTGAAACATCTGACACGCAGGAATGGCAGGGAGAAGAATAGAAGAAGTGGTAGAGATGGTGAAGAAGGAGACACTGAAACATCTGACATGCAGGAATGGCAGGGAGAAGAATAGAAGAAGTGGTAGAGATGGTGAAGAAGGAGACACTGAAACATCTGATATGCAGGAATGGCAGGGAGAAGAATAGAAGAAGTGGTAGAGATGGTGAAGAAGGAGACAATGAAACATCTGACACGCAGGAATGGCAGGGAGAAGAATAGAAGAAGTGGTAGAGATGGTGAAGAAGGAGACACTGAAACATCTGACATGCAGGAATGGCAGGGAGAAGAATAGAAGAAGTGGTAGAGATGGTGAAGAAGGAGACACTGCAACATCTGACACACAGGAATGGCAGGGAGAAGAATAGAAGAAGTGGTAGAGATGGTGAAGAAGGAGACACTGAAACATCTGACACACAGGAATGGCAGGGAGAAGAATAGAAGAAGTGGTAGAGATGGTGAAGAAGGAGACACTGAAACATCTGACATGCAGGAATGGCAGGGAGAAGAATAGAAGAAGTGGTAGAGATGGTGAAAAAGGAGACACTGAAACATCTGACACGCAGGAATGGCAGGGAGAAGAATAGAAGAAGTGATAGAGATGGTGAAGAAGGAGACACTGAAATATCTGACACGCAGGAATGGCAGGGAGAAGAATAGAAGAAGTGGTAGAGATGGTGAAGAAGGAGACACTGAAACATCTGACACACAGGAATGGCAGGGAGAAGAATAGAAGAAGTGGTAGAGATGGTGAAGAAGGAGACACTGAAACATCTGACACGCAGGAATGGCAGGGAGAAGAATAGAAGAAGTGGTAGAGATGGTGAAGAAGGAGACACTGAAACATCTGACACGCAGGAATGGTAGGGAGAAGAATAGAAGAAGTGGTAGAGATGGTGAAGAAGGAGACACTGAAACATCTGACACGCAGGAATGGCAGGGAGAAGAATAGAAGAAGTGGTAGAGATGGTGAAGAAGGAGACACTGAAACATCTGACACACAAGAATGGCAGGGAGAAGAATAGAAGAAGTGGTAGAGATGGTGAAGAAGGAGACACTGAAACATCTGACACACAGGAATGGCAGGGAGAAGAATAGAAGAAGTGGTAGAGATGGTGAAGAAGGAGACACTGAAAAATCTGACACACAGAAATGGCAGGGAGAAGAATAGAAGAAGTGGTAGAGATGGTGAAGAAGGAGACACTGAAACATCTGTCACACAGGAATGGCAGGGGGGAAAGCAAGGAATCACTTATTACCGTGCTGTTACTAACCCATCTGTCCCATACTAATTTCCTAATCCTGCCACAGACATTAGTTCCAGGGCAGTAGTTCCCTTTCCAATTTTCCCTTACCCACTCTAAACCACAGTTTGGACACTTGATCCTCAGTGTTTTGGAGGACAAGCAGCCTAGAGGGGTCACTAGACCTGGTGTTGCTTGATTTCCTTTGTACTCCTTTGTACTATTTTGTCAACCCGGGAGGTCCAGTACCTCTCATTGAATTGCTTCAACACCCTACAGTAGTCTGGCCTAAGTGAGCCCCCTTCCCGTCTCGTCCGTGTAGAATCTCAATCATGTTTTTGGCCTCGGAATAATTTAACACTACACAATGTTTAGAGTCCCTCCAAGCCTCATCAGAAAACAGAAATTTATCCCCCTGGTTTGGTGTAGGTTCCTTTTTTGTTCTTTTACCGCTGAGTTCGATTGTACCGGGGCTACAGGTAACCTGGATAATCCGTCCACATTTGTATGTAGTCTGCCTGGTCGATGCCTAACATAGAATCCTCCAGAATTCCCTTCCACCTAACAAATAATCAATCTTCTGTCTTCATCTTTTGGAGCCATGTAAGCTGTGATAGTCAGGGATTACTGTAGTACTAATTTATAAAAATACTATTATACTAGGGTTGGAATAATTCGACAGTTGCTTCTAGTTTTGTATTTTTATTTACCAAACGCTCACGGTAGCCATAATCTCCATAGCAATTGATTCTCTGTTCGGGTCGAAATTAATTCAAGCTATATTTTGAATACCTACGACGGCCTACTATAGTTTGTACTTTGGAATTATTACATTCCCATTACCACCTTTTTGGACAATCGTTATTCAGAGTCTTGACTCACTTCGACTTCGAGCCAAAGGCCCATCACTATCTTCACAATGCTTGACAAAACTATTTCCATACTATCCCTCAAAATGTTCTCTAACTTAAATCACCTGCACAATATTAGGACCAAGGTTTGTATCTATCAACTCTCCCCTTACTATAATAATATAAATCATAAACTTTATTCCCTTTACAAGTTCAAAATACCTTTATCATATCATACACGATTAATATCTCATATAACATTTACATTATCATGACCGTACTACTAAACTATTAGTAGGTCCAAGTTCTTAACACCTTACGAGCGGATGGTGGAGTATATTTCACTGTGCCGCTCAGCGTTTTTTTTTTACCATAAATGGGGTTGTTTCTGTGCTCTTTTTCATGCATAAACAAGACCCAGAGCGTAATACAAGTATGTATCCGTGAAAGGGCGTAAATTGAGCTTTCCAATGACACCCGAACCATCCTTCTACAATCACTGGTTATCTTGCAACGATCGTGCAACCGAAGGGCAAAATCGCTAAGATACCGTAATTTCTTTATATAATTACGTATGTAGCGAGGGAGTGAGGGTGGATGTAAGTGGAGTACATCTCAGTTGGTCCACGGTGGCCGTGGCCGAGCGGTCATGAGGTAACCCATGCTCCTCCTGTCACTCGTCTCCCTCTCAGAGCCAATATTGTGCCAAAATTGCACTCGGACTTAAGTCGGGCCCCGCCACATAGTCCAAATTTTTCGATACGGACTTAAGTCGGGCCCCGATAGACAAGGGTTAAATTCCTTCTGTAATATGACTCGCAATTACCACATCAATCACAATACAATTACTAACTCAACGGGTATTCTCATCAACTGTACAATATCAAAAGATAATTACTAACTCAACAGGTATCTCATTACCTATACAAAATTAGAACGCTCTGTCCTCCAGGTCAGTTCCCAAGAGTATAATCATTGACCTTCTTAAAACTAAATGGCTAGATATTAACGCGCAATCGAAAGCATGCTGTCGACGAGGTGAATATCTAATTAACATAGATTGTTTCCTTTAAACAAAAAAAAGTATATCATGGGTATGGGCTAATGCCCTTTCCTAACTATTACTATAGCTAGTTCAAATCTGAGTATCAATTACTAAATCCCTCTATGTTATCCTATAACTCCCACTTAAAGTCTCTTAATTCTCTATCTTACTTAAGCTCTTATAAGATCCTATGCTAATACTGGCTAATAGGCTGGTCACCTTTACTACCAAGAAACAACCATATCTCACAACACTTCATCTCTTTATTTCATCAATTGTCTAGTCAAAAATCTCTTTAGTTGTTCTATAAAAACACATCATATTTTATAGCTGGAACACCCCTGGTAGTCTTAGCATTTATCTTTTTTTTTTTAATAAGTCTGTTCAGGCCCATAAGGATCCTTGAATAAAATGTTTAGTTGTGTCTTCTGGTTGTCTTCACCAATTCAAAGCGGGCCAGTAGACCGCCTTCATTCGCTCCATTCCATATACCACTTGATGAACATCTCGAACTGCATGGCTAAAGGTATGTATGCCAGCGATGTGTCCGCAGGCCTCAGGATACTGAAGGTGTATCTGAGCCGTGGTGGGTGTGGTGGTGCTAGGTGTCTGGAGCCCTGGAGTAGACTTAGTTGTTCTCCCCAGAGTGCCAAGGGGAAGTTCGGGGTCGCCTTTGCTGAGAGCGGTTAGCTGCGCTCCCTTCGAGTGCCCAGGGGCGAGTGACTCCTGCGGCTCCGCCCACCTCCTGATATACCCCTCCCTCACGGCTGAGCGCTCTCTGATTGGTCAAGCCGCGTGGCCGGGTGGAATCTGGCTATTCCTTTCAGTTTGAATCTGTCTCCCCTCTCTCTCTTGCTCCAGTCTATCTTCTATATATTCTCCTGGCAGCTGATTTAAGATGTTTTTAGTGGCTGACAGGAGTACGAAGGTGGCACCAAGGTATTATAACATCTGCGACTAGGATAGAATATGCGTGAAAGCACTGGGAGCGAAGTTACTGATGAGGAGGAGGAAGGCCTCACAGCTTGCTTACATCACTGCATTATTGGAGGCTTCTGATTGGTGGAGAGCAGGGGTGTGGCATTGTTGTTTTCCTGGCACGTTACAAAGGGTACATCTTGTCTCTTTACCTGAGCGAATCACGTCCCCTGAGTGGTGGACAGGACTACTCCTTTAATTACTTCCAAATGTACTCTGGCTAAATAGGGTCGAAAGTATTGCACTGTCCATACTAAAGCTAGACATTCTTGGTCACACTGAAATTATTTTCCCCTTTATTTAAAGTCCTACTGGCACAGGCCACTATGCCTTCCTTGCCATCAACCTGCTGGGCCAATACTGCCCCTAGCCAGAGGCGTCGGTGTACAGCTGGAAAGGTTTAGTGAAATCGGGATGACAAAGAATGGGGTTATAGGTTAACTTTTGTGTTAAGGTTTCGAAGGCCTCTTGGCAAATTTGGTCCACGTCGAACTTTCTTCCTTTCTCGAGTCTTTTGGTCAAAAGTCGGGCAAGTTTGGAAAAACTGGGTATGAATCTTTGATAGTAGGAGACCATCCCTAGAAATGCGCTAATTCTTTTTACAGTAGTAGGGGGAGAGATTTCTGTGATGGCTCTCACTTTAAGGGGGTCAGGTTGGATACCTTTCTTTGAAACCACATGTCCTAAGTATGCCACCTCGTGTGCCCCTAGTTGGCACTTAGAAAATGTTAACTTTAATCCCGCCTTCCGGATTCTATCTAATTAATTTTAATTCGCCTGAAATTCCCTCACTTAAGATCCACCCCAGACATGTCAAAACTATTTTGCAGAATCTCTCAGTAGATAAAGCTCCTGGTCCAGATGAAATTACTCCAATAGTATTTAAGAATTGCTCCTTGGTGCTCGCTCCTGTATTGGCAAAAAATTTCCGTCTGTGTACTCATACCTCATGCTTCCCAGTACCCTGGAAAGAAGCAAACATCCATCCAGTTCCTAAAAAAGGTACCTCTTCAGATCCATCAAACTACAGACCAATAGCTATAACTTCCACTCTTGGCGATGGGCTGGTCTATCAGAGAGAGACCTGAGTGATCTCTGCCATACCCATAGCTTACTCTGACTGTTCCTTTTACTTATATATTTTCTAGATCTCAAGTGACGGCGTCTCTTCCGTGGATTGACCTCCCAATCTACCAAGATTGGAAGCTAAAGCGTCACATTATTCCTTTGCCCCTCAACTTTCTCTTCATAATTGCTGAGGGGCACAGGGCCCTGGGTGGGGCTTTGGTTTCCCGGGCGTTTACGCACCCTCTCAGCTCCCCGCCATGGAGTGGCTTCGGTCACCCAGGCTTTATTGTGGTCGGCAGGGAGGGTTCTGTGGTGGCGCTCGTTTATGGCCTTGGCCTTACTCAGGGCCTTGGGGCTGTTCGGCCAGGCAGCTTGGGGAACAACAACAACAACAACAACTTCCACTCTTGATAAAGTCTTTGAAATTATATTAAATAATCACACAATTAAGCATCTTGAGAATAATAAATTAATCAGTGATAGGCAATATGGTTTTAGACGATGTCGATCAACTGCAGACATGCTTTGCCTTCTTACGCATCAAATCAACCAAGCTACAGACCAACATGGTGAAACACATACAATAGCACTGGATATATCAAAGGCATTTGATAGAGTCTGGCATCAATCCTTATTGTCGAAGATGTCACACTACGGCCTTGCATCATTAGTTCCATTAATTTCTTCTTATCTTCATAACAGAAAAATATGTGTAATGGTAGATGGCCTTCATTCTCAATTTCACTCAATAAATGCTGGTGTTCCCCAGGGATCAGTTTTGGCCCCAATTCTGTTCCTCATTCATATCAATGATCTCATATCTACCACTCATAATCCAATACATTCCTACGCAGATGACTCAACACTCCACAGTTCCTTCACATTTACCAATTCTTTCACCCAACCCGATCTTATAAATTCAAAAATAAACACTGCAATTTCTCTGAACCAGGACCTTTCTAGAATTAATGGATGGGGACAAAAGAATCTAGTTTCCTTTAATGCACAGAAAACCAAGTACATTCAATTTTCTAACCGACAGAATCTCACTGACTCCCATATAATTTTTAATGATGTAAATATTCCCACTTCCCCTAGTATTGACATTCTCGGTGTAACATTAACTACTAACTTGAGCTGGACACATTATGTTAGAAGCATTGCTAAGAATGCCTCTAAAAAACTGGGACTCCTGTACAGAGTTCGAGAATTCTTCACTGACGAGCAGTTGGCCGTGATATATAAAAGTCATGTGCGTTCTCAGATGGATTACTGTTCACCTCTGTGGGGTGGAAGTGGAGTGGTTGCATTGAGGCAGTTGGACAAAATTCAAAATAAAGCTATTAGATTAATCAATAACCCTGCAATCACACAGGACCTTCCTACATTATCCATACGAAGAAACGTTGCATCCCTTGCATTATTCTACAGATATTTTCACAGCAATTGTTCCGAGGAACTTGCTTCAATTGTGCCGCCTCTCCACATCTTTCCCCGTAGAACTAGGGCAGCTGAGAGCGCCCATGAATTTACACTTTCTCCTCCACAATGCAGAACTTCTGCTTATCAGAATTCATTTATCCCCAGAGCTACTACTCTTTGGAATTCACTTCCCTCGAATTGCTTTCCACAAACTTACAATCTACAAATGTTTAAATCCAGTTGTTACAAACATTTTATGAATGGAGGATGCCTTTAGGCACATGGACCTTTTTGTTTTATCTGTGTTTTTCCTTCCTCCGTTCATTGTCTAAAAAAAAAAAAAAAAAAAAAAAAAAATACTTCTTACAACCTGTCAACGTGCTGCTCCCAACTGCTCGAGAATATTATGATGTCATCTAGATAGGCCAGACATGTCCGCCAAGTCAGTCCCCTCAGTACTTCATCCATAATCCTAGTGAAACTCGCTTGCCCATTGCAAACTCCAAACGGTAGAACTGTGAACTGGTAGACTTTACCTTCGCTCGTAGCGTACGTGTTTTTTTCCTGTTCCTCTGATTTAACCATCTACCACCAGGTGACACTCTTGAATCGCTTGACTTCTGGTGTGAGGACTAGCGATGTGTCGTCAGGCATCAGGATACTGAAAGTGTTTCTGAGCCATAGGTGGTTGATGTACTAACTCTTGGGTTGTCTGGCGTTCAGTAGTGCAAGGTTGGTGGAGCACTGGAACAGGCTTCGTTACTTCCCCATAGGTGCCAAGGTGAGCGAGGGGTGTGTGTCTAATACTAGCGCTGCTATGAGGCCCGGACAGGTGATCGTGGAAGAGTGAGTCCTGTGGCCCCGCCCACCTTCCTTTATACCTCTCCCTCATGGCTCGGAGCCCAGTGATTGGCCGAGCCGCGCGCCCGGGAGGAGCTTGGCTAGCCCGCTTGCTTTGAATCTCAAATTCCCTCTCCTTGTGCTTCATTCTATCTTCGAAATATTCTCCTGGAAGCTGGTTGTAGATGTCTTTTAGTGGCTAACGGGAGTGAGAAGGTTGCACCATGGTAATAGGACATCTGCGACCCAGATAGAATAAACGTGAGTGAACTGGGAGCGAAGTTATCGGCGAACATTTTAAAGGAGGTACAGCTGGCTCCAATCCTTGCCACAAGGGAAGCCGCTGATTGGTGGAGAGCGAGGGTGTGATAATATTTCTTCTGTGACAAGTTTTAAAGGGTAAACCTTGTCTCTTCACCTGAGCTAATCCTGTCTCCTGATTGGCGGACGGAATTAATAATTATTGTTATTATTATTATGATTATTATTATTATTATTATTTATGTTATTGTTAATATTATTTTTATTATTATTATTATTATTATTATTATTATTATTTGTGTGTGCATATATCATTCGAATTCGCATTTTCCCTGTTGATATTATTCCTTATATAATCAACTTAGCTTAAAATGTATCTTTCGTATGAAATCAAATCAAACCATGTATCCTACTCTTGTTCTACAGAAAATGCACCAATGAATAGTTAAAAATTATAGGCAAACCAAGATCAATTTAATGGTTGACAAAACACATCCAAATATATGAATTCCTACTATAAATACACATCCAAATAGGAATTTTAACATGGACTACTCTATTAAGTTACAAATGCTGACAGATTTAAGCAAAGAAAGCCTTTTAAGGCAAGGCTGCAATTTATGCAAATTAATGAAAAGCAAACCAAGATTATGTTTAATCATCATGTGCAATCACAACAAATAAAGATACAAGATGAGATGAAAGAAGCAGGCTTTTGTCCTTCAGTGGACTGCTGCCGATGTAACCATGTAACACTCTATGTTTTGCAACTGAAGTATATATACTGTTGACAAAAAGTCTGTCTAGCATTTTGTTATTAGAAATACTACTAGAAACACTTAGTATAGGCACTGATTCTAGTGGCAAACAGTTACATCTGTCAGAGTGTTACATCCGCCCATACTTCTAATCTGAGCAAATAACAACTCAATATGATCTTGATTTATGTACGCAATCTCGAATATTTGTATGTACATACCGGTATGTATTTATGTTTGCACATGTGTTTGTTTGTATGTAGGTTGTACTTTACCATCGAACATAATCTTAATTTAAAATTTTCATATATATTCTATATTCTAGTTTATGCATTATAATACTTAACCTCTACTGTACCATAGGGTACTACCATAAATGTACCCCCCCCCCCCCCCAGTCTCAAGCAATGTGGCCAAAATGGCTTCAGAGGCAAGATATAACAACCTTCCATCTCAAAAGATGGAGGAATACTGCCTCTACCAGTATGCGAGGGCTTGGATATATGCTGAGAAGTGTTGCCAAGGTCTAAAAACAGTGCTCAAAAGCTGTGGTACCAGGCACTGCCTGATACAAGGATCGTATATTACTGACGGCTGGCAGCCGTCGCTGAGACTGGGGACTGATTTATCTACTGACGGCTCTCTGCCGTTGCTGGTACTGGACGGGTTAAACAAGTGGTATTACCTTGCATACCGTAAATTTAGACTTGTAGGTTATGTGGACAAAATTCTACATAATTATGCATAAGAAAATGTTCATGTTAAGTGCGGAGTGTCTGAGTTTAAAATATTATTGTTCTTTTTATGTATAACCAAACATCTTTAACTAACTTACTTATGAAATGTAAGGGTAGGCTCTTTGGACTTGGTGTACCTTGCAGTACAACCAAATGCAGTACAACATACTGACAGTAGCCTACTGCATAAAATGCTCATATAGCTCATAAAAACACATTGGCCCAGGACCAGGAGTGATTGTGATGTCTGAGGTCGGTGGTATATAACTGTATGACTGGACAGACTGGGACACCTGGCAGTCATCCTAGTCAAGGAGTGGTATGGTCATAATATTATTGTCCTGCTAATTCCAAGATGGCGGGCAGTCACTGACACCGCCTTCACTTTACACCGCTCACAGTCTCTTCTCTTATTGTAGCTCCATGGACTGGGCAACTGCTCCCTGTTTCACACAAGCAGGGAGGCTGCTCTGTCACTTCACCAAGAGACCTAAGCAAGGGAAGTTCTATTCCGTTAAACTCCCTGGTCTTCCCCCTCTCATTACTCTAAACGATTCTCTTTACACCCAGTCACTTATAAACTCATTGGTGGTCAAACCACATAACCACTTTTAGTCTAATTCTCCAGACTGAGTTTATAACCATATAACTCCATCGATAACCAGCTTGGAGTATATCTAAACTGTTGTATTATTCTATATTATAAGTTACCATATAATCCAGTTTTCTTTACTCCTTATATATATTATTTATTATTGACTTATATATATTCCCCGAGCATACTCAATATTCCATATATATATATATATATATATATATATATATATATATATATATATATATATATATATCTATATATATATATATATATACTGTATATATATATTAAGAAACGACAGGCAATTACCATAAGATAGTGTGTGTGTATGTGTGTGTAAGAGAGAGAGAGAGAGAGAGAGAGAGAGAGAGAGAGAGAGAGAGAGAGAGAGAGAGAGAGAGAGAGAGAGAGAGCGAAGAATGGGGGCACAACTATCTAAATGCAGATAAACAGGATTAGAAAGGAACACTGAGGAAAATATACTAAATATTAATATTGTACAATAGGAGGCGAATTTGAAGGAAAGATACGAGCGAGAAAGGAGTATTGAGATTCTTCCTCCGTACTCCACACACATAATTTAAAAGATAAGAAATCTCTACCCTTGCCTGAAGAGTGTTTTTTGGTTCGTGTTACCGAGGATGGGTGTTATTCTTCCGTAGACTTTATACACATTGGAGACGACGGTAACCCAATGATATTGTGCAATTATTTTCGAGTAAGAGTTAGATATTTCAAGAATAAAATGTATAGGCTTGAAGACAAATACAAGTGGAACAATATAGTGTTATCAAACTTTCATATTACACGTATTTTAAATATTTATTATGCAAAAATATTGCAGGAGACAAATATATAAGAAATCAATGATTCTTTTAACCCATTCGATTACCGGTGACGTCCTTTTCATTATATTCTGGCAACTAATAGATGATTATATTTAGCTCATGAAGGACGTCTAGCAATTATAACGCTCCACACCATACCAATTAATCCTCGTAACTACCATAGATCCTTCCTGAGCTGCATAACATCGTCTCTATAAAAAAAAAAAAAAAAAAAAGGCTTCGCCGGTGCTGTAAGGGTTAAGACTCTTCTGACAGCCGAATTTGAACCAAAACAAAACATAAGAAGAAAGGTGTAAGAATAGTTGATCATGGAACTATCAGGCAAACATTCAGAAATTTAATAGAAATTGAAGGAGAAAAATATAAAGAAGAACAAATAAAATGTTGACATAATGGAGGAAAGAATTAACCTTTTTTGTACCGATGACGTATTTTTAATTATATTCTTGCTATATTTAGACGATTTTGTGCAACTTAAAAGGATATGTGGTAGTATAAAGGGTTAAGTGAGATACTTCGAATCGTGTCAATTGCTGGAGGCCCATTTTAAGCTGAATAAACACAATTGAATTGTCTAATAGTAGCCAGAATAATGAAAACAAAAACGTCGCCAGGAAAAAAAGGGGTTAAGAGAACAATTATAATATAGGAGTGGAATGATAATTAATTAGAAGGAGAGGAAGTTATAATTGTGAATGATCTGTTAAATAGTAATATCAACTAAAATAAAGTTCAAGGAAGATACCATTAAACCTTAACCCCTGCTGTCCCGATGACGTATTGTTAGCTATATTCTGACTACTATTAGACGATTGTATTCAGTTTCAAAAGAGCCCCCAGCAATTAACAGGCTTTGAAGTACCTCACTTTTCCCTTTGGACTACCACAGATCCTTCTTAAACGGCACAACATCCTGTAAATGTAGTTAGGACAAATGACAAGGCCGTCGCCGGTACAGAGAGGTTTAAGGGGAGATGGATATTTTTTCTAGACCCTCTTCTTCCTCATGTTTAGCCCCATTAGTTTCAGAATTTAAGATGTTTGCCCCATTAGTTTATCGATTGTAAGACCTTTCGCCCCATTTCTTTGTCAATATTAAGACCTTTCGTGCTATTTAGGTGTCGATTTTTTCCCCGACGAATGATAGTGAGCCTTTAGTTTTGGAAGTACCGTCTTTCGGCTGGGACATTATTTATACCGAAATATGAACCCATTAATCTAGAAATACAGGGGAGGTGTGGTGGAGTGGTCTTGCCACTGGCCTGGTAATCCAAAGGTCCCGGGTTCAAATCCCGATGTATCAATGGGAAGATATTATTGGGATGGAATTTGTGCTGTACCTGGTATCAGTGCATCACCACAAGCCCACCGAAACGTCAATAAAATACCCTCGTTGTTCCCTGATTAAATAGCACTGTATGAATATTCCCATATTCAAAATATGCTATAGGGGTGCAATGCCTGGTGAGTTATCTGCTCAACAGGTGGCGTTGTGTGTGTGTAAGTGTGAGAGTCCGAGTGTAGGGGGTGAGACAGCGAAGCACGGGAACGAGGTTGCTTCAGAGATGGGGTCGTTTCGGGCCATGAGTGAGCACCGTGCCTCATGTGAAGGCAAGATGGCAGGTGCTCGTTGTGCTCTACGTGCTTCACATGTCTCACTCCCTAGACTGGAACAAGACCTCACGGGCTTCACTGTTCATTGTAAAGCGGTGAATGTTAAGGCTCTCAGCCTATGCCCGAGAGGAAGTAAGTTGGAATATAGAAAAAGAAAAAAAAAAAAAGAAAAAAAAGAAGGGGCATCTAATGGACGTTTATTTTATGTTTTATTTTTAAGTTTGATGGAGGTATTGGGAAGAAACAAAAACAAATAATAAATATATGAAATAATCGACCAAACAAAAAACCCTTCCCCCTTACATACATTGACAAGGGGGAAGTATAGAAGCTATGATATGATAAGAATGGACAACTGAATTTGAAGCTAATAAACAATGAAAACAAACAATATATACGAGGGTTTTCAACAACATCTAATATAAATAAGTAAGAGTTTCATTTAGAGGGCCTAACCGGGTTAACCCCTTCAGTACCAGAGACGTCCTTTTAACTATATTCTGGCTACTATTAGACGATGTTTACAGTTTAAAAAGGCCCTTCAGCCTGCGAAATATCTCACTTAACCCTTTTTAATACCACAGATCCTTCTTAAACTGCACAAAATCGTTTACGTAAATATAGCTAGGATAAAATGAAAAAGACGTCTTCGGTACAGAAGGGGTTAAGAACAAAATGTTGAACATAAAACCAGTGCCTTTGGATTACATTTTGACTATCTGAAATTGAAATTCTCAATTCAAGGAGTTGGTACAAAATGCATCAATACACACAACTATGCTAGGGCGAACGAGGCATATTACGGACGCTGATTTTATATATTATATATATATATATATATATATATATTTATTTATTTTTTATTTTTTTTGCCAGACGCCGTAATTCCCAAGAATATTAGTAGTTTGTCCCGAATCACTAGGTCAAGTGGCCCGGGCTTGACACCTACCAATAACATTTTGACAGCGAGGGTTCAATCCGCCGACACTTTGATCAGCAGCCGACGCTCTACTGACTATGCCATGGCTTGCGATTGGTTATTGATCTTCTAAAATGCTCAAATATGTTGCCACCCCGAGTAGGCCCTCCCCGCTTAGCAGTACTGATACCTATACCCAGTTCCAAATAAGTAGACCAAAATATATAATGTTTTTCCTATATAGCTCACAAACGACTAGATTAATCGAGCTAATATTTTTACAATTTGGGAAGGGTCAACCAGGGAAGACGTGTGGAAAATTACAGCGCATTTGCTCTAGCACTTTTTTAGTTATAGAGGTTGTGGTTCACGATTTCTGGCATACCTATTTGGAACAGGGTAGCGCACTAAAGATCGGTGGTTAGAAAGATCAGCCATGTTTTTTTTTCATTCGCCATTTTGATGCCGTAATTATCGTAGAGCAGGGTGAGATATTCTTTCAAGTAATATATAAATTAGATCCACAAGACCAAACAATATTTCCTGTAACATAATTGCCTAATAATAACCCTTTCTGTACCGGTGATGTCTGATTTATTTTATTTCAGCTGCATTTCGACGATTATATTATGCTTAGGAAGGACACATGGTAGCTAAATGAATCAATTGAGATAGTTTGTAACCTTTTAATGGGTAGATGTCCATCCTAACCTGACTAAAATCGTCTAATAGTTGCCAGAATACATTAAAAAGGACGTCGCTGGTAGAGAATGGGTAAATAATGGATATGGTCGAATATAAATGTAGAGAAGCTAGTGACATCAGAGGCACCAATATGGCGGAGGTTGTTCGATATCTGTTACTATAACCTATATTAATGTGTCTATCTCGCACCTACAGTATCTCGCACCTCATTTCAAATAAGTAGGCCAAAACTCTTGAACATTATACCTCTTTAACTCACAAACGACTAGAGTAATCGAGCTAATATTTCTATCTCTTGGGCAGGGTCAGCCAGGAAATAGGTGTGGACATTTACAGCCCATTTACTCTAGCCTTTATTTTGTCTTACAGAGGTTTGGTTTCACGATTTCTGGACTACCTATACGGAACAGTGTATAGAACCCTATCAACAAGGTACAGAGGCAGGCTGAGTATCTGACCACTGATACCAAACAACAGCCACAGCCATTCACAGCCTAATAAAACCCCAACTTACCGAATTCTAACTTAGCGAACTGCAGATTAAGAGGGCCCCTAATGCAAGTTTATTAAATTATCAATCGCCTTGATAGTAACAAAATAATAAAATATTATATATGTTACACTACAGGTAACGCGTGTAACATTACCGAAAAACCTTGAATTTACACGAAGCACAAATGTTTTCCAAAGTGGTTAAATTGTGCAGCATTCTGTTAAATGCTATCATAGTCTGTCGCACATCCAAACTCTTAAGGGTGACTTGGACAAATATCTTGCCTCAAATTCCCGACTGACTGTGCTTGTGCTCGAAAAGTATTGTATATTTATTTATACTCACAATTACCTATTTCTCACCAATCACGAAGAGAGGATCATTATATATGCTGCTGCTTGCTTTCCTTTGTAAATTAGTTTATACATGGCATCTCTCACTGTATTTCACAAGGCACAGTTACTGCAAGTATCAAATTTAGCAGGATTGATACTACACGTTTGGCAGACACAACACAGCACAAGATCCATAGTACCCAATGACAGCTAAGTAAAGATAGATAGAGAGATAGATATATAGACAGATAGATAGAACCTGTTATACGAGAGATCGGACATCTTAATGTTTGGACACCCTTTTAGTGCCACAATTTTCGAAAAATCGGGATGATATTTTGTTTTTGATCACATCAAATTTAGATCCAAGGGGCAAGTAATCTATCCTGTACAAGTAATGCCTTATGTTAACCCTTTCTGTACCGGTGACGTAGTCACAGAGTGTGAGGTGAGGTTGAATGTCCAGGTTATAGAGAATGTCAGCTTGTTTAAGTATTTGGGCAGTGTGATGAGTAAAGATGGGAGTATGGAGGATGAAGTGCAGGAGAGGGTGCAACGGGGGAAGAGGATTGTAGGAATGCTGGGAGTAGTGACAAGGAATAGCGTGGTCAGCATGGAAGTAAATAAGTCATTGCATGATAGTGTGTTAATCCCGACAGTGACGTACGGTAGTGAAGCATGAACATTGTTGAAGAGGCACGAATCAAGAATGAGAATAGGGAATTACATGGAGTGATAGCCAGATGAATGAGGAAGTACGAGAGCGGTGTGGTGTGAATGTGCTGGAGAGTGTGAAAAGAAACACCTTGAGATGGTTCGGCCATATGGAGCATATGGGAAGCGAGAGTATGACTAAGAGAGTTTACAAGAGTGAGGTGGAAGGACAGAGAGGGAGAGGGAGACCGGGAGTGAGGTGGAACGATGGAGTTGAGAAGTCTATGCGTGAAAGCAGCGTTGGTTGGGAGGAGGGGGCGTCGGCAGACAGGGAACAGAGGTGCACGGGGGCGATTCATTCATGGCCACCCCTCTGGGGATAATCACGTCTGGCAATAGATAGATAGATTGTCTTGTTTGCGTTCCATACTGAGTTAAATGGGTGTGTCCCCATTAATGTTCTTGAATGTACTGGTACCAATAGTCTATTCGTTATAAGTAGGCTAAAAATCGTGACCTCCAACTTCCTGTAACTAAAAAAGGGTTAGAGTGATTGAGCTGACATTTCTACCATTTGAGAAGATTCGGCCAGGGAATAGATGTCAGAATGTACAGCCCATTTACTCTATCCCTTTTTGAGCTTACAGAGATTGGGGTTCACAATGTTTGGTCTACGTATATTGAACGTACTGGTACCTAGCAACAACACAAGCTAATGCCCTATATCAGCCCCGCCAGGCATCATCAAGCTCTAACTACAATCAAACGGGCAATCAGGGTTACCAATGAAAACACAAAATACCGCTAGATCCTTTTTCAAAAGTCGCCTGAATGATGCTAGATAGTAAAATAATAAACGAACCAAATCGCTAGAATAATGCCATAATCTCAAGAATAAGGCTCTATAATCGTTGAAATTTCTAGAATCTCGCTCTAAAATGACTGAAATCTCTAGAATATCGCTAGGAATTATGCCGCTAGATGTAAACAAAACGGCCGCTAGCTTAAAATAAATTCCAATAGACCAAGCGGTAAAGTAGCTAAAATGGCAACACTGCAGGCAACCCTAAAGCGGAATTCACAGCAAACGCAACCAACCATGAGAGACACATACATATCATAATTATATAAGTCTCACTTCAAAGATTAGTGGCTATTATATATAATTATATATATATATATTGTGTTCTCTGTTCAGACTTGTTCGGATTTCATATTTACACTCGGTAACATTATGAGTTTAGCTGGCTAAATTTATAAGTGTTGGTATATTATCCTGGGTGCCTCAAGATTCACTGTTAAATTATGCCTGATCAAAGAGAGAGAGAGAGAGAGAGAGAGACTCAGATCACTGGGAATTGACGGCATATTAGTCCATTCATTATAGGTAGACCAAAAATTGTAACTCCAAGCCTCTGTAACTCAAAATGGGCTATACATATCCAAATCCCTGACTCACTCTTCCCAAATGGTGAAAATATTAGCTCAATTACTCAAGTCGGTTATGAGTTATAGAGGTTAATGGTCAAAATTATTGGATATTCCTATAATGAATGGATGATAGAAGTATGTCGGTTGCATGGAGTTTGTTAAGGTCTTAACCCGGGAAAGACGCCGAGCCTCCTAAGAGGTTTTACTGGGTGAATGTGCCAGGACTCTTAGGAGGTTAGGCATAAAACATGCCTTTCAAAACATCCCACTGGCACTCAAAACAAAGCAATATGTGATTAAGTGAGATAATTTTCCTCCATACCTCCTATCACACCTCCACATGTGTCCAAACCACCCCCTTCCCCCCCTCACAGTTATCACCTATTTTTCCTCTTATTCCCCCTTTTATCGGGTAATTTTCGGCGCGAATTTCCCGCCCGCGGTCTCAGGGCCACAAGGGAGGCAGTTAGAGATCCTAGTAACAGAGAGACTTCACTTGCAAGACCACAGTATCGATCGGGAAGTGAGAGAGTGAGGGTATACGTCGCGCCGGCTTTCCCCTCCTAATACGATCGGTCAGTAATAATACGTCTTTTTCACCCCCCAAATACTATTCCAATATTTTTCATATACAGTACAAGTTTTTGGTATTTTCACTTTGAATCGACACCTAGAAGGAATGTATAATTCAATTAATATACAACTATATTTAAGCTGATACCATCGCCACAATTGCCTGAATTGTTTTTGGAAAAATAGCTTGTGAGACACCAGCTTTGACTCCCGGATTAAGATAAGTCGGCTGAGGGTTTACAATATGGTAGCAGTGGAATCAAAGGACTCTTATGGGTAAATATCCCATGGCCTCTCCATATATTCTTTTCTCCATGTTCGGTAGTAATACAATGGGAGGAGTCTGCACCTTACATTATTACTGCCGGAGTCCCCAAAGGAAGCCTATTAGGACCTATACTTTGGAATACTTTTTTGATGCAGTTCTACAATTCCTCAGCTGTAGCCTATACTGACGATCTGACCATCAACAGGAGTTAGACGCGGGAGGGACGAGAGGAGGCCACACTTCAGCTTCAGAGGGACATCTCAGACCGTTATCTCTACATGGGGACAACTATGGCGGGTAAAGTTTGCAGCAGAGAGAAGCCAATACAAAACAAATATATAATAGGTAATATTAATTATATATATATATATATATATATATATATATATGTATATATATATCTATCTATCTATCTATTGCCTGACGCCGTGATCCCCGAAGGGGTGGCCACGAACGAACCGCCCCCATGCACCTCTGTCCCCAGTCAGTCGACGCCCCTCCCCCCAACCAGCACCACCTTCGTTCATGTACTTCCTCACTCCATCCTTCCACCTCATATTCGGTCTACCTCTCCCCCTCTGTCCCTCCACCTCGCTCTCATACACCCTCTTAGTCATTCTCTCGCTTTCCATACGTTCCATATGGCCGAACCATCTCAAGTTGTTCCTTTTCACACTTTCCAGCACATCTACCTCCACACCACACCTCCTTCTTACTTCCTCATTAGTCTGTCTATCCCTCCATGTAACTCCGCACGCACTCCTTAAGTAATTCATTTCCACTGCTCTCACTCTTGGTCTGAGTCTCTCAACCAACGTCCATGCTTCGCTTCCGTAAGTCAGTGTCGGGATTACCACACTGTCATGCAAGGACTTCTTCACTTCCATACTGACCACCCTATTTCTTGTTACTGCTTTTAGCGTTCCTACAACCCTCTTCCCCTGTTGTACCCTCTCCCGCACCTCTTCATCCATAGTCCCATCTTTACTCAACACACTGCCCAGATACTTAAAAGAGTTGACGATCTCCATAGCCTGACCGTTCAGCTTCACCTCACACTCTGTGACTTCACCCCTTTCGAAGACCATAACCTTGCTCTTCCCCGTATTTACCTTCAAATTCCGTTTTTCGCACACTGTTCCAAACTCATTTACCAGACCCTGCAACTCCCATTCATTATCACTCATCAGAACTGTATCATCCGCAGTACAGTATACAGTATACAGCATACAGTATATATATATTGTATATATATATATATATATATATATATATATATATATATATATATATATATATATATATATATATATATATATATATATATATACCGGTATATATATATATATATATATATATATAGAGATAAATAGATAAATGACAAATGTATATACAAAAACACGAGAATAAGGGATCTAGAAAATAGCTCGACTCTAAAAATGGGTGGTGATGTCATGAAGGAAGTTGACCACATTTCAATACTAGGGGTAACCTTTGATAGATCCCTCTTGTAACTCCTGTAATAAAATACAAATATTTAGCCTTACAGTACTTTTGACTGAAATTAGCAATTTTACTTGATTTAGGGATGGTTTCTCGAACGCTAAAATAGGTAAAATATAATGCAAGATGTATGTCTATAATTAATTTACTATGGGAACTGTAAACACTGATTACAATACCGCATTAGTTATAAGGTTTTAGGATACTTGTCCTATTTCTTTGCCAATACTAATTTTTAGTTTTTTTGCAATTTAGGTGTCGATTTTTCTCTGGCAAGCGAAAACGAGCAGCTGCGGGAAAACTCATGAGATGTTCTACTGGGGGGCTGCGGGAAGACTCATAAGAACCTAGGCCTAAAAAAAAAGCATTTAAAACACCCCAGTGGCACTAAAAAAAAAGCAATTTGTGTTTAGGTGAGATAATTTCCCTCCATTACTTGCTACCACTCCTACACATGTGCCCCCCCCCCCCCCTTTTCCCCCCTCCTCAATTATCTGGTATTTTCTCAATTATTCCCGATATTTATCGAGTATTTTCGTGGGAGGACATGTGGGAGAGAGGGAGGAGGGTGGAGGAGTGTAACTCCGACCCTCCAAGCCAGTCAGAGTCCACCCCTTGTCTCTCAGTGCCATGAGAGAGGGAGGTGTGCCTGTCCTGCCGGTCTGGGTCAGATTACGACCGCGGGGCTAAAATATAAAATGTTCACCAGCCAATTGCTGTTACCACTTGTTTTATTGCTTTCCCATGTTCATATGTTCATATTAAAAGTAAAATAGGCGCATATGGATAAGTATTAATTATATATATGGTAAATTAACGATTTTAGTGAGGAATGAATCAGAATACCTTCGCACTGGGGTATGGTGTATATTACAGAGGCTTAGCACTTTACAAGTTTAGGAGGACTCGGCCTTAGGCCGAAAAATTTGCAGATGCACAAATTTACTAAAGTATATTTCCCTATTTATTTATTATTTTTAATTTATTTTTAAGCCCAATGGAGGTACGGCGAGGAAACTCAAAAAATTAATATATAGAAAAAAGAATATAATATGACTATTATTCACTGGCAGCCTGTGTACTGGACACACTGATTATCTTAACTCATTAATTCCAAATTGAAAATTACTCTCAGGAAATTGCCGCACCTATAATTTGTTCAACCTCAAATAAATATTGGCCGAAGCAAATAGATTTCTTATTGTAGATGATAATGCTCGGGCTCCTATGCTTAACCAGTGCTATTAAGAAAGATAAAACAAGGCGGGGGGGGGGGGGGGGGGAGCAACTTGAGAGAGAGAGAGAGAGAGAGAGAGTCGTATGCACATATACGTAGAACTAGTATTCATAAATCAGCTGGGTAATTGGGCTGGCGAGAGAGTTACAAGGATTTACAACGAATAGTTAGTATTTCAAAGCCTTTGCGGTTCATTCCGGGGAGATACTCGAAGTGGATATAGGGAGATTGTGTAGCGCACCACACTCACTAGAGTACGCAATATACTATTTACTCTCTTGAACTGCTCTACTGAAGAAGTGTTTACACATTCTGAAGGAAATTTGTTCCAGGAAGAACAGATCTTACAAAGACTATACCCTGTTCAAAATAAGTAGGCTAAAACTCTTGAACATTAACCTCCATAACTAACAAATGACTAGAGTAAGCCAGCTAATGTTTCTACCATTTTGGAAGGGTCAGCCAGGGAATAGTTTTGGAATTTTACGGCTCATTTGCTCTAGCCACTTTTGAGTTACACGATATCTGGACTACCTATTTGGAACAGGGTATAGTGCTGAAAAGAGAGAGAGAGAGAGAGAGAGAGAGAGAGAGAGAGAGAGAGAGAGAGAGAGAGAGAGAGAGAGAGAGAGAGAGAGAGAGAGGAGGAGGAGGAGGAGGAGGAGAAGGGAGGGGTTGAGGAGCATATACAAATTAACTGTCATTAACTCAATTTAGCTTATCATCTGCTCAACACAACCTCCGAAGTAGCCGAGAGTATGTACATAGACTACCTTACACACACACACGTAAACCCTGCCTAGGCAAACTCTTTGGTCTCTGTCTATCCTCTAACATCTTCCCTTCATGCTGGAAGTTTGCTCTCATTCAACCTGTCCCAAAGAAGGGTGACCGCTCTCAACCCTCCAACTATCGTCCAATTGCTCTCATCTCTTGTATTTCTAAAGTTTTTGAAACTATTCTTGCTTCCAAATTTCTTAAGCATTTCTCTTCTCGTAATCTGCTCTCAGATCGCTAGTATGGCTTCCTTAAGGGTCGCTCTACTGGTGATCTTCTTTCATATCTTACTAACTCTTGGTCATCCTCCTTTCGGGACTTCGGTGAGACTTTTTCTATTGCCCTAGACATAATTATCGAAAGCCTTCGATAGAGTCTGGCACAAATTTTTAATTTCTAAACTATCCTCATTCGGTTAATATCCATCCATCTGTGCCTTTGTCTCTAATTTCCTTTCCGGCCGTTACATAGCTGTGGTTGTGGACGGCCATCGCTCACTTCTTCACCCTATAAACTCTGGTGTTCCTCAGGGCTCTGTCCTATCTCCTATTCTCTTTCTAATTTTGTATAAATGAACTTCTCAACTGTACCTCAATTCCCAGCCATTCATATGCAGACGACTCAACCTTACACTACTCCATTAGTTTTTCAGAATGCCCCAGCCAGCAATCCCTCAATGACAAACGTAATGAAGCCATAGAACATTTGAATTCTGATCTAACTACTATCTCCAATTGGGGCAGAGAAAACCTTGTTGCCTTTAATGCTTCCAAAACCCAATTTCTCCATCTATCTACCCATCCAGAACTCCCAGCGGACTATCCCTTATTCTTCAACAATACAAAAATCAATCCTTCATCTTCTCTCAATATTCTTGGTGTCTCTTTTTCTTCTGCTCTCATTTGTAAGGACCATATTACCAATCTTTCTAAGGCAGCCTCCCAGAAGCTGGGTGTGCTCAACCGCCTAAGGGAGTTCTTTACCCCTGCACAGCTTCTTGCTCTGTACAGAGGCATAGTGCATCCTTGTATTGAGTATTGTTCACATGAGTGTGGAGGTTCCTCTCACACCGCTCTCCTAGACAAAGTTGAAAAGAAGGCCTTTCGTATCATTAACTCCTGTCCACGCACAAACTCTCTGCAATCTCTCTCTCTCCGCCGCAATGTTGCATCTCTCTCGCTATTCTATCGCTACTATAATAATCAGTGTTCCTCAGAGCTTTCCCAGTGTATACCACCTCCTTTACGTAGGGCACGTGGTACCCGTCTTGCAACGCAATCCCACCCCTACTCTGTGCAACTCTCCAACCCAAGAGTGAAACGTTACTCTCAAACTTTCTTCTATGCAACAGCTGAGCTCTGGAACTCTCTCCCAGAATCAGTCTTTCCCTCTTCCTATGACTTAAATTGCTTCAAACTCCGTGTGTCCAGGCATTTTGGCTCGAATGTCCCTTGATTTTGGCCCTGTCACTCTTTCAATTATGGGGGAGGCACTCGCTATGGGCAGTTCTGCCTTTTGCCTCCCTCACTCACATAGAAGAAGAAAAAAAAAAAAAAAAAAAAAAAACAAAACACACACACACAACATACACACACACACACAACACACATTATCAACCACCCACACAAGCCTCCCTAACCAGCCAATTACAGTAACGCTAGCGAGGTTATAATGGTTCTCTGTACCACTATAAGAATGCCGACATACAGTGTACTGTATATGCATGTGTTTGGTAATTTTGTTGTTTTTGTTTTTTTTGCCTGTCTTTTATTCTATTCTATTTTGTTTCCTAATAAGTGTATGAAGGAGACAAATGTGAAAGTTGCCTGTAACAAGTGTCCCCCATTATTTCAGAGAGTAATAGAGAGCCAAATTCAATTAGGTACGTCAGAGGAAAACTGTCTGTACACACGGAGGTTGAAGACCTATACACACACCATCATCATCAGCAGCAGCGTGCCTCTCTCACTCTCACTCTCTCTCTCTCACCCTCGTGCGCTCTCTCTCTCTCTCTCTCGTAGGAGAGACGGGGTTAGCCAGTCTTTTAGGAAGTAGCGTCCCTGTGAATCCAAGCTACATCTACTTCGACTTTTCCTATACTGTAGGTATAGTTATAAGACTGCTTCTCTATTCTTTACACTTGCACATAATTAACTTACGTAATATTGAGGACCCTACTGCTACCTCATGCGTGGGAAGAGAGGCTTTGGACACCTCTATAAATAACACCATTTAATGCCTACAGGTTATGAGAGACTGGAATTGGAGGAATTCCAGGCGGTGGGGACCGATACATGGAGTGTGGCTGCAGTGCCCCGATAAGCCCACTCCTTACGTGTAATGTTTGACCAGTCCCTGTGACCGTTCTATAGTGCATCTGGCTGGACTGCTCTTAGGTGAGAGAGCTTTACTGCCATGTTGGTTGCCAGTCCAACTAAAATACCCAGGTTTGTCTACTGGAATAAGTGTAATATCCCTTGATCACTTGATTCTAGAGTCTGGCCGTTTGAAGGTGGTTTGTAGTACTTAGTAAGGATTCAGGCTATCGCTGTCACTCCTTTCGGAAAATCAATGCCTTTAGGACACGAGTGCTGCTCAGTTGGGAACTGCGGCACGTTGGGACTGTCTGACTTCAGGGAGACCTTTGGTTTAGTGTGACATACATAACAAAGTCAGAATCTAGAACAGAATAAACACCATTGACGAATAGGCGGATGCGGATGACGCGGGAATAATTAACCACCAAACCCCCTTTTTATAGCATTGTATTGGTCATTAGTTTTCTTTGAAGTTAGAGGCATTTACAAAGTATTTGAACAGTTAGAACAAATCTAAAACCATGTCAGCTACTAGTACTACAGAACTCAAAACAACTTGTGCTAAGTGCAAGAAGCTAAAGTGGTGCATCAACTTTAAAGAAGGTGCATATGCTAGCATCCACCATGATGGTCTCTGTCTATTTTGTGAGATAGAAGGCAAACTCATGAAGGAGGTAGCTGGGATTAACACTCAAGCCGCGGCGCCTGACATATGTCGGGCGAGAGAATAATGGCCACCCCTGCAGTGCCCGATATTAGTCGGGCAGGATTTTGAGCACATTATCGGCTCTGAGAGAGAGTCCACGCGTTGGGAGGACGATAGGCGGGCTCTGACCGTTCGGCACGGCCCTAGTGCCGCGACTGACACCACATCTGCAACATTCCACACCCACTGCCTCGCGAGATCAGGGAAATACTGGGGAAATTACCATATTTTAGGGTTTTTCACGTCTCGTTGCACGATCGCTACAAGATAACCCGTGGTCGTACAAGGATGATTCAGGTGTCTTTGGAAAGCTCTATTATCGCCCTTTCACGGATACATTATTGTATTACGCTCTGGCTCTTGTTTATGCATGAACAAGAGCACGTTTAGGGTAAATATGCTCACCTGGCAGGTAGTAGAAGTTACAAACATCCCCGTCGGTAAGGGGTTAAGGAACAATTAAAGCAAAGAGGCACAGAAAATACAATTCTAAAGAACGAAGTTTCTGAAGGAATAAAATAAATAGAAGAGTTGAAAAAGGCAATAGATAGCCTTATAACTGAAGCTATTGAGAGAGTGGCAGCCATTACTTGAAACACAAGCACAAGGTATGCAGGTGCAATTAAGCAAAATACAAATGTAGTGCCATTCAAGGAGGCAACAATTGAAGCAGCAACTACAGAAGAGGTTGCAATTCTTGCTACAACTAGTGCTAGTGACCCTCGCTATGCTTGAAAATAGGCCACACACAAAAAGAAAAAAAAAGACCAGACAGGAATATGAGGTTAACACCTCAAATAGATTCAGTCTTCTAGACCATGCCAAAAGTCAGTATGACTTCCCTATATCCTCAGAGAACAGAGGAAAAAAGGATCGTCAAGTGCAGAGTGGGCAGCGAAATGTTAAGCCTACTATGAATCATTCAAACAATAAAGGGACCAAACTTTACATGTCAAGCAGGTTTGGTCTTGTTAGTGACAAAGAGACGAAAACAATTTTGATTGGGGATTCTCAGGTCAAAGGCCAAGAGTCTCACTTTGTTTAATTTCGCCGAGATGTGAGAAAGGTGAAGAGCCTCGCAGGTGCAAGGACTTCCCAGATCACAAAGGAAGAGGAAAAAGTCTGGTCTAAGACTAAGGGGACGGCAATAATAGCCCAGGTCAGTGGTAATGACCTGTTTCTCAAAAGAAATAAAATCGGTGCCACAGAGTCAATAATAGGAGAGGTCATGACTCTGGCTGATGAGCTCCGACTTAAGACAGACAGAGGCATGATACTTGGTATTTTACCCAGGATGTATGGAGGGGATTGTGCTACCAGCAAAGCAATAGGCTTAAATGGTAGGTTAGCTGACCTGTGTACCCAGAAAGGGGTGAGATTTGTGGACCCATTTGATGAGTTCTATGGGAAGCGCAACCTCTACCTCCGTGACGATGTGCACTTCAAGCTTGGTGATTTCCTAAATCACCATCTTTACAGTTTGCTTAGGGCAAGCAAAAATGTAGAAAGCATCAACGAGCATGGAAAGAACAATTCATCACCAGCAGTTGATCTCAAACTTCCAAAAAGAGGTCCCACAAAAGAAGAAGTTCGTCTCTCTGAGAGCAAGAATACCTCTCAACAAATGGCAGAGTTCCCCAATAGATTGAGAGATGCCTCGTAACTCCCTAACTCCCTCGTAACTCGTAACTCCTTGGCAACCTCAGTTGCCAATTTCTGAACCACTAGATAGTGGTTCTTCTACCTCAGGTGAGGATTCACCAAACATAGCGAATTGCAACACCTCTGATAGTGTACAGAGAAATAGTGTGCAAGAAAATGCACTACCCCCAGAGACCCCTTTCTCTTCGGGAAATGGGGTAAGCTAGGGGGTTCTAAGAAAAACGAGAATCCCCTCAACGTAGTATCATTTAATGCCAGGTCAATTAGGAATTAATTCTCCAAACTTCGGGCATTGTTGTATACAGAATGCTTCGATGTAGTGGCTATCACTGAATCCTGGATTCACAGTGATACCAGAGATTATTTTTGGGAATTTGAAATTCCTGGATATACAATGTTCCACAAAGACCGAACCATGCAGGAAGGGGGCGGAATTCTTTTGTACATCAGATATTTACTAAACCTAATTGACTGCAAGATCAGGTCAGAACATGAACTGCTTGAAGTAGACCTCAATCTAGGTAACTCTATCTATAGGATTGTTCTGGTGTACAGGCCTCCACATCAAAATGTTGAAAAGGATGAACTTCTGTACACAAGACTGAGTGCTGTTATCGAGGGTAAAACCAGTGTGGTCTTAGGTGACTTCAATTGCCTAGTAAACTGGGAAGCAAGAACTGCCGATGCTGAAGGTAGGCATCTTGTGGACGATAAGTTTTTAAATTTGAAGGCCTTCGGGGAACCTTATCCCAGATCAGACTTGAGGGTGAGAATGTTAATGCGATTTGGTGCTCATTCAAACAGCAGTTTATGGATCGACAAGCTGCATTCGTTCCTACTAAACTTACCAAATCAGGCTCAACCCAACCAAAATGGTTCACAGGAGTCAGCTTCAGCAATTATAAATAGAAAGGTTGCATACAGAAAGGCCAAAATAAATCAAGACCAAAGTGATTTAGATTCCTTCAAAAATATGTGTAGAAGAGTGAAATTTCTTATAAAGGAAGCAAAGGAGAATGAAGAACTAAGGGTTGCAACCCTCTACAAAGAGAGTCCTAAAGAGTTCTTCATTTATGTGAACAGCAGGAAGCCAAAAGTAGCATTGGACCTCTAAAGGATCCAACAAGCCAACTTCAAACTTCTGACACTGATATAGCTAAATCCCTAAACGACTATTTTGCCTCAG
Organism: Paralithodes platypus; assembly: GCA_032716605.1. Lineage (NCBI taxonomy): Eukaryota > Metazoa > Arthropoda > Malacostraca > Decapoda > Lithodidae > Paralithodes > Paralithodes platypus. The sequence goes on along the minus strand of CM064509.1, from coordinate 13,604,108 downwards.
TATTCACAAGGAAAAATATCAGTGACATAGCAAGTCCAGGATTAGTGCATGATGGTGAAGTTTTTAGCAAAATCAGATGTACCCCAGAGGATGTAGCACAAAGAATAGATAAGTTATATAGGTTCAAGTCATCCGGCCCAGATGGCTTTCTTCCTCGAGTTGTATGTGAAGTGCGAGATGGATGAAATCGCACCTTTCTTAGCAGACATCTTCAATAAATCACTAGAAGTCCCTGAAGACTGGAAACTGGCCAATGTGACCCCAATCTTTAAGAAAGGGGATCACGAGTGTCCCAAGAATTATCGGCCAATTAGCTTGACTTCTATCATAGCAAAATACTTAGAAGGGATACTAGTAGACAAGATAGTTGACTACCTACAAACCCACAATTTAATTACAGATTCCCAACATGGATTCAGGCGACACCGATCATGTCTTACCAATTTGCTGGAATTTTTCCATGAAATGCTGAGTGAGTATGACAAAAGTAGAGCCATAGACATTCTTTACTTTGATTTTCAAAAAGCTTTTGACAAAGTGCCTCATTGCAGGCTAATGTCAAAAGTGAATGCGCTAGGTATCAATACAGAGGTCATGGAAGCTTGGAAACATGGAAACATTCCAAAGCTTGGAATGAATGTGAAAGACCCCAAATGGGTTTGAACAGCTCAAGATGGACCTCAACAGACTGGGTGAATGGTCGGAGACATGGCAGATGCCTCTAAACTTGGAAAAGTGCAAGGTGATGCATATCGGCCAAGCAAACCCCAATTCAGGCTATTCATTATTGGGAATGCCTCTGGAAGTGACTGACTCGGAAAAGGATTTTGGTGTTCTGATTAGCAGTGACCTAAAGTTTTCCAAGAAATGCATTGAAATAGAGAAGAAAGCTCAGCAATTATTGGGCTATATTAAGAGGCAATTTAAGTATAGAAATAAGGAAATAGTCCTCACACTTTATAACGTTCTAATACGGTCTCTCCTGGAGTATGCTGTTCAATTCTGGTCTCATGCACTCAGGAGAGATATAGAGCGACTGGAAAGAATACAAGCTAGGGCTACAAAACTTATTCCATCGCTTAGAAGAATGAATTATGAGGACCGGTTGAGAGCTCTTGATCTCTTCCCATTGGTGACCCGCAGACTACGAGGTCAGCTCATTCAAGTTTTTAAAATATTTAATCGGTTTGACAATGTGGATTATAGAAAAATGCTTAGCCTCAATATGAATACAACCGGCAACCATGGCTGGAAATTAGAATTGAAAAGGTTCAGCACTAGTATCTGTGGAAACTTTTTCACATATAAAATCTGTTCTACCTGGAACAAACTTTCCTCCGAAGTTGTAAATAGTTCTTCTGTATAGCAGTTCAAGAAGAGAGTAGATAGTATTTTGCACACTCTGTAAAGAGTGTAGTCCACTAAAAAGTCTCTCTCCTTCCACTTTTAGTATCTCCTCGGAATGTACCGCAAGGTCTCTGATACACTAACTATTCCTTGTAACTCTCTCTCGCTCTCTCGTCCAGTATTAATAGGCCACATGCACAGCCCAACAAATATATACCCACAACATAAACACCACCTCTGTATCACTATCAATCATTATTGGCACACTCATACATATATATGATGAATGCTGCTCTTATATCGCTGCATGTATAACAACATCATTCTAGTTTTATATGTTCATGCATACACATGAACAATGGTCTTGATTGCAAACATGCACACACATCCATGTACACACATACATACTCTCTCTCTCTCTCCCTCACACACACATATACACACACACACACACACAAAAGTCACCAACATAAATGCCCTAATCAACATCTGGAAAACACACGCAACACACAGACACACGTTTGCCAACCTCCACACGCATACACACACCCTAACCAACTTCTACTCAAGCCACACACATAATCAAACACACAAAACACATACACGCCCAAATAAGCCTCTACACACACACACACATAAACCAACACAAAACACACACACGCCCAAACCAACCTCTACCCAGCACAGACACACACACACACACACACACATTAATAAGTAATGTCCCGGCCTTAAACACCCACTTTGCTTCAATTTTTTGGCCGTGTTCCCCGGCATTAGCAACCAGAACCCACCACCGCCGATCATCATAGTCCACGGAATTTATTGTATAATGAGTGCAGGCCCGCTTTCCACCTTGTTATATGCAACCTAGATCGGGGCTTTTGCACAGTAGGGTTCAATGATGAATGCAGGCCCGCGTTCCACCTTGTTATGTGCAACCCATATCGGGGCTTTCGTACAGTAGGGGTAAATAATGAGTGCAGGCCAGCGTTCCACCTTGTTATATGCAACCCAGATCGGGGCTTTCGTACAGTAGGGGTCAATAATGAGTGCAGACCCGCGTTCCACCTTGTTATATGCAACCTAGATCGGGGCTTTTGCACAGTACGGTTCAATGATGAATGCAGGCCCGCGTTCCACCTTGTTATTTGCAACCCAGATCGGGGCTTTCGTACAGTAGGGGTCAATAATGAGTGCAAGCCAGCGTTCCACCTTGTTATATGCAACCCAGATCGGGGATTTAGCACAGTTGGGTTCAATAATGAGTTCAGGCCCACCTTCCGCCTTGTTATAAAACAAAATAGATCAGGGCTTTACCACAGTAGGGTTCAATAATGAGTGCAGGCCCACGTTCCACCTTTTTATAAACAACCTAGATTGAGGCTTTTGCACAGTAGGGTTCAATAATGAGTATCATGGTAGACAAATTGTTAGAGTAATTGCTTGATTAAGTAACCCTCAAATGAACTGCCACCACTTCCAATATACGGAAGATAATAATTAATAAAGGAATGATAATAGTATCAGACCTTAATATATATATTAGAAGGGAACTGAAACTTAAGTTAATGTAAACTCAATTTATTGAATGGTAAATAGAACTTATTCAGAAGTAATAGTATAGTACTCAAATGTAATAGCAAATAATAATCTAAGTATAAAAGTTTGGCTTTCACAAACACGGACCCCTTAATGTCAACAAATGATGGGGGTCTTCTTCTCTATCGCACTAGAGTCTAGACCATATCTTCACCTTATATTACCTTGGGTTACGCCCTCTTAATGACGCCTCACCATACATTATGAATCTTACATAACTCTTAACCAATACCTGTCAAGATTACATAACAGGGGTGTGGTTTAAACCCTCAATCACGCCCAAATCATATGTGAAACACACCCCGATCACACCCCATCCACATCTCGATCACGTGATAGTGGGTAGGAGTGATTTGATGATACCAGTGATGATACATGTGATTCCCATGACCTGTTCCTCTGAAAGGTCAACTGAATACATTGTCTTTTCCTGTCGCCTGCACTCGTTGTATGTAATACAAGAAATACAATTCAATACAATTCACTGTCTCTCACTTCACACACTCACCCCCGAATTTACCGGATGATAACAGGTTTTTCACAATACCTAGACGGAGGTCTTTAAAAAATTAAAAATTAAAAATACAATGATAACTAAATCTAAGTTGTTATAATAGGAATATTAGTAAAAATTGTTATAATTAAAGTGACCCCTGTAAATATGTAAGTAAGGAATACAATTTGTTAAGTAAGCAAATAGGAGTACATAATATGAGTGAAAGCCCGTCTTCCACTTTGGTATAAACAACCAAGCTCGGGACTTTAGCACAGAGGGTTCAATAATGAGTGCAAACCCGCGTTCCACTTTGTTATGAATAACCTAGATCGAGGATTTAGCACAGTAGGGTTCAATAATGAGTGCAGGCCCACATTCCACCTGTCTTATAAACAACCTAGATCGGGATTTTAGCACAGTAGGTTTCAATAATGAGTGCAGGCTCGCATTCCACCTTGCTAGAAACAACCTAGATCGGAGCTTTAGCACAGTAGGGTTCAATAATGAGTGCAGGCCCACGTTCCACCTTGTTTTAAACAGCCTAGATCAGGGCTGTAGCACAGTAGGGTTCAATGAGTGCAGGCCCGCATTCCACCTTATTATAAACAACCTAGATCAGAGCTTTACACATTAGGGTTAACAAATAAGTGCAGGGCCATATTCCACCTTGTTATAAGCAACCTAGATTGGGGCTTTAGCACAGTAGAGTTCAATAATTAGTGCAGGCCCGCATTCCAACTTGTTAAAAAAAAACTAAATCGGGGCTTTAGCACAGTAGGGTTCAATTATGAGTGCAGGCCCGAGTTCCACCTTGTTATTAACAACCTGTCATAACTTGACATTAATTAAGTGTACCTTGATTTATTCGCCAATAAATTTTCTTTCGTAACAATAATATAAGTTCTTTCGTTAATATGTAGTTTAATTATTACATTCATACATTATAGTATCCAATTTAATGTGCTGGTATTGATCAATGTATATGCGAATGTATGATTGTACCTTGGGTATAAGATAGATATGAAAGATGTAACCCTTTAGTTAAGACTTAAGATTCGTAACCGAGGTCCTGTATGTAAACAAAGGAGACCTCACTTGTTGTATAGAAGTCCATCTGCCAACATCCAATATTAGTGATCATCAATAACCTGCTACATCCTCCACTCAACTTCTTCAATACTTCGCTCTACATTCAGATATAAGCCTTTTCTATAACCACTGGGACCCATATTATTTTATGAGTGCTTAAATTTATGTTTTAAATCATCATTTTCAAGGTGATTATTTCCTGTTTCATATTATATAGCTCTTGTCCCCACAGTCCAGACAAGATATGGTCCTTCGAACTTTTCTTACTTCCCCCTACTTGCCTTTCTCCCTGTCTCATTTATATTATTAGCTTTTACCCCACATAGGCCAATATTTTTGGGGAGGCCTGCAATGCTTTTCACTAGTGCCGCCGGTCTTTAGCCTGGCTTTCTTTCTCGTGGCCGGGAGTGTTGCCGCACTAGGCCATATTTGTGCAGGGAGTCCTCAAGTTCTCTTGCCTTATTTTTTTGGCACTTTTTTGTCTATTCTGGCTTATGTGGCGGGGTGATAACAAATGTTTGGTGGCTGCAGGCAGTATAGGTAGTGGATTCCAGCCCGATCCAGCAGCATACCCTCACCCTCTTAAGACCTTAGCGCTCTTGGGAAACAGTTCCGTAGATCGCATTTACAACACATATATGAAGACTCATTTGTCGTGCGTAAATTTGCAGTGACAGGAGCTAGGGTTTCTACTATAACAAATACACAAGCTTGGAGGGATTTATTGAGGAGACGGCCGGAGGTAACACTGCTTGTACTGGGGGGTAACAATATAGTGCCTGGTGTCGTACCAAAGGAAGTGGCCCTCCCGTTGGAAGAATTGGCGCGGGAGGTGGAGTTAAGGACCGGGGGTAAATGTCACATCATCGGAATCGAGAAGCGGATTGCACCTCGATACATCCACAGGGCCGAGTACAATAAAATTAGGAATAATATCAATTACCGGATGAAAAGACGTAATCCCTATACACGTACTCGGTACCATAGCTTGGAAGTGCAAGACGCAGAAATCGGCTACGACGGTGTGCATTTAACCCCTGAGGGCCAAGATAGACTCTTCCAGCTCCTTCTGACCATTGCGAGGGGAATTTTCGCCACTACACATCAGGCACCTACTATTTACTGCTTTTCATTGTATTGGGGTTGGTGGTGATAACTTGACTTGACTTTCGGTGTGCTTGGCCTAGCCTAGCTTAGAATTATTTCAACATGCCTGCCACCCTGTCAGAACTTAAGAAAAAGAGAGGGATAGCGAGGGGCTTTTTGACTAGGCTAACTAGGGACTTAGACGCCTTCATTGATCGGGCAGATGCGTCCGAGATGAAGGGCAAAGTTACCCTGATTCAAGTGCCTCAATGAATTGGAGTCAGTCAATGACCAACTTTTTGAACTAAATGACGAGACCGTTGACATTGTGACTATAGCTGGTGACGATGACGAATACTCTGAGACCATGGAAGCGATTTTGGCTAAACTCGAGGCAATCTACAAAAAATCCCCTACTCTAACAAACAGTAGTGCCACGGCAAAGGTAGCAGGAGTTAAGCTACCAACACTTCATCTTCCCAAATTTAGTGGCGACCCGGCAACGTGAACAGAATTCTGGGACCTATTCTGCTGTACCGTGCATGACCACAAAGAGTTGTCAGATGTTCAGCGCTTCACATATTTGCGCGGGCAGCTGGAGGGGGAAGCACAGAAGATGTTGGGGGGATTTAGCCTAATCGCCAGTAGCTACGCCTCCGCAATAGCCCTACTTGAGAAGACATACGGACAAAAAGACCGAATAAAATTCCGCACACATTACGAACTTGTGTGAGTTGTCTGCTCCAGTTTATTAGGTAGGCGCGCTCAAGTTCTATGCCGCTTTCGAGAGTACCATTCGATCCCTCAATACGTTAGATGTCAGCGTCGATGAGATATGTACAGTCATCCTAATGAATAAGTTACCAACACCACTTCGTGAAAACGTAAAAAAGAGCGATGAAATCTACCCCACTCGAATTGCAGTCTTTTATAGAAAATTACCAGGCAGAGGTGTTCAATATGGAGGGAGTCACCAGTGAACCAGAACAGTATAATGCCACAGCTTCTACATTTTCCACCGTTAATAAAAGTACCGGTAAAGTAAAAATGCAAGCCGAGCCCAGGAAATTTGCTTGCTATTTGTGTAGTAGTCCGAAACATGTGTGGTACAAGTGCCCAAAATATCAAAGTAGTGAGGCTAGGATAAATAGAACTAAAAATCTGAAGTTGTGTCAGGGATGCCTCTCCAGGGAGCATGGGGGGCGCGGTTTCACAAATGCTAAATTAAGTCCCTGCCGAGTATGCAATGGCAGGCACTTCCGCACATTATGTCCCCAATCTGCTGGAGAGGTAGCAAGTCAAACTACAGTTGCGACATCTGATCCTGCTCCATCCTCCACAACGTTGTCTGTAGCGTCGGAGAGAGAGACAGTAGTTTTGCCCACAATTATGATGCCAGTTATTAACAATGAAGGTTATTACCATTATCGTGCTTTGCTAGACCAGTGTTCCCAGCGCACTTTTCTTCTGCAATCCTCTCTACCGTCAGTACAGTATATTGCATCAGGAAGAGAGACCTTGAAGCTGCAAGGGTTTACGGAAGCTCAGGGCGAACAGGTGTATGAGGTAGTCACCCTGCAGTACAAGGATAGGGATAGGAATTCATCCTTAATGGCGGTAGTAGTAGACTCCTTACCAGAATACAAGGTATCAACAGGCATCAAAGGTGTAGTAGGCAAATTGCAGGATTCAGGGAATAGGCTAGCCGATTCATTCATAGGCAGTAATGTTAAGCTAGACATGTTGATCGGTGCTGATTATTACTATGACTTAGTGCTACCAGGATATAAACGGAAGGGTAATTTAGTGTTGTTGCCCACCAAGTTTGGGTACGCGATTAGTGGGTCATACAAGGATCATGGAGCCAATACCAATGTTGAAGTCGTGACAATGTTAAAAATTGCGGTCAGTTCAATTAGTGAGTATCTAGAGACAGTCAATGAACCATGTAGTCAAGATTTGTATAAATTGTGGGATATGGACAATTTAGGTATCAAGTCAGGAGAGATAGATACAGAGGCTAGGGATACACTTGAATTGTATGATGAAGCTGTAACCTATTTACCCGAGGAAACCCAGTATTGTGTCCGTTTGCCGTGGCGCAGAAACAGAGGCGACTTGCCGAACAATTACGGTCTGGCGATAGGAAGGTTACGGGGCCTACAGAAGAAATTAATCGCGAATCCGGCGTATTGTCAGCAGTACTGTAATGTTGTTAAAGATCAGCTAAATCGCGGGTTCATAGAGTCCACTGATGAGGAAATTATCACCGATTCGCCTACACATTATGTTGCCCACCACGGGGTTGACCGCGACAGCAAAACTACTCCCATACGCGTCGTGTTTGACTGTTCGGCCAAATTATCACCTTCGGCCTTAAGCCTCAATGATTGCCTGTATACGGGACACTCTTTGGTTCCAGATTTGGCGAAGGTGATGTTGAAGTTTAGATGCAAGCTGTATGGGTTTATAGGCGATATCGAGAAGGCGTTCCTCATGCTTCAGTTGGACAAACGCGTTAGAGACAGTACACGCTTTTTGTGGCCTAGAGACCCCTTTAACGTAGATTCGCCATGTGATGTTTTTCGTTTCAAAGTTGTATTGTTCGGTGCTAGCTGTTCACCATTTCTATTGAATGCCACCATCTTAAAACACTTATCGCAGTTCAATGATGTGAATCTCATCAGCCGAATAAAAAAAGGCCTGTACATCGATAACATACAAGGTACTGCAGACTCAGAGGACAGTCTTATCTCTGATTATTGGCAATTCCAGTGTGCATTCTCGTCAGCCCACATATACTTACGGGAGTGGGTGACCAATAGTCCGTAGTTGAAGTCCATTCTGGAACCGTATGATGGGATGGCTGCCGATCAGTCGTGTCACAAGTACTTAGGCATGCAGTGGCAACCAGGTACAGATAGACTTTCCTTTGGGCATTGGGATTATACATGTGAGTCTTTACCTACCAAGCGAAAATGTCTTAGCCAAGCTGCCCAGTTGTTTGATCCTCTTGGCATCTATTTACCAGTTAGCTACAGGTCGCAGTTATTCCTCCAAATTCTATGGCGTACCAAAATTGGGTGGGACGAGACTATCCCTTCTGATTTACAATCGATCTGGCAAGTGCTGGTGGCAGATTTGGACAATTGTCAGAGTATAAGTTTCCCACGTCAAATCATCTTTAGTAAACGGGTGGCATTACACGCATTTAGTGACGCAAGTAACTCCGCGTATGGTGCTGTAGTGTGCCTGTCTGATGGAGACCAAAGTGCTTTAGTCACTACCAAGGCTCGAGTAGCACCCATGAAGACTGTGACAGTACCTAAATTAGAGTTAACTGCGGTTTTGTTAGCCGCACGTCTTGTTCAATTTATTACAGAGGCACTCAAGGATCATCATGAATTCAATAATGTATATTTGTGGTCCGATAGTTAGATTGCGATTGCATGGTTGCGCAGTCAGAAAGTGTTGCCCGTGTATGTCAGTAATAGAGTGAACGAGATCCATGGACTACTTCCCAATGCTACTAAAAGATATGTGTGCACTAAGGATAACCCGAGCGACCTGTTGACCAGGGGCATTACCGCCAAACAGTTGTCCAATTCTCCGTTGTGGTGGCAGGGGCCTTCGTGGCTAACTTCCACAACAGAGTGGCCAGAGGAACGAGCAACGGCCGTACCAGTTCAGGTAGACTTTCCAGTAGAATCAATGGCCGCAGCAGTAGTCACTCAGGATATTAATGGCATCATAATTGCTTGGGACAGATATAATAGCTATGATATGGCAGTACGGGTCCTTGCATGGGTTAACCGTTATGTATGTAATTTGCGGCAAAAGGTAAAGGGAGAGCTCTTAACTGACACCCCTTCCCTGCTAGTTAGTGAAATGTGAGCCGCTGAAAAATTAATGATTATGACAGTGCAAAGGCAGTCCTATATGAGTCAATGGAGCATCTTGACCAATACCAACCATAATTTACCGGGTACTAATGTCATGAGACAGCTAGAACTATTCGTAGATAATGGTGTGATCAAATGTAGGGGTAGAATTCAGTTGGCCACTATCAGCGATGACAGTAAATATCATATCCTCCTACCATCTAACCATACAATTACGCGTTTGCTTATAGTTAACAGTCATATAGTATGTTCTCATTATGGTGTGGGTCATGTGGTAGCTTATTTGCGCCATAAATGGTGGATCCCACACATGAGACAGACGGTAACAATGGTACTACGAAAGTGTATAGTATGTAAGATATTTCAGGGTCAATCCTACTCACCAAGGAATGCACCTCCCTTGCCTACTATTAGAGTACAGCCTCAAGATCCTTGCTCAGTGACCGGTATAGATTATTCTGGCGCATTATTAGTAAAGGGTAATCCCGCTATTAAGGCTTATATTGTATTATTCACCTGTGCCATCACCAGGGCGATTCACCTAGAAGTAGTAAGTAACATGTCTTGCGAAAGCTTTATGCACACGTTCCGCCGGTTTGTTAGTAGGCAGGGCTTTCTTCAAATAATTCTAAGCGATAACGCGACAACATTTGTTAGTGCAGCCAAACAGCTGGCCGAGATATCTAAAGATCCGGTAATTCAGAATTTTATGCTAGAACACCATTGTGAGTGGCGTTTTATCCCCGCCAGAGCTCCTTGGTTCGGTGCCATTTGGGAAAGGTCAATCGGGATAGTGAAAGCCGGATTAAAAAAGGTTCTCGGTAGAGCATCGGTAACGTTAGAAGAGCTGCAAACTATTCTATGTGAAATTGAAGCCTGTGTAAATGACCGACCTTTTGGTTATGTCTCGGGTGAACTAAATGATGTGAATGCTATTACGCCATCTCACATGCTAAGGGGCAGACGATTAAAATCATTCCCGAAAGAAGCGATAGCCGATGAGGAATTGACAGATCCGTCATTCCGCAGGGATAATGTTATGACTGCCAGATATCACTATATGAATAAATTGTCAAAAGATACCTGGAAACGTTGGCAGTCTGACTACCTCTTGGCATTGAGAGAGACGCATCAGTGTCACTTGAGGACTGAATGTAAATCATGGCCGAAGCTAGGGGATGTTGTCCTAATACACGACAACGGTCCTCGTCTAATGTGGAAATTAGGGAAAATCACTGGCCTAGAGGCAGGCATGGATGGAATAAGTCGGGTAGCGCACCTTAAGACGAGTACAGGTGTCACCACTCGCCCCATTGTTAGGTTGTACCCCTTAGAACAGGCAGTAAGTCAGTGCGTGGCCCCTTCCGATGAACCGTCGACTCAAGATCTCCCTCTTAACGCGTTAGGCGTTGATCCGGAGGTGAGCGATATTGAGTTACGTCCCTCCCGTCAAGCCGCGTTAGGCGCTGCTTCTTTATGGCGGAATGAAATACCTTCTGGCCAACTGTAACCTATAAATTGTAACCCCCCAGGGGGTAAGGGGCCTTCATCTAATAGTGGAGGAAAACAAAATATGCCTCCCGCATCCTACTGCGTGTCGTACAAGGCGACTAATAGCGATAGACTTGTGGACCAATGGCCATTACTATGCAATAAAGTCTTTATCTTAGCACTGTCTTGGTATGCCACTGTCGAGGCTGGTAGGGTGCGGATAAGTGCCACAGGGGACTGAGTCTTACCTGGGCGCTGTTTGGCACCACACCTGTTTCGGCAAAGGTGTTTGCATGTTGGAACAGTGTTGGGGCAGGACTTTATTGTTCTATAATCCAATTGTCTAATATACAGTAGAGTCTTGTTATGGTGCTGTCTTTTAGTAACACTGTTAAGGCTGGTGTGGTTGCAGATACTGCAGGTGCAAGTGCTGCAGGGGGACTCTGTTGAGTCTTGCTGAGGCACGGTTAGCACTATACCAACATCAGCCACAGTGACTTGGTGGGGCAGTGCTGGGGCAGGACTTTATTGTACTACAGCACACTCCAACTACAGAAAGGCAACCCCGTCTGAGCCGTTACAATGAATGTAATGGAAATATTACGTTAAACCATTGTATGTATGTATGTATATATGTACCCTAGCCTGGATTAAGATTAAGAGATTATAAGTATAGATCTCTCTTAACCAGGATTAAGAATTAATTTTAAGTAATTGTAAATATTGATATTGCTCGTAGCCTGGATTAAGACTGATATTTCAGTACCTTTAAGTTTAGTACTGAGGCCCTTCATCGGCCGGGATACGATTTGGATATTCCACCTTTGTGGTGACTGTGTCATAACTTGACATTAATTAAGTCTACCATGATTTATTCTCCAATACGTTTTCTTTGGTAACAATACTATATGTTCTTTCGTTAATATGTAGTTTAAATATTACATTCATACATTATAGTATCCAATTTAATGTACTGTATTGATCAATGTATATGTGAATGTATGATTGTACCTTGGGTATAAGATAGATATGAAAGATGTAACCCCTTAGTTAAGATATACGATTCGTAACCGAGGTCCCGTATGTAAACAAAGGAGACCTCACTTGCTGTATAGAAGTCCATCTGCCAACATCCAATATTAGAGATCATCAATAACCTGCTACATCCTCCACTCAACTTCTTCAATACTTCGCTCTACATTCAGATAAGCCTTTTCTATAATCAATGGGACCCATATTATTTTATGAGTGCTTACAATTATGTTTTACATCATCATTTTCAAGGTGATTAATTCCTGTTTCATATATACAGTATAGCTCTTGTCCCCACAGTCATATATACAGTATAGCTCTTGTCCCCACAGTCATATATACAGTATAGCTCTTGTCCCCACAGTCATATATACAGTATAGCTCTTGTCCCCACAGTCATATATACAGTATAGCTCTTGTCCCCACAGTCATATATACAGTATAGCTCTTGTCCCCACAGTCCACACAAGATACAACCTATATCGGGGCTTTAGCACAGTAAGGTTAAATATTGAGTTCCGGCCCACATTCCACCTTGTTATAAACAACCTAGATCGGGGATATAGCACACTAGGGTTCAATAATTAGTGCAGGCCCGCATTCCACTTTGTTATAAACAACCTAGATTGAGGCTTTAGCATAGTAGGGTTCAATAATGAGTGCAGGCACGCATTCCATCTCGTTATAAACAACCATGATCGGGGCTTTAGAACTAGGGTTCAATAATGAGTGCAGGCCCGTGTTCCACCTTGTTATAAGCAACCTACATCGGGGCTTTAGCACAGTTGGGTTCAGTACTGAGTGCAGTCCCGCATTTCACCTTGTTATAAACAACCTAGATCAGGCCTTTAGCACAGTAGGGTTCAATAATGAGTGCAGGCCCACATTCCACCTTGTTATAAACAACCTAGATCTTGGCCTTTGCACAGTAGGCTTCAATAATGAGTGCAGGCCTGCATTCCACCTTGTTATAAACAACCTAGATCGGGGTTTTAGCACAGTAGGGTTCAGTAATGAGTGCAGGCCCGCATTTCACCTTTTTATAAACAACCTAGATCGCGGCTTCAGCACAGTATGGTTAAAAAATGAGTGCAGGCCCACGTTCCAACTTGTTATAAACAACCTAGATCGGGGCCTTAGCAGAGTGGGGTTCAATAATGGGTGCAGGCCCGTGTTCCACCTTGTTATAAGCAACCTAGAACAGGGCTTTAGCAAAGTAGGGTTCAATAATGAGTGCAGGCCTGCATTTCACCTTGTTATAAACAATCTAGATTGGGGCTTTAGCACAGTAGGTTTCAGTAATGAGTACAAGCACGCATTTGACCTTGTAATGAACATTCTAGATTGGGGCTTTTGCACACTAGGGTTCAATAATAAGTGCAGGCCCGCATTCAACCTTGTTATAAGCAACTTATATCGGTGCTTTAGCACAGGAGGGTTCAAAAATGAGTGCAAGCACGCATTTGACCTTGTAATGAACATTCTAGATAGGGACTTTAGCACAGTAGAGTTCAATAATGAGTGCATGCTCACGTTCCACCTTGTAATAAACAACGTAAATCGGGGCTTTCGCACAGTAGTGACCAATAATTAGAGCAAACCTGCGTTCCACCTTGTTATAAGCAACCTAGATAGGGACTTTAGCACAGTAGAGTTCAATAATGTATGCAGGCCCACGTTCCACCTTGATTTGAACAACCTAGATCGCAGCTTTAGCACAGTATGGTTAAAAAATGAGTGCAGGCCCACGTTCCAACTTGTTATAAACAACCTAGATCGGGGCCTTAGCACAGTGGGGTTCAATAATGGGTGCAGGCCCGTGTTCCACCTTGTTATAAGCAACCTAGAACAGGGCTTTAGCACAGTAGGGTTCAATAATGACTGCAGGCCCGCATTCCACCTTGTTATAAACAACTTAGATCGGGGTTTTAGCACAGTAGGGTTCAATACTGAGTGCAGGCCCGCATTCCACCTTGGTTTAACCAACCTAAATCGGGGCTTTAGCACAGTAGGGTTCAATAATGAGTGCATGCTCACATTCCACCTTGTTTTAAACAACCTAGATTGGGTTTTAGCACAGTAGGGGTCAATAAAGAGTGCAGGTCTGCGTTCAACCATGTTATAAGCAACCTAGATCGAGGCTTTAGCACAGCAAGGTTCAATAATGAGTGCATGCCCGCATTCCACCTTGTTATAAACAACCAAGATCGGGACATTAGCACAGTAGGTTTCAATAATGAATGCATGCTCACAATCCACTTTGTTTTATACAACCAAGATCGGGGCTTTAGCACAGTAGGGGTCAATAAAGAGTGCAGGCCTGCGTTCCACCTTGTTTTAAGCAACCTAGATCGAGGCTTTAGCACCAAAGGGTTCACTAATGTATGCAGGCCCATGTTCCACCTTGTTTTAAACAATCTAGATCGGGACTTTAGCACAGTAGGGTTCAATAATGAGTGCATGCTCACATTCCACCTTGTTTTATACAACCTAGATCGGGGATTTAGCACAGTAGGGGTCAATAAAGAGTGCAGGCCTGCGTTCAACCTTGTTATAACCAATCTAGATCGGGGCTTTAGTAGAGTAGGGTTCAGTATTGAGTGCAGGACTGTATTACACCTTGTTTTAAACAACCTACATCGGATTTTTAGGACAGTAGGGTTCAATAATGAGTGCAGGCCCGCATTCCACCTTGTTATAAACAACCTAGATCAGGGTTTAGCACAGTAGGGTTCAACAACGAGTGCAGGCCCATGTTCCATATTGCTATAAGCTTCCTAGATCGGGGCTTTAGCACAACAAGGTTCAATAATGAGTGCAGGCCCGCATTCCACCTTGTTATAAGCAACCTAGATTTGGGCTTTAGCACAGTGTGGTTTAATAATGAGTGCAGGCCCGCGCTCCACCTTGTTATAAACAACCTAGCTCGGGACTTTAGCACAGTAGGGTTCAATAATGAGTGTAGGCTCACATTCCCTCTTGTTATAAGCAACCTAGATCGGGGCTTTAGCACAAGAGGGTTCAATAATGAAGGCAGGCATGCGTTCCACCTTGTTATACTCAACCTAGATCGGGACTTTAGCACTGTAGGGATCAATAATGAGTGCAGGCCCGCGTTCTACCTAGTTAGAAGCAACCTACATCGTGGCTTATGCACGGTAGGGTTCAGTAATAAGTGCAGGCCCTTATTTCCCCTTGTTATAAACAACATAGATTGGCGATTTAACACAGTAGGGTTCAATAATGTGTGCAGGCCCACATTCCACCTTGTTATAAACAACCCAGATTGGGGTCATGTCACAGTAGTACGGTTCAATAATGAGTGCAGGCCCACGTTCCACCTTGTTGTAAACAACCTAGATCGGTGCTTTCACACAGTAAGGTTCAATAATGAGTGCATTTCCACATTCTACTTTGTTATAAACATCCTAGATAATGGCTTTTGCACAGTATGGTTCAATAATGAAGGCAGCCATGCATTCCACCTTGTTATAAACAACCTAGATCGGGGCTTTAGCACAGTAGGGTTAAAAAATGAGTGCTGGCCAGCGTGCCACCTTGTTTTAAGCAACCTATATAAGGGCTTGAGTACAGTACGGTTTAATAATGAGTGCAGGCCCGAATACCACCTTGTTATAAACAACCTAGATCGGGGCTTTAGCACAGTGGGGTTGAATGATGAATGCAGGCACATGGTCCACCTTGTTATAAACAACCTAGATGGGGGCTTTAGCTTAGTAGGGTTCAATAATGAGTGCAGGCCCGCATTCCACCTTGTTATAAACAACCTAGATCAGGGTTTTAGCACAGTAGGGTTCATTTGTTTAAATGAGTGCAGGTCCGCATTCCACCTTTTTATAAAAATCCTAGATAGAGGCTTTGGCACAGTATGGTTCAATAATAAGTGCAGGCCTGCATTCCACCTTGTTATAAACAACCTATATCGGGGCTTTACCACATTAGGTTTCAATAATGAGTGCAGGCCCGCGTTCCACCTTATAATAAGCAATCTACAGTAGAGCAAGGTTTGATTGCAGTAGGGTTCAATAATGAATGCAGGCCCAAGTTCCACCTTTTTTTTAAACAACCTAGATACGGGCTTTAACACAGCAGGGTTCAATAATTAGTGCACGCCCGCGTTCCACCTTGTTATAAGCAACTTAGATCAAGGCTTTAGCACAGTAGGGTTTAGTAATGAGTGCAGGCCCGCATTCCACCTTGTTATTAACAACCTAGATCAAGGCATTAGCTAAATAGTGTTCAATAATGAGTGCTAGCCCGCGTTCCACCTTGTAATAAACATCTTACGTCGGAGCGTTAGCACAGTAGGATTCAATATTGCGTGCAAGCCCACGTTTCACCTTGTTATAAACATCCAAGATATTGGTTTTTGCACAGTAGGGTTCAATAATGAGTGCAGTCATGCGTTCCACCTTGTTATAAACAACCTAGATCGGGGCCTTGGCACAGTAGGGTTCAATAATGAGTGCACACCCACGTTCCACCTTGTTATAAGCAACCTAGATCGGGACTTTAGCAAAGTAGGGTTCAATAATGAGTGTAGTCCCTCGTTCCACCTTGTTATAAGCAACCTAGATAAGAGCTTGAGGACTGTAGGGTCACAATAATGATTGCAGGCCCGAGTTCCACCTCTATATAAACAACCTGTATTGGGGCTTTGGCACAGTAGGGTTCAGTATTGAGTGCAGGCCCGCATTCCACCTTGCGATAAACAACTGAGATTGGGGATTTAGAACAGTAGGGTTAAATATTGAGTGCAGGCACGCATTCCACCTTGTTATAAACAACATAGATCGGGGTTTAGAACAGTAGCGTTCAATAATGAGTGCAAGCCCACCTTCCACCATGTTATAAGCAACTTAGATCGGGGTTTAGCTCTGTAGGGTTCAATAATGAGTGCAAGCACGCATTCCACCTTGTTATAAACAATGTAGAATGTGGCTTTAATACAGAAGACTTCAATAATGAGTACAGGCCCGCGTTCCACCACGTTATGAACAACCTATTTTGGAGCTTTAGCACAGTAGGGTTTAATATTAAGTGCAGGACCACGTTCCACCTTGACATAAAGAACCTAGATCAGAGTTTTAGCACATTAGGACTCAGTAATGAGTGCAGGCCCACATTCCACCTTGGTTTAAACAACCTAGATCGGGGCTTTAGCACAGTATGGTTCAATAATGAGTGCAGGCCTGCATTCCACCATGTTATAAATAAACTATTATGGGGCTTTAGATCAGTAGGGTTCAATAATGAGTGCAGGCCCACGTTCCACCTTGATATAAACCTAGATTGAGGTTTTAGCAGAGTAGGGTTCAATAATGAGTGCAGGCGCGCATTCCACCTTGTTATAATCAACCTAGATCTGGACTTTAGCACAGAAAGGTTCAATATTTAGTGCAAGCTCACGTTTCACCTTGTTATAAACAACCTAGATCGGGGCTTTAGCACAGTAGGGATCAATAATGAGTGCAGGCCCACGTTCCACCTTGTTATAAGCAACCTACATCGTGGCTTCGGCACAGTCGGGTTCAGTAATAAGTGCAGGCCCATACTTCCCCTTGTTATAAACAACTTAGATTGGGGATTTAGCACAGTACGGTTCAAATTCCGTGCAGGCCCACTTTCCACCTTGGTATAAACAACCTAGATTTGAACCTTAACACAGTAGGGTTCAATAATGAGTGCAGGCCCACGTTCCACTTTGTTATAACAACCTAGATCGGGGCTTTCACACAGTAGGGTTCAATATTGAGTGCATTTCCACATTCCACCTTGTTTTACACATCCTAGATAAGGGCTTGAGTACAGTATGGTTCAATAATGAGTGCAGGCCCGAGTACCACCTTGTTATAAACAACATAGATCGGGGCTTTAGCACAGTGGGGTTCAATAATGAATGCAGGCACATGTTCCACCTAGTTCTAAACAACCTACAGTAGATTGGGGCTTTAGCTAAGTAGGGTTCAATAATGAGTGCAGGCCCGCGTTGCACCTTTTTATAAACAACCTAGGTCGGGGTTTTAGCACAGTAGGATTCATTTGTTTAAATGAGTGCAGGTCAGCGTTTCACCTTGTTATAAAAATCCTAGATAAGGGCTTTGGCACATTAGGGTTCAATAACGATTGAAGGCCCGCATTCCACCTTGTTATAAACAATCTAGATCGGGGCGTAAGTAAAGTAGGGTTCAATAATACGTGCTGGCCCGCGTTCCACCTTGTTATAAACAACATGGATCGGGGCTTTAGCAAATTATAGTTCAATAATGAGTGCAGGCCTGCGTTCCACCTTGGTATAAGCAATCTAGATCGGGGCTTTAGCGAAGTAGGGTTCAATTATGAGTGCAAGCCCGCGTTCCACCTTGTTATAAGAAATCTAGATCAGGGCTTGGGCACAATAAGGTTAAGTAATGAGTGCAGGCCCACGTTCCACCTTGTTATTAACAACCTAGATCAAGGCATTAGCACAATTGGGTTCAATAATGAGTGCAGGCCCGCAGCCCACCTTGTTATAAACATCATAGATAGGGGCTTTAGCACAGTAGGGCTCAATGATGAGTGCAGTCCTGCGTTCCACCTTGTTATAAACATCCTAGATAGGGGCTTTAGCAAAGTAGGGTTCAATAATGAGTGAAGTCCTGTGTTCCACCTGGTTATAAACAACCTAAATTGGGGCCTTAGCACAGTAGGGCTCAATAATGAGTGCAGGCCCACGTTCCACCTTGTTATAAGCAACATAGATCCGGGCTTTAGCAAAGTAGGGTTCAATAATGAGTGCAGTCCCGCGTTCCACCTTGTCATAAGCAACCTAGATAAGAACATGAGTACTGTAGGGTTCAATAATGAGTGCAGGCCCGACCTCAACCTTTTTATAAACAACCTATATTGGGGCTTTAGCAGAGTAGGGTTCAGTAACAAGTGCAGGCACGCATTCCACGTTGTTCTGAAAAAACTAGATAGGGGCTTTAGCACAGTAGGGTTCAATATTGAGTGCAGGTCCGCGTTCCACATGGTTACAAACAACCTAGAATGGGGATTTAGCTCAGTTGGGTTCAATAATGAGTGCAGGCCTACGTTCCACCTTGTTATAAACAGCGTAGATTGTTCATATAGCACAGTAGTGTTCAATAATGAGTACATTTCTTCATTCCACCATGTTATAAACAACCTATTTTGGGGCTTTAGCACAGTAGGGTTCAATAATGAGTGCAGGCCCGCGTCGCACCTTGATATAAACATCCTAGATCGGATTTTTAACACAAGTAGTGTTCAATAATGAGTGCAGGCCTGCATTACACCTTGTTATAAACAACCTAGATCAGGGCATTTGCACAGTAGGGTTCAATATTGAGTGCAGGCCTGCATTCCACCTTGTTATAGGCAACCTAGATCGGGGCTTTAGCACAATAGAGTTCAAAATTGAGTGAAGGCCCGCGTTCCACCTTGGTATAAACAATCTAGATCGGGACTTTAGCACTGTAGGGTTCAGTAATGAGTGCAGGATCACGTTCCACTTTGTAATAAACAACTGGGTTCAATAATGAGTGCAGGTCCGCGTTAAACCTGTTATAAACAACCTAGATCGGGACTTTAGCACAGTAGGTTTCAATAATGAGTGCAGGCCCGTGTTCCACCTTGGTTTGAGCAACCTAGATCGGGACTTTAGCAAAGTAGGGTTCAACAATGAGTGCAGGCCCGTGTTCCACCTTGTTATAAGCCACCTATATCAGGGCGTGAGTACAGTAGGGTTCAATAATAAGTGCAAGCCCGAGTACCACCTTGATATAAACAAGCTAGATTGGGGCTTTAGAACTGTAGGGTTCAATAATGAGTGCAGGCCCATGTTCCACCTTGCAATAAACAAATTAGACTGGGGCTTTAGATTAGTATGGTTCAATAATGAGTGCAGGCCCGCGAACCACCTTGTTATTAACACCCTAGATTGGGGCTTTATAACAGTAGGGTTCAATAAAGAGTGCAAGGCTGCATTCCACCTTGTCATAAAGTCCCTAGATCGGGGATTTAGCTCAGTAGGTTTCAATAATGAGTGCAGGTCTGCGTTCCACCTTGTTATAAACATCCTAGATAGGGGCTTTAGCACAGTAGGGTTCAATAATGAGTGCAGGCCTGCATTCCACCTTGTTATAAACAACTTAGATCAGTGCTTTAGCACACTAGGGTTCAAAATTGAGTAAAGGCATGCGTTCCACCTTGTTATAAACTACCTACATCAGGATTTTAGCACAGTAGGGATTAATAATGAGTGAACACTCACGTTCCATCCTGGAATAAACAACCTAGATAAGGGCTTTAGCACAGTAGGGGTCAATAATGATTGCAGGCCTGCGTTTCACCTTGTTATAAGCAACCTAGATCTGGGCTTTAGCACAAAAGTGTTCAATAATGTATGCACGCTTGCGTTCCACCTTTGTATAAACAACCTAGATCGGGGCTTTAGCACAGTAGGGGTCAATAATGAGTGTAGGCCCACGTTCCACCTTGTTATAAGCATCCTAGATCGGGGCTATGGCACAGTAGGGTTCAGTATTGAGTGCAGGCCCGCATTCCGCCTTGCTATAAGCAACCTAGATCGTGGATTTAGCACAGTAGGGTTCAATATTGGGTGCAGGCACGCATTCTAAAATGTTATAAATAACCTAGATCGGGGTTTAGCACAGTAAGGTTCAATAATGAGTGGAACCCCACGTTCCACTTTGTTATATGCAACCTAGATCGGGGTTTAGCTCTTTAGGGTTCAATAATGAGTACAGGCCAGCATTCCACCTTGATATAAACAACCTAGATCGGAGTTTTAGCACAATAAGGTTCAATAATGAGTGCAGGCCCGCATTCCACCTTGTTATAAACAACCTAGATTGGGGCTTTTGCATAGGAAGGTTCAATAATGAGTACCTTGTTATAAGCAACCTAGATCGGGGATTTAGCACAGTAGGGTTCAAAATTGATTGAAGGCCCGCATTCAACCTTGTTATAAACTACCTAGATCGGGACTTTAGCACAGTAGGGTTCAATAATGAGTGCAGGCTCATGTTCCACTTTGTAATAAACAACCTAGATCCGGGCTTTAGCACAGTAGGGAACAATAATGAGTGCAGGCTTGCATTTCACCTTGTTATAAGCAACCTAAATTGGGGCTTTAGCACAAAAGTGTTCAATAATGTATGCAGGCACACGTTCCACCTTGTTATACGCAAGCTAGATCGGGGCTTTGTCACAGTAGGGTTCAGTATTGAGTGCAGACCCGCAATCCACCTTGTTATAAATAACCTAGGTTGGGTGTTTAGAACAGTAGGGTTCAATAATGAATGCAGGTCAACGTTCCACCTTGCTGTAAGCAACCTAGATTGGGGCTTTACCACTGTAGGGTTTAATAATGAGCGAAGGCACGCCATCCACCTTGATATAAGCAACCTAGATCGAGGCTTTAGCGGAATAGGTTTCAATAATAAATGCAGGCCGGCGTTCCACCTAGTTATAAACAACCTAGATTGGGAATTTAGCAAAGTAGGATACAATAATGAGTGCAGGCTCATGTTCCACCTTGTTATAAACAACCTAGATCGTGGCATTAGCACAGTAGAGGTTAATAATGAGTGCAGGCTCGCATTCCACCTTGATATAAGACACCTAGATCGGGGCTTTAGCAAAGTAGGGTTCTATAATGAGTTCAGGCCCATGTTCCACCTGGTTATAAGCCACCTAAATCAGGGCATAAGTACAGTAGGGTTCAATAATGAGTGCAAGACCGCATTCCACCTTGTTATAAAGAACCTAGATCGGGGCTTTAGCACAGTAGGGTTCAATAATGATTGCAGGTCCGTGTTCCAACTTGTTATAAACATCCTAGATAGGGTCTTTTGCACAGTAGGTTTCAATAATGAGTGAAGGTCTGCATTCCACCTTCTTATAAACAACCTAGATCGGAGCTTTAGCACACTAGGGTTCAAAAGTAAGTGAAGGCCCGCATTCCACCTTGTTATAAACTACCTAGATTGGGACTTTAGCACGGTAGGGTTCAATAATGAGTGCAGGCTCACATTCCACCTTGTAATAAACAACCTAGATCAGGGCTTTAGCACAGTAGAGGTCAATAATGAGTGCAGTCAAGCATTCCACCTTGTTATAAGCAACCTAGATCGGAGCTTTAGCTCAAAAGGATTCAATATTGTATGCACGCCCGCATTCCACCTTGTTATAAACAACCTAGATCGTGGCTTTAGCACAGTAGGGTTCAATAATGAGTGCAGGCTCACGTTCTACCTTGTTATAATCAACCTAGATCGGGGCTTTAGCATAGTAGGGGTCAATAATGAGTGTAGGCCGTATTCCACCTTGTTATAATCAACCTAGATTGGGGCTTTGGCACAGTAGAGTACAGCATTGAGTGTAGGCCCAAATTCCACCTTGCTATAAACAACCTAGATGGAGGCTTTACCACAGTAGGGTTCAATATTGAGTGCAGGCACGCATTCCACCTTGTTATAAACAACATATATCAGGGTTTAGCACAGTAGGGTTCAATAATGAGTGCAAGCCCACGTTCCACCTTGTTATAGGCAACCTAGATCGGGGTTTAGCTCTGAAGGGTTCAATAATGAGTGCAAGCATGCATTCCACCTTGTTATAAACAACGTAGATCGTGGCTTTACCACATTAGGGTTCAATAATGAGTACAGGCCCGCGTTCTACCATGTTATAAACAACCTATTTTGGAGCTTTAGCACAGTAGGGTTCAATAATGAGTGCCGGCCCGCATTCCACCTTGATATAAACAACCTACATCGGAGTTTTAGCACAGAAGGGTTCAATGATGAGTGCAGGCCTGCATTCCACCTTCTTATAAACAACCTAGATCGGGGCTTTTGCACAGTAGGGTTCAATACTGAGTGCAGGCCCGCATTCCACCTTGTTATAACCAACCTAGAATTCGGGGCTTTAGCGCAGTAGGGTTCAATAATGAATGCAGGCCGGCGTTCCACCATGTTATAAACAACCTAGATTGTGACTTTAGTAGAGTAGGATTAAAAAATGAGTGCAGGCTCACATTCCACCTTGTTTTAAACAACCTGGATCGTGGCTTTATCACATTAGGGGTTAATGAGTGCAGGACCGCATTCCACCTTGTTGTAAGCAACCTACATCGGGGCTTTAGCACAATAGGGTTCAGTACTGAGTGCAGGCCCGCATGGCACCTTGTTATAAACAACCTACATCGGGGCTTTAGCACAGTAGGGTTCATTAATGAGTGCAGGCCCGCATTCCACCTTGTTATCAACAACCTAGATCAGGGCTATAGCACAGTTGGATTCAATAATGAGTGGAGGTCCGCATTCCACCTTGTTATAAACAACCTAGATCGGGGCTTTAGCACAGTATGGTTCAAAAATGAGTGCAGGCCCATGTTCCACCTTGTTATAAGTAACCTAGATTGGGGCTTTAGCAAAGTAGGGTTCATTAATGAGTGCAGGCCCGTGTTCCACCTTGTTATAAGCCACCTATATCAGGGCGTGAGTACAGTAGGGTTCAATAATGTGTGCAAGCCCGATTACCACCTTGTTATAAACAACCTAGAGCGGGGCTTTAGCACAGTAGGGTTCAATAATGAGTGCATGCCCATGTTCCACCTTGTTTTAAACAACCTAGATTGGGGCTTCAGCTTAGTAGAGTTCAATAATGAGTGCAGACCTGTGATCCACCTTGTTATTAACAACCTAGATTGGGGTTTTAAAACAGTAGGGTTCAATAATGAGTGAAAGGCCGCATTCCACCTTGTTATCAAGAACTTTTATCGGGGCTTTAGCACAGTAGTGTTCAATAATGAGTGCAGGTACGCGTTCCACCTTGTTATAAACATCCTAGATTGGGGCTTTAGTACAGTAGGGTTCAATATTGAGTGCAGGCCTGCCTTCCACCTTGTTATAAGCAACTTAGATCGGGGATTTAGCACACTAGGTTTCAACATTGAGTGAAGGCCTGCGTTACACCTTGTTATAAACTACCTAGATCGTGACTTTTTTCTTTTATTTTTTTCTATGTGAATGAGGGAGACAAAATGCATAACTGCCTGCAGCGAGTGCCTCCCCCAGATTTCAAAAGAGCGACAGGGCCGAAATCAAGGGACGTTCGAGCTAAAATGCCTGGACACACGTAGTTTGAAGCAGTTTAAGTCATAGGAAGAGGGAAAGACTGATTCTGGAAGAGAGTTCCAGAACTCAGCAATTGAATAGAAAACAAATCTGAGAATAGCATTTCACTCTTGGGTTGGAGAGTTGCACAGAGTAGGGGTGGGATTGTGTTGCAAGCTTGGTACTACGTACCCTACGAAGAGGAGGTGGTATACAGTGGGAAATCTCCGAGGAACACTGATTATTGTAGTAGGGATAGAATAGCGAGAGAGATGCAACATTGATGCGAAAAGAGATAGGAGATTGCAGAGTTGGTGAGTGGCCGGGAGTTAATGATACGAAAGGCTTTCCTTTCTACTTTATCTAGGAGTGTGGTGTGAGAGGATCCTCCCCATACATGTGAACAATACTCAATACAAGGACACACTGTGCCCCTGTACAGAGCAATAAGCTGCACAGGGGTAACGAACCCCTTGAGGCGGTTGAGCACACCCAGCTTCTGGGAGGCTGTCTTAGCGAGACTGGTAATATGGTCTTTCCAAACGAGAGCAGAAGAAAAAGAGACACCGAGAACATTGAGAGAAGATGAAGGGTTGATTTTTTGTATTGTTGAAGAATAAGGGAGTCCTCTGGAGGTTCCTGACGTGTAGTAAGATGGATAAATTGAGTTTTGGAAGCATTAAATGCAACAAAGTTTTCTTTACCCCAATTGGAAATAGTAGCTAGATCAGAAGATAAGTATGTTATGGCTTCATTACGTTTACTTTTCAGGGACTTCTGGCTGAGGCGTTCTGGAAAACTAATTGAGGGGTGTAAGGTAGATTCGTCTGCATATGAATGGATGGGACTGGATGTACAGTTGAGGAGATCATTTATGAAAATTAGGGAGAGAATAGGAGATAGGACAGAACCCTGAGGAACACCGGAGTTGACAGGATGAGGAGATGAGCGATGGCCGTCCACAACCACAGCTATGGAACGGCAGGAAAGGAAATTAGAGACAAAGGCACAGATGGAGGGACAGAAACCGAAAGAGGGCAGTAGGGTTCAATAATGAGTGCAGGCTCACGTTCCACCTTGTAATAAACAACCTAGATCTGGGCTTTAGCAAAGTAGGGGTCAATAATGAGTGCAGGCCTGCGTTCCACCTTGTTATAAGCAACCTAGATCGGGGCTTTAGCACAAAAGGGTTCAATAATATATGCACGCTCGCGTTCCACCTTGTTATAAACAACCTAGATCGGGTCTTTAGCACAGTAGGGTTCAATAGTGAGTGCAGGCTCACGTTCCACCTTGTGATAAACAACCCAGATCGGGGCTTTAGCACAGTAAGGGTCAATAATGACTGCAGGCCCGCATTCCACCTTGCTATAAACAACCTAGATCGGGGATTTAGCACAGTTGGGTTCAATATTGAGTGCAGGCACGAATTCCACCTTGTTAAAAACAACCTAGATCGGGGTTTAGCACAGTAGGGTTCAATAATGAGTGCAATCCATCGTTCCACCTTGTTATAAGCAACCTAGATTGGGGTTTAGCTCTGTAGGGTTCAATAATGAGTGCAAGCACGCTTTCCACCTTGTTATAAACACCTTAGATCTTGGCTTTAAAACAGTAGGGTTCAATAATGAGTACAGGCCCGCGTTACACCATGTTATAAACAACCTATTTTGGGGCTTTAGCACAGTAGGGTTCCATAATGAGTGCAGGCCCGTGTTCCACCTTGATATATACAACCTAGATCGGAGCTTTAGCACAGTATGGTTCAATAATGAGTGCAGGCCTGCGTTCCACCTTGTTATAAACATCCTTGATCGGGACTTTTGCACAGTAGGGTTCAATAATTAGTGCAGGCCCGCATTCCACCTTACTATAAACAACGTAGATCGTGGCTTTAGCACAGTAGGGTTCAATAATGAGTACAGGCAGCATTCTACCATGTTATAAACAACCTATTTTGGGGCTTTAGCACAGTAGGGTTCAATAATGAGTGCAGGCCTGCGTTCCACCTTGTTATATACAACGTAGATCTGGGTTTACCACAGTAGGGGTCAATAATGAGTGCAAGCCCACATTCCACCTTGTTTTATGCAACCTAGATCGGGGTTTAGCTCTTTATGGTTCAATAATGAGTGCAAGCACGCATTCCACCTTGTTGTACACAACGTAGATCTTGGCTTTAAAACAGTAGGGTTCAATAATGAGTACAGGCCCACGTTCCACCTTGATATAAACAACCAAGATCGTAGTTTTAGCACAGTAGGGTTCAATAATGAGTGCAGGCCTGCGTTCCACCTTGTTATAAACTGCCTAGATCGGGACTTTTGCACAGTAGGGTTCAATAATGAGTGCAGGCCCGCATTTCACCTTGTTATAAGCAACCTAGATCGGGGCTTTAGCACATATGGGGTCAATAATGTTACAAATGACTTTTGACAGTCACTGTTATTATGGGGTTAAGATTAGGAAGATGTACACTCGGATGCCATAGTCTCTAGCCCACTCATGCAAATTCGTGGACTTCACCTATTTCTATTTATGGAATTATATCTCGGATAACGAATTTATAAATATTATTTTCTATTAATCAACTACAAAACTATATACACTAGTTATTGAGAAGCAAGTTCTATCGAAAAATAACTCCAGATAGTTATAATTGCATACAGAAAAATATTGGGAGTCCACGAATTCTTATGAGTGGGCTAGAGACAATGGAATCCGACTGTACTAACTGTACGATCCTATATTTATTATAAGGGTTAACTATGACTAAGTAGGGATGACTAAAGGTGTCGATGTCCTTATGAGCTATATAATAGGTTGTAGTTATAGGTTGATTGTAGAAGTTGTAGTTTGATCTCAGCTATCGTTCTCTGCTCGTTGATTTATAGAGAATTTATGATAGATATATTATACTATCTTTATTTTAGTTAAAGTAATGCTGCCACCGTTAACGTCTTGTAAACCTAATAGATATAATATTTATATTTATAGGTAAAAGGTAAAATTAAAGGACTGTGGTATCCAAAACCAACTTTGATATTTTTTCAAGTAACAACTGAAAATAATATACAGATGTACTAATATATAAGTAAGAGAGAATTCCCTATATTGAGAGGGAAACTCTAAGGGCTTGTTGTCATGCCCGTAGAAAATGTCTATCTAACCTCTCAATACCTCTACACACCTCTCACCTCCCTTGGTCACCTCGAAACACCTCTACATCACGTGATGGTCACTGGTCATACGATCAGTGCATGGGCGACAACAAGGTGCCAGAGTAAGCTTTCTTTGTGTGGGAAAGGAACCTGAGTCAATGAATTTGAAGAGGTGAATGATCTCCCTGGTGTACAGTACCTCACATAAGTATAGGGACACTGTAACTAACCTTACAATTATATGAGAGTTGGATAGAGTGAATCCTTAATAAATGATTGAATAGTTAGATGAACTAATAAGGAGTGCAGGCCTGCGTTCCACCTTGTTATAAGCAACCTATATCGGGGCTTTAGCACAAAAGGGTTCAATAATGTATGCAGGCCCACGTTCCACCTTGTAATAAACAACCTAGATCGGGACTTTAGCACAGTAGGATACAATAAAGAGTTCAGACTCACGTTCCACCTTGTTATGAACAACCTAGATCGGGCCTTTAGCACAGTAGGGGTCAATAATGAGTGTAGGCCCACGTTCCACGTTGTTATACGCAACCTAGATCGGGGCTTTGGCACAGTAGGGTTCAATATTGAGTGCATTCAACCTTGTTATAAATAACCTAGATCGGGGGTTTAGAACAGTAGGGTTAAATAATGTGTGCAGGTCCACGTTCCACCTTGCTATAAGCAACCTAGATTGGGGCCTTATCACTGTAGGGTTCAATAATGAGTGCAGGCGCGCCTTCCACCTTGTCATAAACAATCTAGATGGGGCTTTAGCAAAGTAGGGTTCAATAAGGAGTGCAGGCCTGCGTTCCACCTTGCTATAAACATCCTAGATCGGGTCTTTAGCACATTAGGATTCAATAATGAGAGCAGGCTCACATTCCACCTTTTTATAAACAAACTAAATCGTGGCTTTAGCACAGAAGGGGTTAATAATGAGTGCAGGACCGCATTCCACCTAGCTATAAGCAACCTACATCGGGGCTTTAGCACACTAGGGTTCAATAATGAGTGCAGACCCATGTTCAACTTGGTTATAAGCCACCTATATCAGGGCGTGAGTACAGTAGGGTTCAATAATAAGTGCAAGCCCGAGAACCACCTTGTTATAAACAACTTAGATCGGGGCTTTAGCACAGTAGGGTTCAATTATGAGTGCAGGCCCATGTTCCACATTGTTACAAACAGCCTAGATTGAGGCTTTAGCTTAGTGGGGTTCAATAGTGAGTGCAGACCCGCGTTCCACATTGTTATTAAAAACGTAGATTGGGGCTTTAGAACAGTAGGGTTTAATAATGAGTGCAAGGTCGCATTCCACCTTGTTATAAAGAACCTAGGTCGGGGCTTTAGAACATTAGGGTTCAATAATGAGTGCAGGTCCACGTTCCACCTTGCTATGAACATCTTAGATAGCGGCTTTAGCACGGTAGGGTTCAATAATGAGTGCAGGCTAGTGTTTCACCTTGTTATAAACAAACTAGATCGGGCTTTAGTACACTATGGTTCAAAATAGAGTGAAGACCCGCGTTCCAATTTGTTATAAACTACCTAGATCGGGACTTTAGCACAGTATGGTTCAATAATGAGTGCAGGCTCACGTTCCACCTTGTGAAAAACAACCTGGATGGGGCTTTAGCACAGTAGGGTTCAATAATGAATGCAGGCCTGCGTTCCACCTTGCTATAACCAACGTAAATCGGGACTTTAGCACATTAGGATTCAATAATGAGAGCAGGCTCACATTCCATCTTTTTATAAACAACCTAAATCGTGGCTTTAGCACAGAAGGGGTTAATAATGAGTGCAGGACTGCATTCCACCTAGCTATAAGCAACCTACATCGGGGCTTTAGCACAGCAGATTCAATAATGAGTGCAGGCCCATGTTCAACCTGGTTATAAGCCACCTATATCAGGGCGTGAGTACAGTAGGGTTCAATAATAAGTGCAAGCCCGAGAACCACCTTGTTATAAACAAACTAGATCGGGGCTTTAGCACAGTATAATTCAATAATGAGTGCAGGCCCATATTCCACCTTGTTACAAACAACCTAGATTGAGGCTTTAGCTTAGTGGGGTTCAATAATGATTGCAGACCCGCATTCCACCTTGTTATTAACAACATAGTTTGGGGCTTTAGAACAGTAGGGTTCAATAATGATTTCAAGGCCGCATTCCACCTTGTTATAAAGAACCTAGGTCGGGGCTTTAGCACATTAGGATTCAATAATGAGTGCAGGTCCACGTTCCACCTTGTTATGAACATCCTAGATAGGGGCTTTAGCACAGTAAGGATCAATAATGAGTGCAGCCTAGTGTTCCACCTTGTTATAAACAACCTAGATCGGGGCTTTAGCAAACTAGGGTTCTAAATTGAGTGAAGAACCGCGTTCCAATTTGTTATAAACTACCTAGTTCGGGACTCTAGCATAGTATGGTTCAATAATGAGTTCAGGCTCACGTTCCACCTTGTGATAAACAACCTAGATCGGGGCTTTAGCACAGTTGGGGTCAATAATGAGTGCAGTCCTGCGTTCCATCTTGTTATAAGCAACCTAGATAGGGGCTTTAGCACAAAAGGGTTCAAAATTGTATGCACGCCCACGTTCCACCTTGTTATAAACAACCTAGATTGGGGCATTATCTCAGTAGGATTCAATAATGAGTACAGGCTCACGTTCCACCTTGTCATAAACAACCAAGATCGGGGCTTTAGCACAGTAGGGGTAAAAAATGAGTGTAGGCCGGCATTCCACCTTGTTATAAGAAACCTAAATCGGGGCTTTTGCACAGTAGGGTTCAGCATTGAGTGCAGGCCCCCATTCCACCTTGCTATAAACAACCTAGATCGGGGATTTAGCACGGTAGGATACAATATTGAGTGCAGGTACGCATTCCACCTTGTTATAAACAACCTAGATCGGGGTTAAGCACAGTAGAGTTCAATAATGAGTGCAAGCCCGCGTTCCACCTAGTTATAAGCAACCTAGATCGAGGTTTAGCTCTGTAAGGCTCAATAATGAGGGCAAGCACGCATTTCACCTTCTTATAAACAACATAGATCGTGGCTTTAGCACAGAGGGTTCATTAATGAGTATAGTCCCGCGTTCCACCATGTTAGAAACAACCTATTTTGGGGCTTTAGCACAGTAGGGTTCAATAATGAGTGCAGCCCCTCCCTTCACTTTGATATAAACAACCTAGATCGGAGTTTTAGCACAGTAGGGTTCAATAATGAGTGCAGGCCTGCGTTCCACCTTGTTATAAACAACCTAGATCGGGGCTTGTGCACAGTAGGGTTCAAGTATGATTCCAGGCCCGCATTCCACCTTGTTATAAGCAACATAGATCAGGGCTTTAGCAAAGTAGGGATCAATAATGAGTGCAGGCTCACGTTCCACTTTGTAATAAACAACCTAGATCAAGGCTTTACCACAGTCGGGGTCAACAATGAGTGCAGGCCTGCGATGCACCTTGTTAAAAGCATCATAGATCGAGGCTTTAGCACAAAAGGGTTCAATAATGTATGTAAGCCAACGTTCCAACTTGTTATAAACAACCTAGATTGGGACTTTAGCCAAGTAGGATTGAACAATGAGTTCAGGCTCACATTCCACCTTGTTATAAGCAACCTAGATCTGGTCTTTAGCACAATAGGGTTGAATAATATATGCAGGCCCACGTTCCACCTTGTTATGAACAATCTAGATCGGGACTTTAGCACAGTAGAATTCAATAATGAGTTCAGGCCTACATTCCACCTTGTTATAAACAACCTAGATCGGGGATTTAGCACAGTAGGCGTCAATAATGAGTGTAGGCCCGCGATCCACCTTGTTATATGCAACCTAGATTGGGGCTTTAGCACAGTAGGATTCAATATTGAGTGCAGGCCCACATTCCACCTTGTTATAAACAACCTAGATCGGGGGTTTAGAACAGTAGGGTTCAATAATGAGTGCAGGCCCTCATTCCACCTTGTTATAAACAACCTAGATTGGGATTTAGCAAAGTAGGGTTCAATTTTGATTGCAGGACCACGTTCCGCCTTGCTATAAGCAACCTAGGTTGGGGCTTTACCACAGTAGGGTTCAATAAAGTGTGCAGGCACGCCTTCCACCTTGGTATAAACAACCTAGATGGGGCTTTAGCAATGTAGGGTTCAATAATAAGTGCAGGCCTACGTTCCACCTTGCTATATACAACCTAGAATGGAACTTAAGCACAGTAGGGTTCAATAATGAGTGCCGGATCACATTCCACCTTGTTATAAGCAACCTATATCGGGGCTTTAGTGCAGTAGCGTCTATAATGAATGCCGGACGGCTTTCCACCTTGTTATAAACAACCTAGATAGGGACTTTAGCACAGTAGGAGTCAATAATGAGTGCAGGCTCACGTTCCACCTTGTTATAAACAACCTAGAACGTGGCTTTAGCATAGTAGGGCTGAATAATGAGTGCAGGCCTACATTCCACCTTCTTATAAGCAACCTACATCGGGACTTTAGCACAGCAGGATTCAGTAATGAGTGCAGGCCCGCATGTCACCTTGTTATAAACAACCTACATTGGGTCTTTAGTACAGTAGGGTTCAATAATGAGGGCAGGTCCGCGTTCCACCTTGTTATAAACAACCTAGACCGGGGCTTTAGCACAGTTGGGTTCAATAATGATTGCAGGTCCGTGTTCCACATTGTTATAAACAACCTAGATCGGGGCTTTAGCAAAGT
Source organism: Paralithodes platypus (assembly GCA_032716605.1). Lineage (NCBI taxonomy): Eukaryota > Metazoa > Arthropoda > Malacostraca > Decapoda > Lithodidae > Paralithodes > Paralithodes platypus. The sequence goes on along the minus strand of CM064509.1, from coordinate 13,572,001 downwards.
AGGGTTAATAATGAGTGCAGGCCCGCGTTCCACTTGTTATAAGCCACTTATATCAGTGTGTGAGTACAGTAGGGTTCAATAATGAGTGCAAGCCCAAGTACCACCTTGTTATAAACAACCTAGATTGGGGCTTAAGCTTAGTAGGGTTCAATAATGAGTGCAGACCCGCATTCCACATTGTTATTAACAACCTAGATTGGGGCATTAGAACAGTAGGGTTCAATAATGAGTGCAAGGCTGCATTCCACCTTGTTATCAAGAACTTAGATTTGGGGCTTTATCAGAGTAGGGTTATAAATGAGAGTAGGGTTAAAAAATGAGTGCAGGTACGCGTTCCAACTTGTTATAAACATCCTAGATAGGTGCTTTACCACAGTAGGGTTCAATAATGAGTGCAGGCCTGCGTTCCACTTAGTTATAAACAACCTATATCGGGCTTTAGCACACTAGGGTTCAACATTGAGTTAAGGCCCGTGTTCCACCTTGTCATAAACTACTTAGATCGGGACTTTAGCACAGTAGAGTTCAAAAATAAGTGCAGGCTCACGTTCCACCTTGTAATAAACAACCTAGATGGAAACTTTAACACAGTTGGGATCCATAATGCGTGCAAGCCTGCGTTCCACCTTGTTATAAGCAACCTAGATCGGGGCTTTAGTACAAAAGGGTTCAATAATGAGTGCAGGCCGGCGTTTCATCTTGTTATAAACAACCGAGATCGGGGCCTTAGCTCAGTAAGGTTCATTAATGAGTGCAGGTCCGTGTTCCAACTTATTATAAGCATCCTTGATAGGGGCTTTAGCACAGTAGCTTATAATATTGAATGCAGGCCTGCGATCCACCTTGTTATAAACAACCTAGATCAGGGATTTATCACAATAGGGTTCAATAATAAGTGCAGGCCCGTGTTCCACCTTGTTATAAGCAACCTATATCAGGGCATGAGTACAGTAAGGTTCAATAATAAGTGCAAGCCTGAGTTCCACCTTGTTATAAATAACCTAGATCGGGGCTTTAGCACAGTAGGGTTCAATATTTAGTGCAGGCCCATGTTCCAACTTGTTACAAACAACCTAGATTGGGGCTTTAGCTTAATAGGATTCAATCATGACTGCAGGCCCGCGTTCCACCTTGTTATTAACAACCTAGATTGGGGCTCTAGAAAATTAGCGTTCAATAATGAGTGCAATCACGCATTCCACCTTCTTATAAACAACGTAGATCGTGGCTTTAGCACAGTAGGGGTCAATAATGAGTACAGGCCCGCGTTCCACCTTGTTATAAACAACCTAGATCCGGGCTTTAGCACAGTAGGGTTCACTAATGAGTGCAGGCCCGCATTCCATCCTTGCTACATACAACCTAATTGGGGCTATAGCACAGTAGGGTTAAATAATAATTGCAAGCCCATGTCCCACCTTGTTAGAAACACCTTAGATCAGGGCTTTAGATCAGTAGGATTCAGTAATGAGTGCAAAACCGCATTCCACCTTGCTATAAACTTCATAGATTGGGGCTTTAGCACAGAAGGGTTCAAAAATGAGTGCAGGCCCGCATTCCACCTTGTTATAACCAACCTAGATAGGGGCTTTAGCATAGTAGTATTCAGTAATGAGTGCAGGCCTGCGTTCCACCTTGTTATAAACAACCTAGATCGGCTCTTTAGCACAGTAGGGTTCAATAATGAGTGCAGGCCTGTGTTTCACCTTATTATAAACAACCTAGATTGGGACTTTAGCACAGTAGGATTAAAAAATGAATGCAGAATCATGTTCCACCTTGTTATAAACAACCTAGATCGTGGATGTAGCACACTTGGGTTCAATAATGAGTGCAGGTCCGCGTTCCACCTTGTTATAAACATCCTAGAAATGGGCTTTAGCACAGTAGGATTCAATAATGAATGTATGCCCGTGTTCCAACTTGTTATAAGCCATCTATATCATGGTGTGAGTACAGTAAGGTTCAATAATGAGTGTAAGACCGAGTTCCACCTTGTTATGAACACCCCTAGATCAGGGCTTTAGCACAGGGTTCAATAATGAGTGAGGCCCATGTTCCACCTAGTTATAAACAACCTAGACTGGGGCTTTAGCTTAGTAGGGTTTAATAATGAGTGCAGACCCGCATTCCACCTTGTTATTAACAAGCTAGATTGGGCTTTAGAACAGTAGGATTCAATAATGAGTGCAAGGCTGCATTCCACCTTGTTATAAAGAACCTAGATCGGGTCTTTATTACATTAGGGTTCAATAATGAGTGCAGGTCCGCGTTCCACCTTGTTATAAACATCCTAGATACGGGCTTTAGCACATTAGGGTTCAATATTGAGTGGAGGCCTGCATTCAACCTTGTTATATACAACCTAGATCGGGATTTAGAACATTAGGGTTCAAAATTGAGGGAAGGCCCGCATTCCACCTTGTTATAAACTACATAGAGTGTGACTTTAGCACAGTAGGGTTCAATAATGAGTGCAGGTTAACGTTCCACCTTGTAATAGACAACCTAGATTGGGGCTTTAGCACAGTGTAGGTCAATAATGTAGGCAAGCCTGTGTTCCACCTTGCTATAAGCAACATAGATCTGGGCTTTAGCACAAAGGGGTTCAATAATGTATGCACGCCCTCATTTCGCATGTTATAAACAACCTAGATAGGGGTTTGAGCACTGTAGGAATCAATAAAGAGTGCAGGCTCACGTTCCACCTTGTTATAAACAACCTAGATCGGGGTTTTAGCACAGTAGGGGTCAATAATGAGTGTAGGCCCATGTTCCACCTGGTTATAACCAACTTAGATCGAGGCTTTGCCACAGTAGGGTTCAATATTGAGTGCAGGCCCGCATTTCATCTTGCTATAAACAACATAGATCGGTGATTTAGTACAGTAGGGTTTGATATTGAGTGCAGGCCCGCATTCCACCTTGTTATAAACAACCTAGATCGGGGCTTTAGCAAACTAGAGTTCAATAATGAGTGCAGTCCCGCGGTCCACTTTGTTATAAGCAACCTAAATTAGAGCTTGAATACTGTAGGGTTCAATAATAAGATAAGGCCAGTTTTCTACCTTGTTATAGACAACCTAGAACGGGGCTTTAGCACAGTAGGGTTCAATAATGAGTGCAGGACTGCGCTCTAACTTGTTATAAGCAACCTAGATCAGGACTTTTGCATAGTAGGGTTAAGTAATGGGCGCAGGCCCCCATTCCACCTTGTAATGAACAATCTAGATCAGGGTTCTAGCACAGTAGGGTTCAATAATGATTGTAGGCCCGCGTTCCACCTTGTTATAAGCAACCTATATCGGGGCTTTAGCACAGTAAGGTTCAATAATGAATGCAGGCCCGCGTTCCACCTTCTTATTGAATACTATGATTGGGGCTTTAGCACAGTAGGGTTGAATTATGGGTGCAGGTCCGCATTCCACTTTGTTGTAAACATCTTTGAAAGGGGTTTTAGAACAGTAGGGTTCAATAGTGAGAGCGGGCCTGCGCTCCACCTTGTTATAAACAACCAAGATCGGGGCTTTAGCACAGTAGGGTTCAATAATGAGTGCAGGCCCGTGTTCCACCTGGATATATGCATTCTAGATCAGGGATTTAGCAAAGTAGAGTTCAATAATGAGTTCAAGCCCGCGTTCAATCTTGATATAAGCAACCTAAATTAGAGCTTGAGTACTGTAGGGTTCAATAATAAGATAAGGCCAGTTTTCTACCTTGTTATGAACAACCTAGATCGGAGCTTTAGCACCGTAGGGTTCAATAATGAGTGCAGGCCCGCCCTCCACCTTGTTATAAGCAACCTAGATTGGGGATTTAGCTAAGTAGGGTTCAATAATGATTGCAGGCCCACGTTCAACCTTGTTGTAAACAACCTAGATCGTTGCTTTAGCACAGTAGGCTTCGATAATGAGCGCAGACCCGCGTTTCACCTCCATATAAACAACCTAGATCGGGGCTTCAGCACAGTAGGGTTCAATAATGAGTAGAGGCACGCATTCCACCTTGTAATAAACAACCAAAATCGGGGTTTTAGCACAGTTGGGTTCAATATTGAGTGCAGGCCCGCCTTCCACCTTGTTATAAACAACCTAGATCGGGGCTTTAGAACAGTATTTTTTTTTTTTTTTTTTTTTTCTATGTGATTGAGGGAGGCAAAAGGCATAACTGCCTATAGCGAGTGCCTCCCCCATAGTTGAAAGAGTGACAGGGCCAAAATCAAGGGACATTCGAGCCAAAATGCCTGGACACACGGAGTTTGAAGCAATTTAAGTCATAGGAAGAGGGAAAGACTGATTCTGGGAGAGAGTTCCAGAGCTCAGCTGTTGAGTAGAAGAAAGTTTGAGAGTAACGTTTCACTCTTGGGTTGGAGAGTTGCACAGAGTAGGGGTGGGATTGAGTTGCAAGACGGGTACCACGTGCCCTACGTAAAGGAGGTGGTATGCACTGAGATAGCTCTGAGGAACACTGATTATTATAGTAGCGATAGAATAGCGAGAGAGATGCAACATTGCGGCGGAGAGAGAGAGATTGCAGAGAGTTGGTGAGTGGACGGGAGTTAATGATACGAAAGGCCTTCCTTTCAACTTTGTCTAGGAGAGCAGTGTGAGAGGAACCTCCCCACACATGTGAACAATACTCAATACAAGGGCGCACTATGCCCCTGTACAGAGCAAGAAGCTGTGCAGGGGAAAAGAACCCCCTAAGGCGGTTGAGCACACCCAGCTTCTGGGAGGCTGCCTTAGCAAGACTGGTAATATGGTCCTTCCAAATGAGAGCAGAAGAAAAAGAGACACCAAGAATATTGAGAGACGATGAAGGGTTGATTTTTGTATTGTTGAAGAATAAGGGATAGTCCGCTGGGAGATCCTGACGGGTAGATAGATGGAGAAATTGGGTTTTGGAAGCATTAAAGTTAACAAGGTTTTCTCAGCCCCAATTGGAAATAGTATTTAGATCAGAATTTAAGAGTTCTATAGCTTCATTACGTTTGTCGTTGAGGGATTGCTGGCTGGGGCGTTCTGAAAAACTAATGGAGTAGTGCAAGGTTGAGTCGTCTGCGTATGAATGGATGGGAATTAAGGTACAGTTAAGGAGAATATTTATAAAAATTAGAAAGAGAATAGGAGATAGGACAGAGCCCTGAGGAACACCGGAGTTTATAGAGTGAGGAAGTGAACAATGGCCGTCCACAACCGCGGCTATGGAACGGCCGGAAAGGAAATTAGAGACAAAGGCACAGATGGAGGGATAGAAACCGAAGGAGGGTAGTTTAGAAATTAAAGATTTATGCCAGACTCTATCGAAGGCTTTCGATATGTCTAGTGCAATAGAAAAAGTCTCACCGAAGTCCAGAAAGGAGGATGACCAAGAGTTAGTAAGATATGAAAGAAGATCACCAGTAGAGCGACCCTTAAGGAAGCCATACTGGCGATCTGAGAGCAGATTATGAGAAGAGAAATGCTTAAGAAATTTGGAAGCAAGAATAGTTTCAAAAACTTTAGAAAGACAAGAGATAAGAGCAATTGGACGATAGTTGGAGGGTTGAGAGCGGTCACCCTTCTTTGGGACAGGTTGAATGTGAGCAAACTTCCAGCATGAAGGGAAGACGTTAGAGGATAGACAGAGACGAAAGAGTTTGCCTAGGCAGGGAGTCAGCACGGAAGCACAGTTTTTGAGAACAACAGGAGGAACACCGTCCGGACCGTACGCCTTATTAGTGTTAAGCCCAGAGAGGGTAGAAAGTACATCTTTAGAAGAGATTAGGATATTAGGCATAAGTAAGAGAGAGGAGGGCGGAGAGGGAGGAATAGCACCGGAATCATCCAAGGTGGAGTTTCTAGCAAAAGTTTGAGCGAAGAGTTTAGCTTTGTCAGAGGAAGAAGTGATGGTTGTGCCATCAGAGTGGGAAAGGGGAGGGAAAGACGAGGAAGAGAAATTGTTGGAGAGGTTTTTGGCTAGATGCCAGAAAGCTTGGGAAGAGCTAGAGTTGGATAGTTCAGTGCATTTATTATTGATGAAAGAGTGTTTGGCAAGTCGAAGAACAGATTTGGCTTGATTCCGGGCAGAAACATATGAAGAATGAGAGTCTTGAGTTTTAAGGCGTCGGTACCGTTTGAATGCTTTCTCCTTATTGCGGACAGCAGTAGAACAGGCGTGAGTAAACCAAGATTTTTTAGCATTAGTCTGAGAGAAAGAGAATGGAATGTATGCTTCCATGCCCGATAGGATTACCTCGGTAATGCGTTCAGCACTCTCCTTGGGTCCTCGGCCATGGAAGCAGAAATCATTCCATGGGAAATCAAAGAAGTACTGCCGAAGAGCCTCCCAGTCGGCAGCGCCAAAGTGCCACAAGCGCCGCCGGCTAGGAGGATCGGGTGGCTGTACTGGAGAGATAGGACAGGTGACAGAGATAAGTTTATGGTCGGAGGAGCCCAAAGGAGAGAAAAGATCGACAGTATAAGAAGAAGGGTTAGAAGTTAGAAACAGGTCAAGAATGTTGGGCCGATCTCCGATGCGATCCAGGATACGGGTGGGTTGCTGAACTAACTGCTCTAGGTCATTTAGGATAGAAAAGACGTAGGCTTGTTCACCAGGTGGATCAGTAGTGTGAGAGGAGAGCCAATGGCGGTGGTGAACGTTGAAATCTCCTAAGATGGAGATTTCTGAGAAAGGAGAAATGGATAGAATGTGTTCCACTGTAGAGTTTAGATAGTCAAAGAATTTGGGAAAGTTGGTAGAGTTAGGGGAAAGATAGACAGCACAGAAATATTTAGTAAGAGAATGACAGGAAAGTTTGAGCCATAAAGTTGAGAATTCAGAGGAGTCGAAATCGGGAACACGAGAGCAAGTGAGTTTGTTATGGTTCAATAATGATTGTAAGTCCACGTTCCACCTTGTTATAAACATCCTAGATAGGGGCTTTAGCACAGTAGAGTTTGATAATGAGTGCAGGCCTGCATTCCACCTTGTTATACACAATCTCGATCAGGGTTTAGCACAATAGGTTTCAATAATGAGTGCAGGCCCACATTCCACCTTGTTATAAACAACCTAGATAGGGGTTTTAGCACAGTAGGGTTCAATATTGGGTGCAGGCCTGCATGTTTACCGTGTTATAAACAACCTAGATTGGGGATTTATTACAGTAGGGTTCAATAATGAGTGCAAGCCCATATTCCACCTTGTTATAAACAAACTAAATCCGAACTTTAGCACAGTAGGGTTTGATAATGAGTGCAGGCCCCCGTTTCACCTTGTTATAATCAACCTAGGTTGGGGCTTTAGCACAGTAGGGTTCAATAATGAGTGCAGACCCACACTTCACCTAGTTATAAACAACCTAGATTGGGGATTTAGCATAGTAGGGTTCAATAATGAGTGGAGGACAGTGTTCCACGCTGTTATGAACAACCTACATAGGGGCATTATCACAGTAGGTTTCAATATATAGTGCAGGTCCGCGTTCCACCTTGTTATAAACATCCTAGATAGGAGCTTTAGCACAGTAGGGTTCAATATTAAGTGCGTGCCTGCGTTCTACCCTGTTATAAACAACCTTGATTGATGCTTTAGCACAGTAGGGTTCAATAATGAGTGCAAGCCCGCATTCTGCATTGTTTTAGGCAACTTAGATCTGGAGTTTAGTACAGTAGGGTTCATTAATGAGTGCAGGCCCTAAATTCCGCCTTGTTTTGAAAAACCTAGATCAGGGCTTTAATAACACAGTAGGGTTCAATGATGAGTGCAGGCCTGCGTTCCACCTTGTTATAAACAACCAAATCGGGGCTTTAGCATAGTAGGGTTCAATAATGAGTGCAGGTACGCGTTCCACCTTGTCAAAAACAACCTAGATCGGGGCTTTAGCACAGTAGGGTACAATAATGATCGCAGGCCCGCGTTCCACCTAGTTATAAACAACCTAGATCGGGGCTTTAGCACAGTAGGATTCAATAACGAGTGCAGGCCCACGTTCCACCTTGTTATAATCAACCTAAATCGCGGCTTTAGTACAGTAGGGTTCAGTAATGAGTTTAGACCCGCATTCCACAATGTTTTAAACAACCTAGATCGGGGCTTTAGCACAGTAGGGTTCGATAATTAGTGCAGGTCCCCGTTCCACTTTGTTTTAAACAACCTACATCGGGGCTTTAGCACAATAGAGTTCAATATTGAGTGCAAGCCCAGATTCAACATTGCTATAAACAACCTAGATCGGGGCTTTAGCACAGTAGGGTTCAATAATGAATGCAGGCCCGCATTCCACCTTGTTAAAAGCAACCCAGATCGGGGCTTTAGCACAGTAGGGTTCAATAATATGTGCAGGCCTGCATTCCACCTTGCTATATGTAACCCAGATCGTTTCTTTTGTCTGCGTTGTCCTGGATAGGTGCTTCCAGTGCAACAAGGGCACGCTAGGTAAAGAACTTAAAAACTATTTCTCCACTTTTGGCCTGTACGTTTCACTTGGCTGTTTTGGTACACCAGTGGTTGGAATTGGGTTTAGATAAAGGTCTATTGTTCACTGGTTTGGAACACTGTTGGTGTTGAAGTTTGGTGATGGAGGGTGTTGTGGTTGCTGTTGGCTTTTCTTGCGAAGTGTGGGGTTCTTTGCAGTGGGCAACTCCACATGTTCGTAACCTTTTTGTACTTTCAGTCGTATTGCAGGTTGCAGATTGAGTGTAAGATGGTTGCTACTGGTGCACTGATTGGAGGCAGTTGCGTGGTGAGAAGTTGGTTGTTCAGGTGTTGTTGGTTAAATTGGAAAGTCTCTCTGAAGTGGTGTGGGGGGGGAAGATCTTCAGCGAGTTTGAAATAGTTCCCCCTCGTGGATGCATTTTCTTTGGTGCTGGGCCCTGACTCAGTTCTCTTGCTGGAATGTGGCTGAGTTAGATTGCAGGCGTTTATGCTAGCAATCCTACCTAGTTGTTCCTCTGGGTTTTTGGATACAAGAAACAGTTAGGGAAATCTCTTCTGCAATATTTCCCCTCCTCGCATCTTATTAACAATAAACAATACATAAATGAAAGGGAGGAACGATCAATTGGTTCAAACTGGTAAGCAGAATGGCTACATATAAGATATAAATTAAGTTGGGATGTGCTTGCCAAGTTAGTTACCGTTTCAATGCCGCAAATTAACCTCTTTAGCAAAGATTACCTATTTGCATCCTGTACTGGTTATCCTTAGACGATTTTTAAGATAGATATACGATTATTTTAGATATAGTAACACACTCTTACAATCCATCAAAATATAAAAATGCATTCACAAAAATGTTTACTGTATATATGGATGAGTCATGAAAGAAATACTATCAAGAGCAGTGGATGTTGGTGTTCGCTGAAAAGGGAGGGAAGAGTGGAAGCTACCTATACTGCTGTTTGCGAATGATTCAGTTCTGATGAGTGATAATGAATGGGAGTTGCAGGGTCTGGTAAATGAGTTTGGAACAGTGTGCGAAAAACGGAATTTGAAGGTAAATGCGGGGAAGAGCAAGGTTATGGTCTTCGAAAGGGGTGAAGTCACAGAGTGTGAGATGAAGCTGAACGGTCAGGCTATGGAGATCGTCAACTCTTTTAAGTATCTGAGCAGTGTGTTGAGTAAAGATGGGACTATGGATGAAGACGTGCGGGAGAGGGTACAATAGGGGAAGAGGGTTGTAGGAACGCTGAAAGCAGTAACAAGAAATAGGGTGGTCAGTATGGAAGTGAAGAAGTCCTTGCATGACAGTGTGGTAATCGCGACACTGACTTACGGAAGCGAAGCATGGACGTAGGTTGAGAGACTCAGACCAAGAGTGAGAGCAGTGGAAATGAATTACTTAAGAAGTGCGTGCGGAGTTACATGGAGGGATAGACAGACTAATGAGGAAGTAAGAAGGAGGTGTGGTGTGGAGGTAGATGTGCTAGAAAGTGTGAAAAGGAATAACTTGAGATGGTTCGGCCATGTGGAACGTATGGAAAGCGAGAGAATGACTAAGAGGGTGTACGAGAGCGAGGTAGAGGGACAGAGAGGGAGAGGTAGACCGAAAGAGAGGTGGAAGGATGGAGTGAGGAAGTATATGAACGAAGGCGGTGCTGGTTGGGGGGAGGGGCGTCGACTGACTGGGGACAGAGGTGCATGGGGGCGGTTCGTTCGTGGCCACCCCTTCGGGGATCACGGCGTCAGGCAATAGATAGATAGATAGATTCACAAAAATTTAAAGAAGAATACATTCTGCATCTTTAGTTGCTTATCACTATTTAACGTAATAAACCAAGATATAAATGACAGGTAAGAATGTAAGACAAATAAAGAAACATGATAATAATCTTAAATAATACATTTCACTCCCAACACCAAACACCCCCAAATTTAATAAATGACAGCATGTGATCCTCCCGGGATTCGAACCTGGAATACAACATACAGAACTTAAACACTCACCAATACACCACCCATATATATATATATATATATATATACTATCAACTTTGGTGTTCCTCAGGGCTCTGTCTTATATCCTATTATCTTTCTAATTGTCATACATTATCTTCTCAACTGTACCTCCAGTCTCCTCCACTCATACACAGACGACTCTACCTTACACTACTCAATTAGTTTTCCAGAACGCCCCAGCCAGCAATCCCTCAAAGACAAAAGTAATGAAACCATAGAACACTTATCTTCTGATCTAACAAAGGTCTCAATATCGTCAAACTACTGGGGCTAAACATGAGGGAGACAGGGGCCTAGAAATACCAAACCTCTCATAAAGGGGAGATAGGTCGCTTTTCGGGTCCCCCTTCTTCCTCATGTATAGCCCAGATTTTAAGACGTTCGCCCCATCAGTTTGTCAATTTTAAAACCTTTCGTACCATTTTTATATCAATATGTCAGCTATAGCTGGTTCTATATACCTCTACCTCTATGGCTCTTTATAGCTCTTTCTGACTCTCTCACTTTCACTCTCTCTCCTTAAGAACTACCTACTAAAACCAGAGAGAGGATAATACAAGTTAACCCTCTCCGAAATATGACGCAATTTTGAGCCCATTAGGGATACTTTAGAGCCTTTGTTGCCATCAGGGGTATTTAGAAACCTTTAGTTTAGTTACTTCAACCTCTGTAGTTGTCTTTGAGTTAGCTGTGGGCAGAAAACTAATTTTGGAGAGGTAATTATAAGAGTGAGGGAACTCTATTTCTTATTGCTAATCTGGCAACCTCTGTGTCATAAATGCGTGAAAGGGTTAAGTTAAAGCCCGGGTCAGTAGGTGATGATCGGACGGTGTCGGAGTGACAAGTCGGCCGGACAGTGATGAGTTACCAGCCAGACCTAGTAATGTCAGCTATAGGTGGCTCTATATACATCTACCTCTATGGCTCTCAATAGCTTTCTCTCTCTCTTGCTCTCTGAAAAAATATACAAATACCATAATGCACTTACGTATATCATGAATTACAGTATACTGAAGTCATCAGTATATGTGAGACAATAGTCAATCCTCAAAAATATTCAACTTCTATTAACCCGTTCAGTACCACTGCCATCCTTTTCATTGTGATCAGGCAAATATTAAACGATTTTATTCAGCTTAAGCAAGTTTTTTGCCGAATAAAAGGTCACAGACTATCTCAATTAATCCTTTTAGTTACCATATATACTTCCGAAGCTTCATGAAATTGTATACATGTAGCTGAAATCAAATATAACATGACTTTGCCGGTACAGAAGGGGATAACTTCGAAAACCTAGACTATTCTCAATGACCATTATGTCATTGTATTGTGGCTATATACTAACGATTTGTTTAAGCTTATAACATTTTCGGGAAGTTACATTGGATAATTGAGAATTATGTTATCCCTTCGAGTACTAGAGATCCTTTCTAAGCATTACACAATCGTGTGATGATAGGTAGAATAAAATATATAAATGCATCATCATTCTGAAGGGGTTAATTGTTGGTTTATGTATATTATGTTATTTTTTACTTTCCATAATCAAATAGAAATTAATGTAAATGCAACAATCATCAAAAAAAATATCCGAACTAGTAAACTTAATATCCGTTCCAATGCTTAATTCGTAACTATCTCTCTCTCTCTCTCTATATATATATATATATATATATATATATATATATCCCTCTTTCTCTCTCACACAACCTTTGTATCGAAATGCATAACTGTCTGCCATCATCCTGTCTGTGAGGCAGTAAATAAAGGTTAATAAGTCAAGTATATCTCTCTCTATATATATACTGTATATATCTATCTCTCTCTCTCTCTCTCTCTCTCTCTCTCTCTTTCTCTCTCTCTTTCTGAATGTGTTAATTTAAGCCACTCCCTTATTTACCCATTCTCTCTCACGCCTTAATTTTTAATGAATCCAATCACCAATATTTTCATTACAATTCCGCAGTGCAATTTCACCTGTCCTCTTTTCTCGTGCTTATCAACACTCCACCACAACGTAAATTTAGGGGAGATTATATATACACTATATATATATATATATATATATATATATATATATATATATATATATATATATATATATATATATATATATATACTGTATATATTTGTTGTTTTATTTATTGTATTATTATTATTTGTTTTGTTTGCATCCATTGTCCCTCATGCTAAGCCCCATGAAATTTGACATTTTAAGGTGTTCCCCATTAGTTTGGGGATTTTATCTTCGCTCCATTTCTTTGTCAATTTTAAGATCTTCCGTGCCATTCAGGTGTCAATTTTTGTAGTAGCGAGCGATAGAGAGCCTGTAATTAAGGAGTAATCGGCTTTCGGCCAAGGCATTCCCCCCCCCCCCCCTAAAACAAAATAAATAAATATATAAATATATGGAAAACAAACGCACAAATGTAAATCGAAAACGGTTATTGGTGGTATTTTGTTATACTTGATGCAAGGTGTAGGGAAGAAGCTAATCATAATATTTTGTATAATTATAATAATAATAATAATCAATAAAATACCCAAGTTAAGGATCACCACCGTACCAGCTCGCTCAGGAAAAAGGAAAGAAACAGAAGGAGGGGAAACTAAGATAACCGAAACCAGAAGGCACCATCATCAAGGAAAACGAAGCAAGATGGACGAAGGAGAAACTAAACGAAAAAGACGAAGGAGGGAGATACTAAGACCAATATAACGAAGATGCCAAGAATACCCAAACTGAACAACGATGCAACAAGGAAAGACAGCTACAGGAACCAGGAGCAGAATACCAACGCAGAGAAAGAAAATTCACCTCCATCACGGAACACCAACGCGGCATCAAAAACACGTGAAGACCTCAAAACCATAAAACCAACAACACATGGCAGCCCAAAACCTAGCTGTGCAGCACTACACCATACCAGACGAGATGCCAGAATTGCCACAATAATACCTGATATACCAACCACGCCAGGCAAGACAATTCCAGTTCCCCACAAACACCACGAGACAACGAATAAGAAAATAGTGAACAGTCAGAAGCACAAGGACCAACATAAACGCACTACCAAGGCGCAGTTACGCCGTTCTTCCACGCAGAGGCCTACTCACCTGCCCGCAAACTACTAGGGGGTCTACCTAATCACCCCAGAATATGCCCCCCTGTACTTATGACCTTCTGACATCCGCACACTTGACCTGGGATATTTCCGCCGAAGTCGTCACTACCCCGACGGAAACCAGGATAAGGCAAGCAATTCTAGGGCTTGATTTAACTAACATGTTAGCAATCGAGTCCTAAAATTACCCTCGCATTCAAGGAAAGAATTGAAGCCATGGTGAATATCTTTCGAGGTCTGAGGAGTTATTTTACCTATTGAGGAATTACTATTACACATGCCATAGTATAGTGATTAATAATAAGATCCCTAGTAGGCTGCACCTTTAGTATTAGAAGTATAACTGCAAGGACATGTCCCCATCTTATTTCTTTTGCTAAAACTATAGAAAGATACTTGCTTTGGTAAAGGTCATTCGAATAGTTCGGGCTTTGTGAGATACCGTCTAAATAACGGCACTCTACAAATAGAAGTCCATATTGTATATGTCCGACGCCATGGTCAAGGACACTTAGAGTAATGGGGTCTAAACCCCGAACATGAGTTCTTTGAACCTTTTATAACTGTAAGTTGACATGACATCAAGGAGCTATCATTTAAGACCCAAAACCAGCTAATCCATCTGTATCCCAAACTACACCATCCACACTGCAGGACCACCTAAGCGGTTCAACGGAAACTAGATGACCAGACTTCAACCCTCTCACCTCTGCCCCAAACTTTGCTCGCCAATCCAATCTTCAAGTGGTAGAGTAGGAGTGTTTACTGAAAATTATTCTCACTCATACACCAGTGCGACAAGGTCAAATAGACAGGAAAAGTAGAGTCCCCCAATTTGGACTCTGTTCATTTTCACACCAGTGCGACCAGGTGAACACTTAGAAAAATAGAGTTCCCCATTTGGACTCTGTTTATTTTCACACCAGTGCGACCAGGTAAATTCTTAGGAAAATAGAGTCCCCCAATTTAGACTGTTTATGTTCACACCAGTGCGACCAGGTGAATACTTAAGAAATAGAGTCACTCATTGAACTCTGTTTATTTTCATACCAGGGTGATTAAGGTATTATCTTTTCTATTGTTCTACAATATTAGTGATAACCTGAGATTGACTAATTGAGCCTAAGTATATAAGTCCTCATCAAGACGAGAGATGAGATCAACTATTAACCCTTTCGGTGCGGGTGACGTTCTGGGACGTCCTGGGAATTTACAGTAATTTCTAGGCTTAAAAGCCGTAGAAATCGAGTGTCAGTGGGCGGGAGCGTGAAGACCCACCTCCGACCCTCAGAGCAGCCAGCGGCTCACTGAGGTAGACTGTGTCTCGCG
>CM064509.1:13468814-13557007 GCA_032716605.1 Paralithodes platypus | reverse complement strand
TAACGATGATAATGATGGCAATAAGACACTGCAAAACAAATCAAAACAAATAAAGCAGGTAAACTTAAGGATAATGTGACAATGTAGCCTAAAATTCAATATATAAAATACAAATAAGTAACGATAACCAAATATATGAAAAAATAGGCAGGCGTGAATATGATAACAAATATATAAAATGATACACAAAAAGAGTTGAAGAGAAAACTGTTCAAAATAATAATGGTGAGAAAGACTAATAATCAAAGTAGATAACCAAAATACGGTGATAATAATGGACTATATTATAACACAGCACTGGTGACATGCGGTGGAATAATGGTGAGCAATATAATGGTACACAAAAACAGTTACAATAACCAAAGAGATGACAATAATAATGGTGACAAAAAAACTTAATAAAGTGAATAACCAAGAAACGGTGAAGATAATGAGCTACGGTGCAAATCATAACATACAATGAGGGTTGATAACACTGCTAAACAAATAATAATACAGTTGATAACCAAAAAACGTTGATAATAATGAGCTACGGTAAAACAAAAACATAACATACAAAGAGGCTTGAGGTAATAGAACTGGCAAAGATAATAATAATAAAGTAAATAACAAAACCGGCGAAAATAATGGTGAAAAACAAGATAACATACAGAGGGTTGAGATAATAAAACTGACGACAATAATAATACAGTAGATAACAAAAAACACGATAATAATACAGTAGATAACAAAAAACACGATACTAATACAGTAGATAACAAAACACGATAATAATAGAGTAGATAACAAAAAAACACGATAATAATACAGTAGATAACAAAAAACACGATACTAATACAGTAGATAACAAAACACGATAATAATAGAGTAGATAACAAAAAAACACGATAATAATACAGTAGATAACAAAAAACACGATAATAAAACAGTAGATAACAAAAAACACGATACTAATACAGTAGATAACAAAAAACACGATAATAATACAGTAGATAAAAAAAACACGATAATAATACAGTAGATAACAAAAAACACGATAATAAAACAGTAGATAACAAAAAACACGATAATAATACAGTAGATAACAAAAACACGATAATAAAACAGTAGATAACAAAAAACACGATAATAATACAGTAGATAACAAAAAACACGATACTAATACAGTAGATAACAAAAACACGATAATAATACAGTAGATAAAAAAAAACACGATAATAATACAGTAGATAACAAAAAAAACGATAATAATACAGTAGATAACAAAAAACACGATAATAATACAGTAGATAACAAAAAACACGATAATAATACAGTAGATAACAAAAAACACGATTATAATACAGTAGATAACAAAAACACGATAATAATACAGTAGATAACAAAAAACACGATAATAATACAGTAGATAACAAAAACACGATAATAATACAGTAGATAACAAAAAACACGATAATAATACAGTAGATAACAAAAAACACGGAGATAATATTGAGCTACGGTGAAAAGCATAATAACGAACAAAGAGGGTTGAGACAATATAACTGTTGAAAATAATACGGTAGATAACAAAACCGGTGATAATAATGAGATACACGATAGCACAGCACTGATGACAGGCAATAGAGTGACGAGTCATATCACAGTAATCATCACTATCATTGTCATTACTACTATCGCTCTGTGGCTGTGTGTGTGTGTGTGTGTGTGTGTGGCACCGAGTCACATCATCATAATCATCACCATCACCGCCACTACTACCGCTCAGTGTCCGTGTGTATGTATGTGTGTGTATACGCTTTATGGTCGGCGTAACCATTATGATATGCAAATTAGGACATCAAAGTATTTACACCGCGCATTTACGAGGGGATGTTGGTCTATGTTTACATGATGAATATTGGGATTTACTACCGCCCGGTGTATTTGTCACGGGGGGGGGGGGGGGGAGGCTGTGGGTGAGGGGGTGTACAGGAGATGGGAGGGGGAGGGGAGGTGTAAACGAGGGAGAGAGGTGGGGGGAGTGGTATATGTGTGTGTGTGTGTGTGTGTGTGAGGGGGGGGGGGGGTGATTGAGAGGTGCCAAAAACATAGATAGGGTGTACATGAGATAGGAGGGGGGAGGGGAGGTGTACACGAGAGAGAGAGAGAGAGAGGGGGGGGGGGCAGGGTGTTATGTGGGGGGGCGGGGAGAGGTGATACACACGAGAGATGGAATGTACATGAGATAGGAGGGGGGAGGAGAGGTGTACACGAGAGAGAAAGAGGGGGGGGGGGGAGTTGTATGAGTGTGGTTGAAGCAGGAGAGGGGACACAAACAGCTACATAATATAGATACATTGAGAGAAGTTCGAGTGTGTATGTAAGTATATTAGCATGGTACGTACTTGTATGGTAGCGTATGTGGTGGATTGTATGCTTGCATGTATGCATATTTGTATGTGTTTATGTGTTGTCTGATGTCTTTATTATATTATGTGATATTACATAATCATATACGTAGATTTACAATTCATGTATTATCCAATTTTTCATCAGCCCAAACCGGAGAATTGGGTAGCATGGTATGCTCTCAAATGTTGTTTAGTTAGAGTTAGAGTAGTTACGATTTGCTGTCTAACTAAACAAAACAATTGAGAGCAAATTTTCATCTTCCACTGTACTCATAGCTTCTTAACTTTACCTAACTCACAGCACCTTCTTTCTACCCTGTCTGTCCCCCCTTATTCGTATTTGTATTTGTACAATCCACGTAGCAGTGTGCCATGTTTTATCTATGTTTATAAAGGAGACGAAAGGCAAAGCTGTCTGTAAATAAATATATAAATACAATAGTGACGGAGAGCAAAATCTAAGCTACGTTGGAGTCAAAATGACAAAAGGTTTTGTCTATGGGTATTAATCTGTGTGCCGTTGTTTCTGTGTGTGGTGTATGCCTGTCTGTGTGTCTACGAGTAGGTGTATCGTCAGTGTGATTATATAAGAGTAGTTGTGCTTAATACCAGCGTAGAGGAGATTATGGATGTAAAGGGTTATGCATGCGAGAGGTGTGTGTGTGTGTAATTCACTCACTTGTTCGTCAAGGGGAATCCACGCAATGCGAGCTAAGCTCAATATTATCGCGCCTCCTTAACTGGGAATGTTTTGCGTGAAATGCATGTTAAGTGTTTATGTATCGTTGGAATGGCTGTAGATGTGTGGTGTAGTCTGTATTTTTAGCCAATTGGCGACCTCTGGAAACGAAGGCTTAGGGTTAATCTGTACGGTACCATTCTCACTACGGTACCAGTCTCACCCGAAGGCTTAGGTTGACCAGTAGCTTAGGTTGGCCAGTACGATACCCATCTCACCTTGTAACCGATCACCAACCCCAGATGGGACGTCACAACTTCGTCCACTTATTCCAGGTTCCTATTTATACTGCTAGGTGAACAGAGGCTACACCGTTAGGAGACTTGCCCAAATGTCTCTTCCCCACCCAGGTCTCGAACTCGGGACCTTCTGGTTGTGGGCCAGACGCGCTAGCAGTTACGCCACGGGGAGAGGTGTGTGTGTGTGTGTGTGTGTGTGTGTGTGTGTGTCTGTGTGTGTGTGTGCGTGTGTGCGTGTGGTTTGTGTCGGTGAGTGTGCGGGGGGGAGGGGAAGAAGGAGGGAGGGAGGGAGGGAGATTTAGGGAATCATGTGAGTATGTGAGTGCCTGCGTGAGTAAGTTAGCGTGTGTGAGTCTGCTCCCGACCCTCTCGTGTCATGCCCACAATTAAATACCCAACACATTACGCCTTATTATTATGATCCTACCCCCATGGTCCCCTCCTGCTGTCTAGGTACACGCACGCACGAACACACACACACACACACTTATGTACAAGCTAGCTAGCTAGCTAGCTAGCTCTCTCTCTCTCTCTCTCTCTCTCTCTCTCTCTCTCTCTCTCTCTCCTATCTCTCTCTCTCTCTCTCTCTCCTCTCTCTCTCTCTCTCTCTCTCTCTCTCTCTCTCTCTCTCTCTCTCGCGCGCTCTCTCTCTCTTCTCTCTCTCTCTCTCTCTCTCTCTCTCTCTCTCTCTCTCTCTCTCTCTCTCTCTCTCTCTCTCTCTCTCTCTCTCTCTCTCTCTCTCTCTTACATACACACACATCACATTAGCCATGCTTCACACACATAAAACACTGCATATGAATTACTGTTTCTCAATTAATACTGAAGCGTTTAATGTGAAAAATATACATCCTAACGAACAATACTGACACCGATTATCATTCTTATGGGTCATTTTCCAAAAATAATTGTGGATTTAGCCATTTCAAAACTAATTTCATACCAACCACACTGTGAATATTGTGACTGCAAATGTAACCTAAATTACACACATAATAAGTGTGTTCATCTCTTACGTGTTCGAATTAACACACATAAACAATTGCCACACTGATTATGTTATATTTGAACACATTTTTTACACTGAAATTACTTACTTTTGGTAGTTTTTGACTGCAGAAGTTATTTTAAATGTTCACATCAATTCATGTAGAGGTATTTGTATATTTCTATTATATTGTATACTAAAGACTACATACGGAACACCCAAATTTGTTTTGTTGGCCCTATAGACTGATACAATGGTACTGAACACACATATCACTGCAAACCGTTCCTTTCTATTAGCTTAGGTATGAGTTTATGAATGTTAGGATCGGCTTCTTAGCGACAAATTGGTTACTGAATATCTGATTATCTATTGACTGAAACTTACTGACGGACTGATACCCAACATATTGACTGATTGGTTACTACTTCGCTGATTGCTACTGAATATATATGTCTGGACGTTGACTGACTAAATGGATGTTGACTGACTGGCTAGTAACTGACTGAATGGTTACTGCTTTTGTGAACTAACTGATTGATTGCAGACCATCTAATTAATTAATTTACTGAGATAAATTGGTTGGAGACTGAACGACTAAGAATGTGTATTTACTCAGTAAATAACCAGGCATTATTATCTGTACTTATAATTCAGCAAGTAAACATGTACTAATGATTTGTGTTATTATTAAATGTCTAACTTTTCCCTTTCTTTCATTCCAGGTAAGTGATATAAAACGTGGTTCTCGTCCATTACACGGAGCGGTAACACCAAAGGGGTAATGTACAGCAGAGACTCATACAAATAGTTTCCACTATAACTTGGACGTAATGTCATAACACTCGAATGGCTGAAAGTAATACTAAGGTTAGGTTACTGTTAAGTTGGTGTGTGTGTGTGTGTGTGTGTTTGCGTGTGTGTGTGTGTGTGTTTACGTGTGTGCGTGTGTGTCCATACGCGGGAGTTCATGTTTGTTTTTTTCATTATTATTATTTCTTATGGATGTTGTTGCAGAAAGTGACCTAAGAGCTGCATGTGGACGCGATAAATTACCCTACTGTTATCCTTTGTGGTAACCAGCTACTTTACACATATCCATCCACGTTCACAGGAACTGAACATTATGTAAACACTATTTTCATAAAGTAAAATCAAGGGACGAGATGATTAGTTAAAACATAGTAATAAAGTGAAACGGATAGGACGGTGGTGGCTGGGTGTTATAATGAGGATAATGGCAGTGCTCTCTCACCAACAATTACGGCAAACTTTTGGCCCATCACTCACTATAACTATCACCAGTATATTTCACTACAGCCATCAGCATCATTTTCAACACAGTTTGGATCACAACAACCCTTATTATGACTATAATTAATTTACCGAAGCTATCGTTCCAGAATTTGTTTCAGCTACCATGCAAGCTTAACCACGATTACAGTAGATTGCAAATACAACAACTAGTGGGATATTTCACATATTATCTAATGTAAGCACAGCATTAGCAGAAAAATATCAATGGTACCTCTGAGCTTAGCAATACCATCACCGCAGCATTAATTATAATCTCGTTAATTACACTAGCAGGCCACCCATCTTAAACCAATATATCGAAACACATACACATCGAAACACATACACACATAAACACCCACTGCGATATTAAACAGTACATCCCTCATCAAAACACACACACACACACACACACACACACACACACATCAGCAATCACATCAACCAGAATATCCACCATCGGCACAACACACACAATCACATACACAACAGTAAATACACACACACACACACACACAAGACACACACACACACACTGGACTAGACAGAGGCGGGAGAGAGAGTGCGGACAAGACCAGTCAAGAACAATGATGGACAACCCGCCAGGCTTCGAAGGACCATCATAACCATATAAATACATACTCACACATATAAACAGTCTCAGTCTCACTCTCACTCTCTCTCTCTCTCTCTCTCTCTCTCTCATACACACACACACACACACACACACACACACACACACACACACACACACACACACACACACACAGACACTGGACTAGATAGAGGCGGGACAGAGAGAGAGTGCGGACAAGACCAGTCAAGAACAATGATGGACAACCCGCCAGGCCTCAAAGGACGCCCCTGGTGAAAAACGTGCGGTATGACAGGGTAATTTGGAACTCCGCGGCGTCCTCCTTCCTCCTTCCAAAGGCTACCGGTGTGTGCCAGGGTAGCTTACGTAACCTACTTCTGAACGATCCTACATTAGTGGAGGGGCCAGATCTAGACATTCACAGTAATCGGTATCATCCAAGAGGGTCACACTCGCAGCATAATCTACAATAAACGGCTATTAAGTAATACAGGAACTCAGTATCGAAAGTTCTCATATCCACATTACATCTCTACAAAAATATAATGACTGTTTTGTAGATTATAATTATTATTATATAGGTTAAAGTCCTCTCTGATAGGACCGATTTTCACCCTGCCTCATGGACTGTGTAGGGTAAAACCGCGCCTCGTCTGACTAGCTCCTTACATTCACATAATGCAGTTTCGATGTTCTTTACATTTATAATTTGTTGCATTGATATGCAGTGTAATAATTAACACTTAATTGTAACACAAATGGTACACATAAAAAGTGTTTCAATCGTGTACGTGTTCTAATTTGAATAGATATGGCGAAGAACAATTTATGTGAAACATCTTGGTTACAATTAAGCGTTTAATGTTTACAGTGTAAATAGGAAAGATGTTGGAGTAAAATAGACTAGGTTAGGAATCTTAGGATAGACTAGGTTGACTAACGGTGGTTCCATAAGGACAAATAGTGTGAACTAGGTTGCAACAAATGACCTCGCTGCCGTGTGTCCCTCCCTCCCTCTCGGTGCGCGGCATGAACTGACCGAATAGAGGCGTCTAATTGAAAACTGTCCGATAAGCATTTTTTCCGTCGTCGTCCCTGTGACCGCCTCCTCTCTCGGTACGCTGTGTGACTTCAATGAATTGTTACTCCTAATTGGAAATTGCCTGATAAGCATTTTTCCCCTCTGTCACGAAGCTGCAAGAAATAGAAAAGTGCTTAGATCACTGTTTTGATTTTTACTTATTTTAAACGAAGCTGTGAAAGTGGAAAAGTGCCAAGATCAGTTTTGTTATTACTTTTATATTTTATATATTAGTATTTATTTGTCTCTGTATTAATCTTTAGTATTACAGAAGAAGATAAACGTGTGAGGAGACACAATAATATATCTTCCGAAAAAGTAAAGTAGTTGAGATGGAAGGGAGCTAGAGTAGAGGAGATAGAAAGGAGGAGGGGTGAATATTATTTTGTAAGAAATTTGAGGTTAAGCTCCTAGATAATCAGTCCAATTTACGGGAGTGGCGGAGATGGAGGAGAGGTGGAGTAATGAAGAAGATGGGAGGTGGAGGGAAGGTGGAGAAGGTACAGTAGGTGGAGTTGAGAGTAGTGGAGGTGGAGTGGAGGTGGGAGGTGGAGTAATGAAGAAGATGGGAGGTGGGGTAGTGGAGGGTAGGTGGAGCGAGGAGTAGTGGAGGTGGAGGATGTGGGAGATGGAGGAGAGGTGGAGTAATACAGATGAGAGGTGGAGAAGAAAGGTACAGTAGGGGGAGTTATGAGTATTGGATATGGAGTGGAGGTGAAAGATTTGGGAGGAGGATTAAGGAAGAAGGGAAGTGGAGAAGTAACTTACATAAGGTGGAGTTATGAATAGTGGATATGGAGATGGGAGATAGAGGAGAGGTGGAGTAATGGAGATGGAAGGTGGAGTATTTGAGGGAAGGTGGAGAAGAAAGGTACAGTAGATGGAGTTGTAAGTAGTGGATATTGAATGGAGGTGGAGAGTACGTAGTGGAGATGGAGGGAAAGTGGAGTACTGTAGTGGAATTGGAAGAAGTGAACGTGGTTGGAAGATGGTGTAGTTGTTGTTGTTGTTGTTGTTCCCCAGGCTGTCTGGCCGAACAGCCCCAAGGTCTCGAGCAAGGCCAAGGCCATAAACGAGCGCCCCCACAAAATCCTCCCTGCTTACCACTAACAAAGCCCGGGTGACCGAAGCCACTCCAAGGCAGGGAGCTTAGGAAGGTGCGGAAACGCCCGGGAAACCAAAGCCCCACCCAAGGCCCTGTGCCCCTCAGCAATTATGAAGGGAAAGTTGAGGGGTAGATGGTGTAGTAGAATTGACCACTTGCGAGTTTCTGGCTATAAAGAAGTTGATTCTGTAAATATCGATATGAAACAGAAATGCACCAATAATGTAGGCTTCTGATGGATAGGATGGATAGTGAATGTGATTTAATGTGTCCATAAAATGCACAGCAACTGTGTTTTAGTTGGTTATTCTGTCAAATATCGATGCCTACAACTCCAGCTTCCTTATAGCTTGAAACACGCAAGTGGTCACTAGAAAGAGAAGTGGAGTATTAATGTTTGTGTTAATGTTATTAAATTTTGTTCTTCCACATGATCATATTTGGAAGTAAAATTAGTGTGAATGAATTAAGAGTTTAAATTGTTACGCAGTCATTAACACTATCTGGTCCGACGTCTTGTGGGTTATTAGGATCATTTGTTAAATTATCTTGGGCGATTTTGCTTGTTCTTGTCATTTTTGAGCAATACATTTTAGTGCGTCACCTAGGCTAACAACAAAACGCCTTGCCAGACTTCCTTCAAACTAAAAATGCCCACGCAGACCCCCTTCAAGCTAAAATCGTATTTTGTTTTTGTTTTTTCTGATAGAAAAAAAATCCGGCCGAAGGCCGTATATTTAAAACTACAGGGAATCGCTCGCCCAGAAAAATATTGACACCTGAATAGGATGAAACGTCTTACTATCGCCAAACTAATGGGGTGAAACGTTTTAAAATATCAAAAGTAATGAAGCGAAATAGGGGAGGTCCAAAAAGATCTTCCTCGGAGCAAATAGAATTTATTCATATGATTTGTATATTGGCATATAATGAATTACACACTAATATAACTACAATCCATAAGATCATCATGGAAGAACATAGTTTATGTAGGAGACTGTACATATTAAGTATCTACGATGACACACAACGGGGAGGATTTCATTACTTACAATGTGTGTTAATAGTTGTAATGTTATCAAGATAGCTTCGAAATTGCACAGGAATGTTAAATTATGTATGCATTATACTTTACCAATTTGACCCTATGCCATCAGTAGTTGTTGTTTATTTAGTAATAAATAAATGTACAAGATAATCACAAATACTCATATCCATACATAGTACTATATTCCTTTGAACCACATACTAAAACGTCCATTCAGTGTTGAGTAGAGAGCAAGAAAGGCTCAACAACCTAACCACTGCAGTAGTCGGCATCTTCTGCAGTATACACCACAAGCTGATCAACTTGGATGGCAGGGTAGACTTAACGAGGATAAACATGAAACTGTTGGACACCGTTATCGAAGAAACGCTTTATTGAGAACGCATCCCTTATAGTGTTTATATCTATGCTGTCAACATCTCGATATATATATACAATACCACATTATATATACACAATACAAAACTTAATGTTATTACTGCTATTAATCGTAGTAATAGTAAGTTATATAATTAAAAAAAAAAAAATCACTTAAAGTAATGCAAGTAACAGTTGCTGTTTTCACCAACTCGAAAATAGCTTCCTATAGAACGGGGAATGGAGTGGGGCCTTCTATTGTTTCAATTAAAAAATATATAATAAAACTAGTATTAGTAGTGGCTATCCGCAGTATTACTTCATAATTACTAATACGGTTGGGGCAAGCAACTTGTATTGTGAAATGTACCAAATCCTAATTCTAATTAGTAATCAAGGGAAGTTTAATACATTTAATTAATATTAGGCAAATCATAAAACATTGTTGGAGTATCATGGACGTCAGTTACTTTGTAAAAAATAAGGTGTAGTATTAATAGGAAGTAATGGTCGCTCTTCCGTAAATCTAATGTGCCTTACTTAAGAATGGGAAAGGGGTGGGACCTTCTATTTTTAAGTAGTAGTAGTAGTAGTAGTAAAGAGTGAGGGGTCGTATTCATGTGTAGTAAACTGGGGGGAGGGGGCGAGGTCAAGCGAAGAGAGAGAGGAGACACGGGTGGGGGGATAATTAGAGGAGGGGTAAGGGGGGGGGGGGGTAGATAGGCAGGGGGATCTTGGAGTAACGCAACCAAGAATGAGAGGAAGGGAACACACTGGGATAACAGGGAGGAACTTGTGATCTGAGATATTCTAGGATAACAGCGGGTAAGGTACAGTTGGCCACATGCATTTGGACCCACTCAGTAAATTCGTGTACGGAAGCAAAATTGGCATGATTGAATTAGAAGAGTATTCTCTTATGCAGTAGTTAACAAATATGATCAATGAACGGTGTTCTTCGGTTTTGAAGACAATAATTCTTATAAGTCAATAACAATTATTTTCACTTCCATATAAACAGTACAATCACAGTGTGCGATTTCATTTTGGCAACTATACAAGAACTCCAACTCTCTCAGTTGTATTATATGATAAGAGACAATGGAGAATGAAACGTGGAGGACAGACCACATCGGAAACAGAACAAATTATATAATTACATATTTTGAAGAGCTAAACACAGGATGTATACATAATAAAGATAACTGGAGACTAGAACACATATTACGCAGAAGTTAGAGAAAATCACACATATATTCTGCCTTCCTTCTTATTTCCTTAATTTCTGTCTTCTTTCTTTCTTGTATTCCTTTCTTTATGTTTCCTTCTTTCCTTCCTTGCTGGCATCCTTCTATCCATACATGTTTTCTTCCTTCCTTAATTTATCTTCCTTCTCTTCTCCCTTCCTTACTTTCTACCTTCCTTCCTCCCTTCCTTTCTTACGAGACGCTTCCTGAACGTTAATTGAAACGTTGTGAATGGCTAAACACGCGAGGTGGCGACTGGTGCGGCCTTGTGGTTTACGAGTTACCGGTATACACTCTCGGTCCATTGTTAAGCCGGCATCACACGAGAGCTTTTATAGTCAACATTCGATAATCAACAATTTTCCGGCAACATTTCAGGAAATATTTTGTAGGCTACTGGTATCGGAAACTAGACTGATAGTAGATGAATTTAGGTAAACGAAATAGTATTAATGTTGGCCTCATAAACTACCAGACCACTGTTGAGGATAAATGTTGAGGGAAAAAGCTCTTGTGTGATACCGGCTTTAGTCCTACACCACACAATGGGATAATATAATAGGTACGGCTGTGGGTTACCTACTGTATACCTAGACCTATTGGGTACCTGTATAACGCTGGGTAAGGTATATAAATTAGCTCTTGACTCCAGATAGATAGGGTTGAGTCAGCTGTAAGATTACAGGTATGATATAAAAGCTACTAGGTAGGGTTTTGCGTTAGCTACGAGAACAAGTTGATAGCTCTGACTCCTGATATATAAAGTTCTAGATTAGTTATAAAGACCATAGGTGAAGTAAAATAATATATTAGGTTCTGGTGTGTGTGTGTGTGTGTGTGTGTGTGTGTGTGTGTGTGTGTGTGTGTGTGTGTGTGTGTGTGTGAGAGAGAGAGAGTAAAAACGTTTCCCATCAACAGTATACATCTATATTCTTCTGCTGCATGATAAAACACCACCCATTACTAAACCCGTCTTAATTCCCCCAGGGGGGGGCCCTACCCCCTCCCTCCCCCATAAAAAAAATCGGAGCCACGATAGCCTTCATTCACGTACGTTACAACTCAATCTTCAGGGAGGAAACCAGAATGCCTATTGATCTGTTATTAACCCCGCTCAAACACCGCCACCGCCGCTGCCTCACTCTACTACTACTATTACTACAACCTCCCTCCCCCCACCCCACCCCTCCACACACACAAGCAAGGGGGAGGTGGAAGGGGTGGGTGGGTGTGGAAGGAAGAGGTGAGGGAGTGGAAGGAGGTGAAGGTGGATATGGTTGCGGTGGAAGGAAGAGGTATAGCTGGGATAATGGGGAAAATCAGTGTGTGTGGGGGGGGTATTGGTGATGGTGGGAGGGGGAATATAGAAGTGGAGGAGGGGGAGAAGGGGTATGTGCAGATGGAAGCAGTGTAGGGATTAGTGATGTTAGGTATGAGGGGGTTATTTGTGGGATTGTGAAGCTAGTGGCGGTGATGGAGGTGAATAAATAAACTACTTAGGAGATTGGATATATGGGGCCTTTGGAAGTGATGGGTTTAATTAAAGGGTGACAGGAATGAAGAGCTTTGTAGGAATTTTGGAAACTGATATTAAATGGAGACAAAAATGGAGGCGATCAGTGTGTGTATTATAGTGAAATTGCGGTTAATGTATTGATGGTGGAGATAATAAGAGACAGCGATGAAGCAATATAGGAAAAGAGGGTGGAAAAAGTGAGGTTACTTTAGAATTGATTGCAGGGTTAATACTTTTAGAATTGATTGCCGGGGTAATAATACTTTGTAGGTGATGGCAATGGGGGTAAAAGTGTCCATGGCGGAGGAAACTTATGGGAATTAGCATAAAAGCTGAAGGTGAAGGGTTGTGGAGGAGATGTAGGCGATAGGGGTAGGGAGAGTGGGTGGTGAATGAGGAGATGGGTACAGGAGAATGGTGACGTTTAAACTAGATGTATGGATGTGGTAAAATAGACGGTAATGTCAAAAGAATGGAAGGAAAGAAGCGACTCTAGGGAGCAAACTAAACAGCTCCCCTTAAATACGTGAAGACAGTGAGTCTAAGAAAGGGTAGTGAGGCTTGGGATGGGAAGGGGATGGGTGGGGAAACAGGAAGAAGTCAAGCCAGGGATGGTGGGGAGGAGGGATAGCAATGACGATAAGGGGGTGAAATCGTCGTGGAACTCTATTCATTATAACTAGGCCCAAAATTCATGATCACTAACCACGATAACTCCAAAATGACTAGACTAATCGAGATAATATTTCTATCTTTTATGAAAAGTCAACAAGGGAATAGGTGTGAAAACTTATAGCCCATTTTGAGTTACAGAGGTTAGGGGTTACGATGTCTGGCCTAATTGTAGTAGTAGTAGTAGTAGTAGTATGAGGAGGAAACTGAAACTGATTTTTTTTGTTTTTTTTTTTGTTGCCAATCAAACATACAATATATGTTAATTTTAGGAGGAGGCGACAGAGAAGGTAGAGGTGTGTAGGGGAAATGAGTTAGGAAAGGGAGCGGTGGAGGGGCGTTGGGGGAGGGGAGGGGGGGGTGTTAGAGATCGCGCGTGTCCAACCCAAACCACCCACCCGCCGGCCGCCAGCACTAGAGAGGATCCGCGGAAAATGAAGGCCACATTTTTTGCTAAAAGATGATAATAGTCGGGTGTGTAGCGGGTCGGTGGGTCGGGTCGGGGGTTTTGTTTGAGACAGGGAGGGCCATATACCAACTCTTGATTAGTGGAGCGGAGAGCGAGCCACTAACTCACACCAGCGTTGTTTGTTGTGGCCGGGGTAATTGAGGCCCAGAGGCACGCTAATTTACCTCTATATATACACTGATACTGCGGGTAACTAGACACCTGAGACACATACACACACACACACACACACACACACACACACACACACACAAACACACACACACACAATATATATATATATATATTTTTTTTTTGTTATACACACACAAACCTGAATGATTAGCCTCGGTAAAGAGGCATAAAAAGGAATCATGCACGTGAATCATTATTCCAGGAAAAGAAAAAGTTGGTAGCGTATGTTAGACTGCTGGTTGGCTCGTCTCTCAAATCCATGTATATTTTTATTTGTTTTCCTTTAAAGCCTGTGGTGGTATAATCAGCATGACATTCACGAGATACTACATATTACTCAAGTTACCACCAGAATGTATCCCCCAAGATGGGGTATCAAGACAGGGGTGTAAAGAGACTGCCCATCCGTTTCTACCAATCCAGAAATGGAACCCGCCTTCGGTTTACAACCAAAAGGGTTGTGAACCAAACTCCCAAACCAATACACCGCAGTTCAGCTATATATAGACCCATACAAGGGAATCTTGTTCGTTAATCATTATAGGTAGCGCAAACGAACTTGACAATAATCTTGATCCCTGACCTCTCTGTAATTCAAAAAGGCCTAGAGCAAATTGGCTGTAAATATCCACACCTACTTCCTGGTGGACTCTTCCCAAATGATAGAAACGCCAGCCATGGTCAATTCCTAACCATAATAATTAGCTCATAAAACACTGCAGGTGAATTATTTACTACACACTGTAGATAGGCATAAACATGAAGCATAGGACTACATATGAATTATTAGACCAACAAAGACGCTATCATCTATTTATTTACTCAGGCCCAATCCCCACTTTTCCATATATTTTTGTCTTTGTCTTTGTTTTCCTTTTTTTCTGTTTTCTTTTTTTCTTTTTTCTTTTTTTTTTGGGGGGGGGAGTGCACCGGAGTGAATCATGCCCGTGAGTGATTATCCCGGTAACTAGGCATAAAGGGAATCATGCACCTAAATCATGACCTCCAGTATATAACGGCATAAACATAGGATAATGGGGTATAATGCTTCATACGAGGGGTAATTGATTCATTAAATATTCCGAACCGGCCGGACAGGGGCGTTCAAAAGGTGATGTACGGTTGGGCATAAAGCGAAACATATAGTATACAGTATATATAAGGAATTTGGGAACTGCGTGGCAAAAAAAAAAAAATAATAATAAGAAGAAGAAAAAGAAGAGGAAGATATGAAGCATCAGGGTGAAGAAGAGTAGAAAGAAAAAGGATACACAAAGAAACAACAACAACAACAACAAAAGAAGTAGGAGTAAAAAGTAAGAGTAAGAAGATGGGAGAGAGGGAGGGGGGCGAACAAGTGAGACGGAAACAAAACACAGAAGGCAGAGGATCCGTCATATCACAACGCAAACACAATTAAAATGCTTTCCCGGAGTTCCTAGTTCGTCAGTTATCGTGAGGAAAGCTGTAGATAATGGTGGAGAATATATTGATAACTTAGCAGACAAAGTAATACGAGAATGAGGAAGAGGAGAGATAATGAAAACGAAAGAGAATAGATGGAAGGGAGAGTAAGCAAGGAAAGAAATAGGATAAAGGAGAGACAGGAAGAAAAACGAGGCAACATAGGGGGAGGAGCAGGATAATGAAATCTAAAGAGAATAGATGATGAGAAGGAGAGAGAGTAAACAAGGGAAGAAATGGGATAAAGGAGAGGAGAAAAAAAAGGGAGAAACATAAGTGGAGGAGCAGGAGGAAGAGAAGGATAATGAAAACGAAAGAGAATAGACGAAGAGCAGGAGGTAAAGTAAGCAAGGATAGAGATAGGATAACTGAGAGGAAAGAAGAAAAACCAAGACAAGTATAGATGGAGGAGCAGAAGGAAGGGGATGATAACGAAAGCGATAGAGAATAGACGAAGAGAAGGAGGGAAAGTAAGCAAAGAAAGCATTATGATAAAGGAGAGGAAGGAAGACCAAGCAAGCAACATAGGTGTAGGAGCAGAAGGTAGAGAAGGATAATGAAAGCGAAAGAAAAAAGACCAAGAGAAGGAGGGAGAGTAAGCAAGGAAAGTAGTAGGATAAAGGAAGGAGGAAAAACAAAAACAAGGAAGAAAAATAGGTGGAAGGGAAGGAGGTAGAGAAGGACAATGAAAGCGAAAGAACACAGACGAAAAAGAGAGGGAGAGCAAGCAAGGACAAAAATAGGATGAAGGAGAGGAAAGGAAAGATATATAGGGAGGAGAAAGAGGAGAAGAAACCGCCATATCACAACGCAATCAGAGAAAATTAAAAGGTGTTCCCAGAACTGCTGGTTAGTTAGTTATATAGTGAGGGAGGCAGGAGACTCTTATCACCAGCATTCATTCTGGGTTCATCTGTGTCACTGTGGAAGGGGGAGGGGGAGGAGAGGAGAGGAGAGGAGAGGAGGGAGGTAGGGAGGGAGGGAGGGAGGGAGGGAGGGAAAGAGAGAGAGAAAAAAAAAAGAGAGAGAGAGAGAGAATACAGACAAGACAGACAGACAGAAAGAGAGTGAGAGAAAATTCGTAAACAAACATACACATACACCCAGCCAGACAAACAGATAGGTAGAACGAGTCACAAATAAACAGAGAGACAAATTTATAGATAGATAGATATAGAGAGAATAGCCAGTCCAGCGGTAGTAGTAGTTTAGGAAGGGTTTATTCAGGAGGTGTCCAGCTGATGGGGTGACAAGAGGAGGGATTGGTGTGTGTGTGTGTGTGTGTGTGTGTGTTGTGGGAGGGTGTGTGTGTGGTATATGCGTGTTGTGGGAGGGTGTGCGTGTGTGTGTGATTGGGTGTGTGTGTGTGTAGTGGAAGAGTGTGTGTATCGGTGTGTGAGTGGGCGGTTCTGTGTGTGTGAAAAAGAAAACAAATAAAGAGGAACAGCAGATCAAAACAAACACCAGCACAAACAAATCTATAAAAGCCAGAATAGACAGTAACCCACAAACCAACAGGACAGACAGACAGAGTTCGTGGTAGTATTGCCGTACACACTAGACAGGAGGAAACAGAAACTATAGGGTTGGACTGTCTGAGTGTCTGTCATTTGGGCCCCTCCTGTCAATCTGTACTGGGGGCACTGTTTGGGAGATAGATAAAGTAGATAGATATAGATAGATACAGATAAATATATAGATAGATAGATAGATAGATACATAGATAGATAGATAGATAGATAGATAGATAGATAGATACATACATAAATAGATGGATAGATAGATAGATAGACATACAGTATACTGTATATGGAGACAGATTGGTAGATTCATAAATAAAATATAGATAGATATTATAGATAGATAGATACAGATTGGTAGATTCATAAATAAATAGAGAAATATAAAGAGATTGTATCGAAATAGACAAATCGAGACTGAACCCTCAAACCCATAGAACATGTACAGAACAGACAGACGCGAAAATCAACAGGACACACAGACAGATCGGACGGCATAGTATTGACGCCTTGCACCAGACAGAGGAAACTATAGGGTTGGACTGTCTGCAAGTGTCTGTCATTTGGGGCCCCTTCCTGTCAATCGGTACTGGCGACACTGTTTGGCGTTTACGCCAGCTTTGTCAGGGAATGGGTTCAGTCTACGGTTAGGCTATCCAAGATTCACTATAGCCTGACAGTCACTGGGGAATAGGGTGTGTGTGTGTGTGGGGGGGAGTGTGTACGATAAACTTTGGACGTTGCGGTATTGAAAGCGTAATTAGTATCACCGTCGTAACCATTACTCTCATCATCCGTCAAAATCATCGTGCTCATCATGACCATTATTATCATCATTGTTATTATAGTATCATTATCATCGTTATTGCCTTTGTAATAATCATAATTGTTATAATTTTATTGACACTCATCGTCGAGTTTATCATTTGTAAACCATCATTAACTGTGAATAATATCACTAGGTGAAAATATTATTATCATAAGCATCATCACCGTATTATTATCACCACCATACTATTTTACCTTTACTATCATTAACGCAATTCTCATCAGCAAGACTAAATATATATTAAAAAGCAACACGTTCAATACACAAAGATCCTAACACACAAACGTAACCAAACCACAACAACTCCGGAACCAGAATAAGTCCTCCACATCATCACCACCACCATTACCACCATGCATACAAAAATAAAGTATCACAGTACTCTATCTAACTCAAGCACCAACGAACACAATCAAACTAGAATTAGTAACACCCACATCACACAATCGTTTTTATCAACCAGAATCATTGACAAATAATTATTTAGTCGAGTAATTTTGGATTATCCTCAACAAAAGTTATCTTACACATAGTATACTATTAGTAATGTGTTATTTATTTTAGATTCAGTTACATACACATCTACTTTATCATATATGAATAATCATAAAGAGTTTTAGCTGTCTATGAACCACCCAAATCAAATAAATGCTGTGGATGTTTTTTCTTTTATTTTTATTTTTTGCAATTACTAAAACGAATTTACATTATTTACCTCTACATTTTTTTTAGTAACCAAAACAGTTAACACGTAAATCACCCAAACAAGAAATTGCTTTGTTTGTTTGAAGTACAATTTTGCAATTATTAAAATGAACTTAAGTTTGAAAAATAAATATAATAACACATTATCTCCATTGTACCTCATCTGGCAGAGTCACCAACCTCATCACAGTTACGCATCGATCACACGTACCAACTTCCCATCCAAACTCATTCGGGAGAAAATCATTCCCCTTTCCATCTCATTACTCGGTTGTATGCCTCCCATTTCTCTCCCCTAGCTCCCTCCCTGCTCCCTATTTGTTCCCTCTGTCATGTCTTTCCCTCCCTGTCTCCCTCCCTGTTCCCTATGTGTTCCCTCTGTCCTGTCTCTCCCTCCCTGCTTCCTATTTGCTCCCTCTCCTGTCTCCCTTCCTTATCTACCTCCTACTCCCTATTTGCTCTCTTTACCCTGTCTCTCCTTTCTGCTCCCTATTTGCTCCCTCTACCCTGTCTCTCCCTTCTGCTCCCTCCCTGTCTCTCCCTTCTGCTCCCTATTTACTACCTCTGCCCTGTCTCCCCTCCTTACCTCCCTTCTACTCCATATTTGTTCATTCTACCCTGTCTCCCCCATTAGTTTAGCGATAATAAGACGCTTTTTGGGGGCGAGTGATAGCGAGGCTGTAAAATTGAAGAAATCGGCCTTCGGCTTGGATAATTTTCTACTGATACAATGTACACATTTTTCTTAAAGGGGGTTTGGGTGGGCATTATATAGTTCAAAGGTAGCCTGGGAAGGCGTTTTTTTTTAGCCTAGGGGACAAATTAAAATACAGTGTTCGAAAATTACAAAAAGCAAGCAAAATCCTCAATAATAATTAAACAAACTATCATCATAACCCACAAACGTCGGATCAGATAGTGTTAGCCTCTGTCTCCATTGGCCCCCCCCCCCCCTGCTCCCTATTTATTTTAACCCTTTCAGTATTCGAGGACGCCTTTCTTCATATTATTTTGGCTAATATTATACCAAATTATTAAGCTTAGAATAGACCTATGACAGTGGGGAGATTAATTGAGAGAGTCTTTACCCTTTTGGACTCCCACAGGTCTTTCTTAGCTGCATAAATTCGTCTAATGATAGCCAGATTAAATGGAAGAAATGTGCGCTCGTTTTTTTTTTTTTTTTTTTTCTATGTGATTGAGGGAGGCAAAAGGCATAACTGCCTATAGCGAGTGCCTCCCCCATAGTTGAAAGAGTGACAGGGCCAAAATCAAGGGACGTTCGAGCCAAAATGCCTGGACACACGGAGTTTGAAGCAATTTAAGTCATAGGAAGAGGGAAAGACTGATTCTGGGAGAGAGTTCCAGAGCTCAGCTGTTGAGTAGAAGAAAGTTTGAGAGTAACGTTTCACTCTTGGGTTGGAGAGTTGCACAGAGTAGGGGTGGGATTGAGTTGCAAGACGGGTAACCACGTGCCCTACGTAAAGGAGGTGGTATGCACTCGGACAGCTCTGAGGAACACTGATTATTATGTAGCGATAGAATAGCGGAGAGATGCAACATTGCGGCGGAGAGAGAGAGATTGCAGAGAGTTGGTGAGTGACGGGAGTTAATGATACGAAAGGCATTCCTTTCAACTTTGTCTAGGAGAGCAGTGTGAGAGGAACCTCCCCACACATGTGAACAATACTCAATACAAGGGCGCACTATGCCCCTGTACAGAGCAAGAAGCTGTGCAGGGGAAAAGAACCCCCTAAGGCGGTTGAGCACACCCAGCTTCTGGGAGGCTGCCTTAGCAAGACTGGTAATATGGTCCTTCCAAATGAGAGCAGAAGAAAAAGAGACACCAAGAATATTGAGAGAAGATGAAGGGTTGATTTTTGTATTGTTGAAGAATAAGGGATAGTCCGCTGGGAGATCCTGACGGGTAGATAGATGGAGAAATTGGGTTTTTGGAAGCATTAAAGTTAACAAGGTTTTCTCTGCCCCAATTGGAAATAGTATTTAGATCAGAATTTAAGAGTTCTATGGCTTCATTACGTTTGTCGTTGAGGGATTGCTGGCTGGGGCGTTCTGAAAAACTAATGGAGTAGTGCAAGGTTGAGTCGTCTGCGTATGAATGGATGGGAATTAAGGTACAGTTAAGGAGATAATTTATAAAAATTAGAAAGAGAATAGGAGATAGGACAGAGCCCTGAGGAACACCGGAGTTTATAGGGTGAGGAAGTGAACAATGGCCGTCCACAACCGCGGCTATGGAACGGCCGGAAAGGAAATTAGAGACAAAGGCACAGATGGAGGGATAGAAACCGAAGGAGGGTAGTTTAGAAATTAAAGATTTATGCCAGACTCTATCGAAGGCTTTCGATATGTCTAGTGCAATAGAAAAAGTCTCACCGAAGTCCCGAAAGGAGGATGACCAAGAGTTAGTAAGATATGAAAGAAGATCACCAGTAGAGCGACCCTTAAGGAAGCCATACTGGCGATCTGAGAGCAGATTATGAGAAGAGAAATGCTTAAGAAATTTGGAAGCAAGAATAGTTTCAAAAACTTTAGAAAGACAAGAGATAAGAGCAATTGGACGATAGTTGGAGGGTTGAGAGCGGTCACCCTTCTTTGGGACAGGTTGAATGTGAGCAAACTTCCAGCATGAAGGGAAGACGTTAGAGGATAGACAGAGAAGAAAGAGTTTGCTCGTGTACTAAAGGGGTTAACTACTGTCCCATCACTTCCTCTGTCATCCTTTGCTCCGTCTCTTCTGTCTATATTAACTCCTTATTTCTTGTTCACTCTCTTATCACTCCTCTTCTCCTTCCTTGCTTCCTCTCTTCTGTCTATCTTAACTTCTTCTTCCTTGTTCCCTCTCTCATCACTCCATTTCTTTGTCTTTGCTCCTCCTCTTCTATCTATCTTAACTCCTCCTTCCTTGCTCCCTTCCTTCTGTCTATCTCAACTCCTTCTTTCTTACGACCTCTATCACCACTCCTTTCTCTGCTCTGTGTATCTTAACTCCTCCTTTATCCCCTCTCCCTCTCCCCCTCTTACTCCTTCTCTCACCTCCTTTTGCTCCCTTACTTCCTGTCTACCTCCTCACTGTCTTCCTCCTTGCTTCCTCTTCTGTGTCTCCCTTAACTCGTGTCACTCTTATCCGTACATGTCTCTCTATTACTCCGCCTCTCAATCCCTTCTATTTCTCCATCACCACCCCTGCATCCCCTCACTCTATCCTCACCTCTCTCTTTTTCCCTTTACCCCCTATCAACCTCCATCACCACCCACTCTTCACCGCTCCATCACCTCCCACGATCTCCACCACTCCCTTCCCCACCATCTCTCGTTCCATCCATCTCCACCAGTATCTTCCTCTCCAACCCCTAAAAGTTTCAATCTCCATCACTCCTCAATCCACTGCCTCTATCTCCACCACTCTCTCCCCCTCTACCCGTTCGTTCATCTCTCTCATCCTCCTGCTCTATCCCCTCTCTCTATCTCCACCCCTCTCTTTTCCTTCCATACCTCCCAATCCATTCCTTCCTCTCCCCCATTCCCACCCACCCTCCTCCACCATCCCCTCCTTTACCTCAATCCCTCTCTCTTCCTTCCATACCTCCCCATCCATTCCTTCCTCTCCCCCATCCCCACGCACCTTCCTCCACCATCCCCTCCTACCTCCATCCCTCTCTTTTCCCTCCATACCTCCCCATCCATTCCTTCCTCTCTCCCATCCCCCCTCCACCCATCCCTGTCTCTCTCCACCCCTCTCTTCCCCTCCATACCTCGCCAATCCATTTCTTCCTCTCCACCTCCCTCTCTCTCTCTCTCTCTTCCCCTCCATCTCTGTGTCTCCCTTTGATCCTCGCCGTACACACTGCTGGAGACCTGTGCCTTTAATGTGTATAGTCTGCCCTCCCCCACCTACGACACCCTGTGGTTCAAAGAGTAATAAAGGGAGGTGGGGGGGTTAGAGAGAATAACATTGGTGCATCTAGTGAGAGAGGGAGAGGGTGGAGAGAGAGAGAGAGTGTGTGTGTGTGTGTGTGTGAGATCTGATAAAGTTTGGGAAGGAAGTGAGAAAATCAAATTCACAGTGATGTGCCTCAGATCAGTATACACGATAAATTCATTTCCGCTACATGATTTGAATCTGTAATAGTCTCGCTCTCTCTCGCTTTCTCTCTCTCTCTTTCTCCATGTAATTCTGAAGGGCGGGAGAGGGGCGACATTAAACTCGATTGATTTCTAGTAATGGTAGTACTGTAACGATCGATGTGACAGGCTACCTTTTCCCTAGACCCCCACCTCCCATGTGGGAGATTAGTAGTGCATTGTGACCCCCCTCCCCCCTCCCTCATTCTCCCCCTCCACCTTCCACCCTCCAAACCACCTGCCCATATGCATGTAGGGAGCTAGTAGTGTGTTGTTAGACTCTCACCTTCCACCCTCCAAATACTCTCCCCATCTCCATGCAGACGGCTAGTAATGAATTGTTAGCCCCCCCCCCCCCCTCCAACTTCCCCCCTCCAAACCCTCTTCCCAACTCCGTGTAGAGGACTAGTAATTCATTGTCAGACCCCCTCACCAATCTGATCTCACTAGCCCCGCCCCTCATCACACTAGCCCCGCCTCACATCACACTAGTCTCGCCCCTCATTACTCTAGTCTCGCCCCTCATTACTCTAGTCCCGCCCCTCATCACTCTAGTCCCTCCCCTCATCACTGTAGTCCCGCCCATCATTACCCCCTCCCTTTACCCTAACCTCCATTCCTGGCCGCACCTCATCACCACGGCACCAATGACCTCTTCGTTACCACATAAACTCACCCCTCATCACTCACACCAGCCCCGCCCTTACCATCCCAGGCACCTCTCATCACCACATCAGCACCACCCCTCATCACACCAGCCACGCCCTTACTAACCTTCATCACATCAGCCCCACCCCTCATCACTCACACCACGCATTTTACCACCCCTCATCCCATCAATCCTATGATCAACTTTGCTACCTCTTTGCATCTTCACCAGCGATACTAAGGAGCTTGTTAATACCCTTGACTTAAGAATTACTCCTCCACAATAAAGAAGTGTTAAGGGTATTTCAGGCATGCAGAATTTTGATCCCGACGCCCTACGACTTGGCAAATGTGGCGCAATCATAGGAGGCGTCGGAGTATTCAAGGCGGCGTCCTGGGACAGCATAGCAGGGTCCCCACCTATCCTCACGTATCGGCGAGGCGCAAATGTTTTTGGGGTATGCTAAAATATTTGACCGATGGTCGTGGACCATTAAACGATGGTGTGCCGTCCCTGTGCCATCGAGGCACCATTGTTGGACTATCGGTATCGTCAAGGCAATGTCGTTGCACCGTCTTTTGAAATCGTTGCACCATCGGCTGCATGGCTTCATTGCCGACACACCGACGGTCCCACATCATAACACGACGGTAAAACGACAACAAAAGAACAGTACAAGGATGGTGCAAGGACAGTTACCTCTTTGTCAGTGATGTAAAACGAAAAATAAATAAATAAATATACAGTAAATGTTGGGTGGACAAAATTACGGTATTTTCATCTTTGAGTTTATATTTTCCGGTGGGAAAATAAACTTTGTTTTGTTTTCCACCAGAACAAAAAACATTTACTTCACTATTCTTTGTAACTGAGGAAACAACATATGACAAAAAACAATACTGTAACATCATATATAATATATTGTAATATGATACATAATATAATATACAAATATACTAATTTGAAATATACTACGCTATATAATATATATAATATATTAAATATATTAAAACATAATATATATCATGTAATAATTTCATATGAAATATTAACAAATAATATATATAATTTATTATACTAATATAATAAGATAATACAATATTATAACAATACATAAATATACGTTTGGCAAAGAAAACAATAAATAATAAGTGGAATTGAAACCAATGATAAAGGTTAATAGAAGTAATCATTACAGAACACTAAGAACTGATGGATAATAATATGGGCATTAATACAAATCACAATGAATGATATGCTACATAAAATAATGATAATGAATATAACCCCACATATATCAAAATTAAGATTATAAATAAGGATATTTATAAATATTATCAAAGTACAAGAGAGGCATACACAACATGGACATACTATTCTACTCACAATTCAGAGCACTTATCATGAGCTTCTACTGTTGGTATAACCATAGCTATTATTGCAGATAGAATTAATTATCAAGGTGAAGTATACGATAAGCTAAAAACACAGACTACATTATGTATAAATAATATGATAAATGGTGAAAAGCAAACTGAAACGGGCACATGAAAAATAATGGGTATGGCTGTACAGTATATAATTTTAATCCTATAAGTTTATATGCTCCCAGTGTGGCATATTGTCATTGTACATGTCGTCGGCCTCCCATCATTACACAATTGTGCAGCGGTTGTGGTACATTCCTGCCGCCGTCGTCTGCCATCGTGGCACTGTCTTTCCAGATCCTACTCGGTCGTGGCCGGCAGTCGTGACTCTCGTGGGGCCGTTGTAGCTCAGTCGTTTACCGTCCTGTCATTGTCATCCTGCGGTCTTTTTGCGCAAAATTCAGCTTAATTTTCCACCGATTCCAACCGATTTTAAGAGTTATGGCCTTCATTACGGAAATCGGAAATTGTGAATGTGTGAATTAACCTTTCATTCGGAATTCATGCAAAGCCCGAACCACTACTCTCTCTCTCTCTCTCTGGAATGAACTTCCTCAGAGTTATTTTCCACCAACCACTCGGATCTATTTATTCAATGATACCACCTCTCTCTCTCTTTCTCCCTCCATCTCTATATCTATCTCTCTCTCTCTCCCTTCCTCTACCCACCCACCCCCCCCCCACTCCACCCTCTCTCTCTCTCTCTCTCTCTCTTTAGGAAACCATGTAGAGTTTGTTGTCGACCAATGTGTGTGTCTTACCTTAATTAGTATTGCATCTTAATTAAGGGAAAAATATAAAAAAAATATCTACCCACGCGCACTGAGAAAGATGAGAAATAGACAAATAGATATAGATAGATACAGATTGAGAGAGAGAGAGAGATAGTACACGGTATTATGTACAAAGGTAAATGGATAGATACACAAGACATACGGAAATGCAGACAGATAAATATACATACACCAGAGGGACAGACACAAACACCAACAATAGACTGATACCTTTAGATACAACACACATACAGATACAAGTAAACATAGAGACAGAACTACACATACATACGATAGAAACAGAGACAGCATAGACATAGAGAAAACAGATAGAGACAATAGACGGAAAGTGATAAACAGAGCTGCACACACACACACACACACACACACACACACACACACACACACACACACACACACACACACACACTCACTCAACTCTCTCGCTCTCACACACACTCCCTCAACTCTCTCTCTCTCACACTCACTCACTCACCTCTCTCTCTCTCTCTCTCTCTCTCTCTCTCTCTCTCTCTCTCTCTCTCTCTCTCTCTCACACACACACACACACACACACACACGACTGTCAGCAGGAGCAGTACCGGTAGTAAAGGTCTGAGATACATTATTAACCCCGTGTTTTGCTGGTGCACCTTTGTACTTGTCTGTCATCATCTGTCCAACCCTCCTCCTCCACCTCTACCCCAGACAGACAGAGAGCCTTGCAAAATATCCCCCGTTAAAGGTTACTGCCGTCACCAAGTGCTCTGTAATGCACGGGACTGGCTATTTACTCTGACACTATAACTCTACAACTTTATTATTACTATCAAAATTTAATATGTGTGTGCAGATACCAGATACAGTACATGAATCTACAAATATATTATTATTATCGAACTTTAAAAAAATAAATACATATATATACAGTATATACAGTATGTACAGTATATATATATATATATATGGCAGAGTGATCTTGTCACTGGACTGGTAATCCAATGGACCCGGGTTCGAATCCCAATATGTCAATGGGAAGATATTATTGGGATGGAATTTGTGCTGTACCTAGTTTCAGTGCATTACCACAGCACACCGAAATGCCAACAAAATACCCTCATTGTTCCCTGATTAAATAGCACTATGAATATTCCCATATTCAAAATATGCTAGAGGGGGGCAATGCCTAGTGAGTTAATTGCTCAATAGGTGGCGTTCTGAGAGTGAGGGTCCGAGCCTGGGGAGTGAGACTGTGAGGCGCGGGGGCGAAGCAGCTTCAGGGATGGAGTTGGGTTCGAGCCGTGAGTGGGTGCTTCGCATGTCTCACTCCCTAGACTGGAACAAGACCTCACAAGCCTCACCGTGTTCAGCGGTAGAGTGTAAAGGCTATCAGCCTATGCCCGAGAGGGAGTAGTTGGAATATAGAAAAACAAATATATATAGGTACAGTACATTGAATGCATTTTATAATCTATAATAACAATTACAAATATATTGAATATCTTGGTACAGTTGGCCATATGAATGTGTATCTATTCCGTGATTTTATGTATGGAAAGAAAAATAGTACGATAGAAATACGAGTGTAGTGTGTTATGCAATAGTGAATTCATAGGATGAACTAATGGACGTAATGGTGTAGCAAAAACATCATGTAAGTCAATCATAC
Organism: Paralithodes platypus; assembly: GCA_032716605.1. NCBI lineage: Eukaryota > Metazoa > Arthropoda > Malacostraca > Decapoda > Lithodidae > Paralithodes > Paralithodes platypus. The sequence continues at coordinate 13,529,906 of CM064509.1, read as the reverse complement.
CATTAAGGGGAGATGGGCCGTTTTTATTTGCTCATTTATGTATCATATTAATATGTCATTAGTTTCCTCCCTAGACCTCCATCAAGCTTGAAAACACCCGCCCAAGACCCTCCTTCAAGATAAATTTATACATTTTTCGATAGAAAAATGTCCCGGCCGAAGGCCGATTTCTCTTAATTTACAGACTCGCTATCGCTCGCCAAGAAAAATCGACACTTAAATGACACGAAGTCTTAATATTGACAAAGAAAATGGGGCGAAAGGTCTTAAAATCGCCAAACTAATGGGCCAAACGTCTTATAAACTGAAAACCAATGGGGTTAGAGGGGGGGGGGCAGAAAAACGGCCCATCTGCCCTTAATACTTACATTCTTAAAATCAAGGAGTGGATATAAATTCATGTGGCCAACTGTGAATATATATACAAGTATAGGTGGACACTGTTATAAATATACAGTTTATCGGGCTTTATTGCTTTGTGTTGAGTTAGGTTGTGTGCGCACGATTAAATCCTTCTATGTATGATGTAAAATGAACTACATGTCTACATTATTGTTCGATAACCAATTACTTAAAAGGACACTCAACAAAAACACGAGCACCTAATATTGCCCAACATTCCTAAAACATATAATTATTATGCTTTTTCCACCAACCAACTTCACATCTAAACTCAATCAATGAAATCAACAAATACATGTGGCACTCCAAGGACTCGAACCTAGAATAAAATATAAAAAATAAAACGATTCCGATATGTCCACGGCAACAATACTACGACTCCCCCGCGATTATGGCCGATCATTAATGCCTACTAATTACCCGAGCCGATATTAGTCATCCAATTACCATCCGAAATCTTGGCGGCAATGATGAGAGGTAAAGTGATTAGTCGGACGGGATGTTATTGGGGCCGGTGTGGGGTGGTCAGGGAGGGTTTTTTATGCAACTTATATTGGTCAATTCGGACAACTCAATCGCTACATCATATTAACCAGCAAATCTCAACCAGTGCCACCGAAATCAGTGTTAATATACAGAAAATATATTTACACAAGCTAACCTAATTTAACAGTACAAGTGGAATTGACACTGGTTGAAATGGTCTACTGGTTGAGTTGTAGAGACACTAAGTATGGCAACTCAGGTATTTGTCAAACTATTCTATCCTAGTTTAAATTAATAAACCAGTATCCAATATACTGTATATAGTGTAAATGTAACACATCAGTTAAGTCAAGAATATCGGACTGCTTCACTGTGTATATCGGAAACACATCAAATCAAGTGGTTAAAAGCTTAAATTACTGAGCTGTGTCCATTAGGATTTCGTATATATCATTAGAAACATATCCCCGATGTCCCAAAGTAGACAGACGATGGAGTCAAAGACATGTGTTATCCAAAATGTGGGTTCATGGGTTCATCAGTAGGAAGATATATAGTATAAGCCGACGTGACCACCACCTCCTCCTCCTCCTCCTCCTCCCCCCACACACACACACACAATCCTCTTACTAACAGTAACACTTTGGAAAGATGTGAAAAATGACGGTTTTATTTACAAACTGCCATATATAGTTTAACTTCGATATACAGTAGTTCCAAAATAAAGTCAAGATACAAATATCAACGACTGTACAAGCTTCCTCATCTGTGTTGCATAAAAAAATACCCTCCAACTTGCGGCCGGGATGATGGTGATGAGGAGGTGGCGGTCGATTACTACATAATTACCGGGCTTGGTCTGAAGGCTCACCTGTCGATATGTGGCAGTCACCCCAGACACACCTGATGGAACATTTTTTTTTTTTTTTTTTTTTTTTTTTTTTTTATAGGGGAGAGGGGGTTTGTTATATGAGTGTGTGTGTAAGGGAGGTGTCCAATATGGATGTGTACACGCGCCAGCTAGCGTGAGTGTGTTTGTGGGGGTGGGGGAGCTAGGGCTAGTCATACATATGGCGACTAGTTTTATATGCTTGACCAATGTTGCTACAATATTGTTTGCTCATGTTGATTTTTATATAAATTTCAGTAGCTCACGTGTTTTTGTACTTTATAGAGAGAGAGAGAGTATAAATAACAGGTTATACTTCAGCAAAGTTAGGGTAGGTTGAATACTATAGGTGTGGCATATGTACGGTCGCGCTAAAAAGTCATTTCCCAGGTGTCATTACGTTTGACTTGCTCTGTGCTGTATTAATGTCTGTAAGATGTTGAATAGGGTGGGTAAGTGTAGGAACCTGTTTGTATATTTCACTCGATATGAAGATGTGAAGCTTAAATATTTTGTATACCAATTATTGATCAAAACATACTTGGTGCCGAGACATCACATAATTATTAGCTCGACTGTACAAACGATCAGAACTGGTCTGCATGAAATAAACTAGCTTCCCCTTCCCTCCTCCTTTCCCTGTAAATGCTAAAGGTTAACCACAGTTCAGGAAAAGTGGTATTAGAGTGGAGGCACCTATTGTGTGGGTGACTGTAGGGTAGCTCTCTTTCTATAACTCTCACACTCTCTCTCTCACACACACTCTCTCTCTCTCTCTCTCTCTCTCTCTCTCTCTCTCTCTCTCTCTCTCTCTCTATATATATATATATATATATATATATATACAGTATATGTGTGTGTTGTGTGAAAGAGGTTTGTTGTCTTATTTCTCCTCCTTTTCACTGTTCTCTCCTTCGCCATCTCTTTCTCTCTAGCCTGTGTGTGTATGTGTGTGTGTGTGTGTGTGTGTGTGTGTGTGTGTGTGTGTGTGTGTGTGTGTGTGTGTGTGTGTGTGTGTGAGAGAGAGAGAGAGAGATATATATATATATTGTAAACAAAACCCCTTTGAGTCTACCCTTTTAAGAAGAGTTTAATGCGTTGCACCCCAACCTACGCTTCTTCCTCTTATAATACACACACTTGTAAGGAGTACTCCATTGGCCTACACACTGTGTTAAAGAGAATATGTATATATATATATAACAAAAATAAACTTTGGTAGGGTATAGAATATAGAATTAGAATATATACTAGCCTCTTTGGGGAAGTTGATTGCAATTGATTTCCACTGCATTTTATTGTTTAATTCAGCATACAAAGAACCTATATAAAATAGACAGTACAAAAGTATGAACATGAGATCATATTTATATGACTAGAATATATTTGTCATTCTTAAAGAATAAATATAAACTTAAATTACATCAAATAGATTAGGCCTATTTGTTGAAAGATATCAACTAGGCTCAAATAACACATATACTTATAATAGAATAACGGGAGGAATGTGTTGCATACATGTGTAATAGCCAGTAGGCTATAGTGCATAGGAAAAATAAGGCTTGAATAATAATAGTTCGTCACCTTTGACTCCGGCAGGTCTTAAGTGAGCTGCATAAAATTTGTTGGAGGTAGTAAAGAATGCAATAGTCGCCACAAAGATTGAGAGCTGTAAATATGAACTAGTTTATAATATAGTATAAATGAACCTCAGACGATGGTGGTAATAATAGTAGATTAATAATGAAGAGAATGTGAGACTGGTCAAAATTAATGCATTGATAATTAAAAGAATAGGAGACCAGTTGTTGTAATAATGATGGTGTGAGAGGGAAGTGAAGACAGTGGGCAGAAGAAGTGGTGGTGGAGAGAAGGTAATCAGTCCTGCATCATTGGCATCATTGTCATCATCATCATCATCACTCCAGCACACACACAAGCGGTTTAGGCCTAGCTCACGTTCCCTTCCAGCCTCTATCTCTGTATCTCTCTCTCCCCCCTCTCTCTCTCTCCCCCCTTTCCCTCTCTCTCATCAACTGTCTTCTCTCTTCCTCTCGATCGCATCTTCTTGCTCTCAATTGCCCGTCTAGCTCTAGCTCTAGCTCTAGCTCTCGCTCTCGCTCTCGCTCTCTCTCTCTCTCTCTCTCTCTCTTAGTTGGAAGTTATAACTAAGTGGTTTAACATTAGTATAGCTATTCGGCAAAACACAGTTTGAAAAGCGAGTAGATAATAATGGTGCTCACTCTGCAACAATTGTATTGCATTATAGATTTGTCTCATTTTTTGCATATAAGAATATCTTTATGGAATGAAAAACGGTCATTAAGAAGCTAACTATTACTTGCAAATCCTTACAACTCTCTCCCCGCATAACTCTCCTCTCTTGCTTTTTTTTCTCTCTCTCATCTCTCTCTCCCCAGCTCCTCCCTCTCTCCTCTCTCGCTCACCTCTCTCTCACCTCTCTCTCTCCCTCTCTCTCTCCCTCTCTCTCTCCCTCTCTCTCTCTCTCTCTCTCTCCTCCATCTTCCTCTCGTCTCTCCTCCTCTCTCTCTCTCTCTCTCCTCTCTCTCGTCTCTCTCTCTCTCTCTCTCCTCTCCAGCTCTCTTCCACTCTCTCTCTCTCTCTCCTCCCCTCTCTCTCCCTCTCTCTCTCTCTCTCCTCTCCACTCTACACCAGACTCTGTTCCGCAAGGATGGCACTCATCTAAACCCTGTGGGTTCAGCACGCATGGGTCGTCTCCTACACGAAGCAGTCCGCAGCCATGGATCAAAAAACGCCATCCGAGAGAAGAAGCAGCATGACATAAATCATCCAACGCCAAGAAAAAACAGAGGCAACCGAGGACCCACCACCACGATAAGGACCGAGACAGCGAGGACCGAGGACAGCCATGAACATAAATGTAGATCCGACAAGAACCAAAAATATTATTAAAGCGCGTTCCGTGAGTTCTAAAATAACAAATTTAAAGGTTTTCTATGCAAACGCTCGTAGCATACGCAATAAATTTTCAGATTTAGAGGAGCTAGTGTTTACAGAAAATTATGATGTGATTGGCATAACAGAATCTTGGCTCAATACAGAAGATAGAGACTTTTTAGCAGAGTATTCACTTCCCGGTTATGTAATGTTTGAGAAAAGCCGAATAAATCGAAATGGAGGTGGCGTTTTACTTTATATCAAAGAAAGTCTTAACCCTACCCTCTTGTCAAAACCTCAAATTGTGAACGTCGACGCATCTTTTGTGCTAATAAAGAATAATAAAGGTACCAAAATAATACTTGCATTAATATACAGACCTCCAGCTCAATCAGTGCAAACTGACCGAGAAATTTACGAACAAATTGCAGATGTAAGTAACTCACAAGATACCGTAATTTTTGGTGACTTTAATTTACCTGTGACCAAGTGGGGCGATACTCTTACTTCACACTCCGGACATGACTTGTATACGAACTTGCAAGAGAGTTCGCTTTAATCAATTTGTTGGAACGCCGACCCGTGGTAATAACGTTCTTGACATTGTACTTGCAACAAAAGAAGAATTAATAGAGAATTTGAATGTTGGTGATGAATTCAGTAACAGCGACCATCATACGATAACTTTCACTTTAAAGTTTACTAGTAACGAACCAAATAGTAGCATCGAAAAAGTCCCTAATTTCAAGAAAGCAAACTTCCATAAACTTAGAGCTATGTTTAAAGAAACTGACTGGAGCTTTTTAATTCACAATAACGACATAAATACATCTTGGAAGTTATTCGAAGCCACTTACCTAAAAGCAGTGCAAGACTGCATACCATCGAAAACTCGGCGTCCAGGCCATACTAATAAGCCCAAATGGTGGAATAAAGATATTTCAAACTGCCTGCTTGCTAAAAAATTTGCTAATGATAGATTAAAATCCTCACAAAATGACGAAGAACGGCTGAAATTTGTAGAGCTACGACGCAAAGCCAAAAAGTTAATTAAGCAAAGTAAAAGACCTTAGAGTTACATATTGCGAATCAAAGTCAAACAAACCCGAAAGAATTCTATAGTTATATCAGAAAGAAAAAAGTAGTTACTTCAACTGTTGACCGTTAGTCGATGAAAATGGAGAATACACCAAAGACGAAGAACAAATGAGTAATGCCCTCAATACCTTCTTTGCATCAGTTTTTACAACAGAAGACCTCAGTGATATCCCTACACCATCGCCGATTCAGATTGATAATTCAGATGTTTTAAGCAATATCACCGTTACAGAGAGAGAAGTATTGAATTGTTTAGATAAACTCAAGGTAAATAAAACGCCTGGACCTGATACAATCTCGCCTAGAGTTCTAAAGGAAGCTAAGGATGAGCTCTCTAAACCACTGACATTACTATTCAATAAATCCTTGCAGTCTGGAACTATGCCCGATCAGTGGAAGCTAGCCAACGTAACACCGATATTCAAAAAGGCAGCAAATCCCTATCCAGTAACTATCGTCCAATTAGCTTAACCTCAGTTGTATGTAAAATGCTAGAAACGGTCATACGAGACAGACTCGTAAATCACTTAGAGGAAAATAACATACTTAAAGATACTCAACACGGCTTTCGTAAAAAAACGTTTCCTGTTTAACAAACCTCTTGGACTTCTTCCACGATATCCTCAACCTCTACGATGAGAGTAAAGCTGTAGATATTATATACCTTGATTTTCAAAAGGCCTTTGACAAAGTTCCCCACAAACGTTTACTGCTAAAACTAAAAGCGCATGGAATACAAGACGGTGTGTTGAAATGGATAGAAAATTGGCTCAGCGACAGAAAGCAAAGAGTAGTCATAAACGGTAAGGCATCAAAATGGACCAATGTAAGTAGCGGGGTACCCCAGGGATCGGTACTAGGACCAATTCTCTTTCTAATTTACATCAACGACATAGATGAGGGTCCTCACCTGTACAATCTCAAAATTTGCTGACGATACAAAATTGCAAATAGCGTACTCTCAAAAGAACAAGTTGACGATATGCAACACAATCTAGATAAATTGTCATGTTGGGGCCCAAATTTGGCAAATGAGTTTCAATGCGGATAAATGTAAAGTACTACATATCGGATACCTAAATGAGAAAGCAAACTATTCGATGAATGGCACTCAGCTTAAGAATGTAAACAGAGAAACCGATCTGGGAGTAACAATATCGAGTAACCTAAAACCGAGTCAACAATGTTCAGAAGTTGTTAAGAAGGCAAACAAAATAATTGGCTTTATAGGCAGGTCATTTGAGCATAAATCCAAAGAAGTTATCCTAACCCTTTACAATTCCTTAGTCCGCCCTCTTCTGGAATACTGCGTTCAATCCTGGTGCCCTTATTACCAAAAAGATATAAACAAGCTAGAACGAGTTCAACGTAGAGTTACCAAAATGATACCTATCCTAAAGAACAAACCATACGAAGAGCGTCTTAGAGAATTAATCTATTTCCTTTAACCCAGCGCAGATTAAGAGGCGACTTAATTCAAGTGTTCAAAATCATCAAAGGCATCGACAATATGAACTGTAGTAAGTACTTCACTATCGACCCAATCTAATTACACGCGGGGAAACGGTTGCAAAATTATTGGTAAATCTTTTAACTCGCACGAATCTAAGAATTTCTTCTTCAATCGAGTTGTCAACTTGTGGAATGGGCTTCCCCGAAACGTTATAGACTGCATCACCGTTGATTCATTTAAACTCCGCCTAGACAAATATCTCGCATCAAACCCGCGACTGACTGCGTTTGTAAATGAATAACTTTATTTTATCCCCCCCTCAGTTACTAACCCATCTGTCCCCTACTAACTTCCTAATCCTGCCACGGACATTAGTTCCAGGGCAGTAATTCCCTTTCCAATGTTCCCTTACCCACTCTAAACCACTGTTTGGACACTTGATCCTCAGTGTTTTGGAGGACAAGCAACCTAGAAGGGTCACTGGATCTGTTGTTGCTTGATTTCCTTTGTACTCCTTTGTACATACATATATAAGAACATAAGAACATGCAGTAAGTGTGCACATGTCCGTATACACAAACGCTCACGTATGCACACAAACATACATACATACAAAAACTGTTTTAGTAGGGTCAGGTGATGAGTTGAAAAGGGTAAAGAGGGAGCGGCATACAAGTCCGTACAGGTAGGGTCAGGTAAAGCCTACTACAATGGGAGGTTAATCCTCGGTAGAGAACAAAACAATGATATAAACAGTAGAGACAGCTTGGGGGAATTTTAGTACAGTATATAGGACATTCTTTAGTGTAGGTGTGTTTGTGTGTGTCCGTTCGTGTGTGTGTGTGTGTGTGTGTGTGTGATAGAAGGTGAAATGTGGAAAAGCTGGGCATTCTATTGTTAAGGGTGGAAATACATGGATGAAGATACACGAACACTTAATAATAGATAATGCTTATGCATAGATTTATAATCAGAAGTTGCGCTAGTGAGCAATATGTTCTCGCTCATATGTACGTATATTTACATACATATGGGCATATGATTATACAAATACACGTACAGTACATATATATATTATATACCTTATATTCTCAACCGGGCTCGAACCATTGACAGCACATACACACAGACATAGATATACGTAAATATATGTACATTACATGCATATATGCTCTTCTCTTATCCACCTGATACTCTCAGCCGGGCTCGAACCACAAACAGTATACACTATAGACACATATATATATATACATAAATAACGCATACATACATACATACACATATACGCACACATACATATACATATACTGTACATACATAGATACACATATACACATATACATATATACACATATACATAAACAATCTCAAGCAAATACATACATAATTATATTCTAATACACACACGCACACACACTTATGCATACATTATTAAAGGTGGGCGCGTATAATTATATGGTGTGAGAGGCCGTTATTACACATTATTAATAATATTTACAATGGTTGGGATAGGACTATTTTGATATCTGTCAGTTCTTGCTCTTATTGGTTGGAGTGTGTTGAAGTGACGAGCTGCACGTGTTGGTCTAGGGGCGTCTGGTGGAAGTAAGTTTCTGTGTCGTGGGTGAACAAGCAGCTTAGATGCAAACTGTTTGAGTGTGTTGTAGTGGTGGGTTGAAAGTGCAGGTATGCTAAGGGTGGTGAGAGCTTCCTCGTACCCTGGATATGTGCCACCCAGGATGATTCTGCACTCTCTCCAATTGACGTTGTTGTATCAGGGTTAGAGAGGAGGACCAGGCGGGAGAGGCGTAGGTGAGCTTAGGGAGTATGAAGGTGTTATATATACTCTTCAGCTCATTCTCCGGCGCCCCCAGGGATCTCAACCGCCTTATCATAAACAATGAGCGCAGGCCCGTGTTCCACCTTGTTATAAGCCACAGTGTGTGAGTACAGTAGGGTTCAATAATGAGTGCAAGCCCAAGTACCACCTTGTTATAAACAACCTAGATTGGGGCTTAAGCTTAGTAGGGTTCAATAATGAGTGCAGACCTGCATTCCACATTGTTATTAACAACCTAAATTGGGGCATTAGAACAGTAGGGTTCAATAATGAATGAAAGGCTGCATTCCACCTTATTATCAAGAACTTAGATTGGGGCTCTATCAGAGTAGAATTAAAAAATGAGAGTAGGGTTAAAAAATGAGTGCAGGTACGCATTCCAACTTGTTATAAATATCCTAGATAGGTGCTTTACCACAGTAGGGTTCAATAATGAGTGCAGGCCTGTGTTCCACCTAGTTATAAACAACCTATATCGGGGCTTTAGCACACTAGGGTTCAACATTGAGTTAAGGCCCGTGTTCCACCTTGTTATAAACTACTTAGATCGGGACTTTACCACAGTAGGATTCAATAATAAGTGCAGGCTCAAGTTCCACCTTGTAATAAACAACCTAGATAGGAACTTTAACACAGTAGGGGTCCATAATGAGTGCAGGCCTGCGTTCCACCTTGTTATAAGCAATCTAGATCGGGGCTTTAGCACAAAAGGGTTCAATAATGAGTACAGGCCGGCGTTTCATCTTGTAATAAACAACCGAGATCGGGGCCTTGGCTCAGTAAGGTTCATTAATGAGTGCAGGTCAGCGTTCCACCTTATTATAAGCATCATTGATAGGGGCTTTAGCACAGTAGCTTTTAATATTGAATGCAGGCCTGCAATCCACCTTGTTATAAACAACCTAGATCAGGGATTTAGCAATATAGGGTTAAAAAATGAGTGCAGGCCCGTGTTTCACCTTGTTATAAGCAACCTATATCAGGGCGTGAGTACAGCAAGGTTCAATAATAAGTGCAAGCCTGAGTTCCACCTTGTTATAAACAACATAGATCGGGGCTTTAGCACAGTAGGGTTCAATATTGAGTGCAGGCACATGTTCCACCTTGTTACAAACAACCTAGATTGGGGTTTTAGCTTAATAGGGATCAATCATGACTGCAGGCCCGCGTTCCACCTTGTTATTAACAACCTAGATTGGGGCTTTTGAAAATTAGCGTTCAGTAATGAGTGCATGACCGCATTCCACCTTGTAAGAAACAACCTAGATCGGGGCTTTAGCACAGTAGGGTTCAATAATGAGTGCAGGTTCACATTCCACCTTTTTATAAATATCCTAGATGGGGGCTTTAGCACAGTAGGCTTCAATAATGAGTGCAGGCCGGCGTTTAATCTTGTTAAAACAACCTAGATCGGGGCTTTAGCACAGTAGGGTTCAATAATGAGTGCAGGCCCGTGTTCACCTTGGTATAAGCAACCTAGATCTGGGTGTTTGCAATGTAGGGTTCAATTATGAGTGCAGGCCCACGTTCCATCTTGTTATAAACAACCCAGAACAGGGCTTTAACACAGTAAGGTTCAATTTTGTGTGCAGGCCCACATTCCACCTTGTTATAAACAACCTAGATTGGGGCTTTAGCTCAATAGGATTCAATATTGAGTACAGGCTCGCGTTCCACCTTGTCATCAACAACCTAGATCGGGGCTTTATCCCAGTAGGGTTCAATAATGAGTGGAGGCTCGCATTCCACCTTGTTATTAACAACCTAGATCGGGATTAGAGCAGTAGGGGTCAATAATGAGTGCCATCCCGTGTTCCACCTTGTTATAAACTACCCAGATCTGGGCTTTAGCACATTAGGGTTCAATGATGAGTAAAGGCTCGTATTCCACCTTGTTATAAACAACCTAGATCGGGGATTTAGCACAGTAGGGTTCAATAATGAGTGCAGGCCCTCATTCCACATTGTTATAAACAACCTAGATCTGGGTTAAGCACAGTAGGGTTCAATAAAAAGTGCAAGCCCAGGTTCCACCTTGTTATAAGCAACCTAGATCGGTGTTTTGCTCTGTAGGGCTCAATAATGAGGGCAATCACGCATTCCACCTTCTTATAAACAACGTAGATCGTGACTTTAGCACATTAGGGTTCAATAATGAGTACAGGCCCGTGTTCCACCATGTTATAAACAACCTATTTTTGGGCTTTAGCACAGTATGGTTCAATAATGAGTGCAGGCCCACACTCCACCTTGATATAAACAACCTAGATCGGAGTTTTATAACAGTAAGGTTCAATAATGAGTGCAGGCCTGCATTCCACCATGTTATAAACAACCTAGATCGGGGCTTTTGCACAGTAGGGTTAAACAATGAGTGCAGGCCCGCATTCCACCTTGATATAAGTAACATATATCGGGGCTTTAGAACAGTAGGGGTAAACATTAAGTGAAGTGTCGCATTCCACCTTGTTTTAAAGTACCTAGATCGGGATTTTAGCACAGTAGGGATCAATAATGAGTGCAGGCTCACGTTCTACTTTGTAATAACCAACCTAGATCAATGCCTCACCTCAGTTGGGGTCAACAATGAGTGCAGGCCTGCATTCCACCTTGTTATAAGCATCCTAGATCGGGGTTTCAGCACAAAAGGGTTCAATAATGTATGTAAGCCAATGTTCCACCTATTGTTATAAACAACTTAGATTGGGACTTTAGCCAAGTAGGATTCAATAATGAGTTCAGGCTCACATTCCACCTTGTTATAAACAACCTAGATCGGGGCTTTAGCACAGTAGGGGTTAATAATGAGTGCAGGCCTGTGTACCACCTTGATATACGCAACCTAGATCGGGGGTTTGTCACAGTAGGGTTTAGTATTGAGTGCAGGCCCGCATTCTACCTTGTTATAAGCAACCTAGATCGGGGCTTTACCACATTAGGGTTGAATAATGTATGCAGGCCCACGTTCCACCTTGTTATAAACAACCTAGATCGGGACTTTAGCACAGTAGGATTCAATAATGAGTTCATGCTTACGTTCCAGCTTGTTATAAACAACATAGTTTGGGGCTTTAGCACAGTAGGGGTCAATAATGAGTGTAGACCCGCGTGACCACCTTGTTATACGCAACCTAGATCGGTGCTTTGGCACTGTAGGGTTCAGTATTGAGTGCAGGCCCGCATTCCACCTTGTAATAATCAACATAGATCGGGATTTAGAAGAGTAGGGTTCAATATTGAATGTAGGCCCACGTTCCACCTTGCTATAAGCAACCTAGTTTGGTGCTTTACCACTCTAGGGTTCAATAATGAGTGCAGGCAGCCTTCCACCTTGTTATAAACAACCTAGATGTGGCTTTAGCACAGTAGGGTTCAATAATAAGTGCAGGCCCACATTCCACCTTTCAAAAAAACAACCTAGATCGGGACTCAAGCACAGTAGGGTTCAATAATGAGTGCCGGATCACATTCCACCTTGTTATAAGCAACTTATATCGGGGCTTTAGCGCAGTAGGGTCAATAATGAATGCAGGCCGGCGTTCCACATGGTTATAAATAACCTAGATTGGGACTTTAGCACAGTAGGATTCAGTAATGAGTGCAGGCTCACGTTCCACCTTGTTATAAACAACCTAGATGTGGCTTTAGCACAGTAGGGTTCAATAATAAGTGCAGGCCCACATTCCACCTTTCAAAAAAACAACCTAGATCGGGACTCAAGCACAGTAGGGTTCAATAATGAGTGCCGGATCACATTCCACCTTGTTATAAGCAACTTATATCGGGGCTTTAGCGCAGTAGGGTCAATAATGAATGCAGGCCGGCGTTCCACATGGTTATAAATAACCTAGATTGGGACTTTAGCACAGTAGGATTCAGTAATGAGTGCAGGCTCACGTTCCACCTTGTTATAAACAACCTAGATCGTAGCTTTAGCATAGTAGTGGTGAATAATGAGTGTAAGCCTACATTCCACCTTCTTATAAGCAACCTATATCGGGGCTTTAGCACAGTAGGGTTCAGTAATGAGTGCAGGCCCGCATGTCACCTTGTTATAAACAACCTACATTGGGGCTTTAGCACAGTAGGGTTCAATAATGAGGGCAGGCCCGCGTTCCACCTTGTTATAAACAACCTAGATCGGGGATTTAGCACAGTTGGGTTCAATAATGATTGCAGGTCGGCGTTCCACCTTGTTATAAACAACCTTGACCGGGGCTTTAGCAAAGTATGGTTAATAATGAGTGCATGCCCGAGTTCCACCTTGTTATAAGCCATCTATATCATTGCGTTAGTACAGTAGGGTTCAGTAATGAGTGCAAGCCCGAGTACCATCTTGTAATAAACATCCTAGATCGGGGCATTAGCACAGTAGGGTTCAATAATGAGTGCAGGCCCATGCTCCACCTTGTTATAAACAACATAGATTGGGGCTTTAGCTTAGTAGGGTTTAATAATGAGTGCAGACCCGCGTTCCACATTGTTATTAGCAACCTAGATTGGGGCTTTAGAACAGTAGGGTTCAATAATGAGTGCAAGGCTGCATTCCACCATGTTATCAAGAACCTAGATAATGGCTTTATCAGAGTAGGGTTAAAAAATGAGTGCAGGTACGCGTTCTAGCTTGTTATAAACATCCCAGATGGGGGCTTTAGCAGAGTAGGGTCAATAATGAGTGCAGGTCTTCGTTCCACCTAGTTATAAATAACCTAGATTGGGGCTTTAGCACACTAGGGTTCAACATTGAGTTAAGGCCCGTGTTCCACCTTGTTATAAAATACCTAGATCGGGACTCTAGCACAGTAGGGTTCAATAATGAGTGCAGCCTCACGTTCCACCTTGTAATAAACAACCTAGGTCGGGGCTTTAGCACATTAGGGGTCAATAATGAGTGCAGGCCTGCGTTCCACCTTGTTATAAGCAACCTAAATCTTGGCTTTACTACAAAGGGGTTCAATAATATATGCAAACCCGCATTTCACCTTGTTATAAACAACCTAGATCGGGGCTTTAGCACAGTAGGGTTCAATTTTGAGTGCAAGGCCGCATTCCACCTTGTAACAAACAACCTAGATCGGGGCTTTAGCTCAATAGGGTTCAATATTGAGTGCAGGTCTGCATTCCACCTTGTTATAAGCATCCTAGATAGGGGCATTAGCACACTAGGGTTCAATTATGAGTGAAGGCCGGCGTTTCATCTTGTTATAAACAACCGAGATCGGGGCTTTAGCATAGTAGGGTTCAATAATGAGTGCAGGTCCGCGTTGCACCTTATTTTAAGCATCCTTGATAGGGGCTTTAGCACAGTAGGATTCAATAATGAATGCAGGCCTGCGTTCCTCCTTGTTATAAGCAACCTAGATCGGGGATTTAGCACAGTAAGGTTCAGTAATGAGTGCAGGCCCGTGTTCCACCTTGTTATAAGCAACTTATATCAAGGCATGAGTACAGTAGGGTTCAATAAGAGTGCAAGCCTGAGTTCCACCTTGTTATAAACAATCTCGATAGGGGATTTAGCACATTAGGGTTCAATATTTAGTGCAGGCCCATGTTCCACCTTGTTTCAAACAACCTAGGTTGGGGCTTTAGCTTAATAGGGATCAATAATGAGTGCAGGCCCACGTTCCACCTTGTTATTAACAACCTAGATTGGTGCTTTAGATCATTAGCATTCAATAATTAGTGCAGGCTGGCGTTTCATCTTGTTATAAACAACCGAGATCGGGGCTATAGCACAGTACGGTTCAATAATGAGTGCTGGTTCGCGTTTCACCTTGTTATAAGCATCCTAGATAGGGGCTTTTGCACAGTAGGGTTCAATATTGAGTGCAGGCCGGCGTTTCATCTTGTTATAAACAACCTAGATCGGGGCTTTACCACTGTAGGGTTCAATAATGAGTGCAGGCCCGCGTTCCACTTTGTTATAAACAACCTAGATCTGGGTGTTAGCAAAGTAGGGTTCAATTATGAGTGCAGGCCCACGTTCCATCTTGTTATATACAACCCAGTACAGGGCTTTAACACAGTAGGGTTAAAAATGTGAGCAGGCCCGCATTCCACCTTGTTATAAACAACCTATATTGGGGCTTTAGCACGGTAGGATTCAATATTGAGTACAGGCTGCATTCCACCTTGTCATCAACAACCTAGATCGGGGCTTTATCACAGTAGGGTTCAATAACGAGTGCAAGCTCGCATTCCACCTTGTAATTAACAACCTAGATCGGGATTTAGAACAGTAGGGATCAATAATGAGTGCATTCCCGCGTGCGTTCGACCTTGTTATAAACAACCCAGACCGGGTCTTTAGCACAGTAGGGTTCAATATTGAGTAAAGGCTCGTATTCAACCTTGTTATCAACAACCTAGATCGGGATTTAGAACAGTAGGGATCAATAATGAGTGCCCTCCAGCGATCCACCTTGTTCTAAACAACCCAGATCAGGGCTTTAGCACAATAGGGTTCCATATTGAATAAAGGCTCGTATTCATCCTTGTTATAAACAACCTACATCAGGGATTTAGCACAGTATGGTTCAATAATAAGTGCATGCCCGCATTCTACCTTGTTATAAAAAACCTACATCGGGGTTTTAGCGCAGTACCGTTCAATAATGAGTGCAGGCACTAGTTCCACCTTGTTATAAACATCCTAGATTCGGGTTTTAGCATAGTAGGGTTCAATATTGAGTGCAGGCCCGTGCTCCACCTTGTTATAAACATCCTAGATCGGGGTTTTAGCACAGTAGGGTTCAATAATGAGTGCAGGCCCACATTCCACCTTGCTACAAACAACCTAGATCGGGGCTTTAGTACAATAGGGTTGAATAATAATTGCAAGCCCATGTTCCACCTTGTTATAAACGCCTTAGATCAGGGCTTTAGCACAGTAGGATTCAGTAATGAGTGCAAGGCCGCATTCCACCTAGCAATAAACTTCATAGATTAGGGCTTTAGCACAGTAGGGTTAAAAAATGAGTGCAGGCCTGTATTCCACCTTGTTATAACCAACCTAGATAGGGGTTATAGCACAGTAGTGTTCAGTAATGAGTGCAGGCCTGCATTCCACCTTGTTATAAACAACCTAGATCGGGGCTTTAGCACAGTAGGGTTCAATAATGAGTGCAGGCCCGCGTTCCTCCTTATATACAACATAGATCGAGGCTTTAGCATAGTAAGGTTGAATAGTGATTGCATGCCTGCATTCCACCTTATTTTAATCAATCGAGATTGGGGCTTTAGCACAGTAGGGTTCAATAATGAGTGCAGGCCCGCGTTGCACCTTATCATAAACAATTCCGATCTGGGCATTAGCACAGTAGAGTTAAATAAAAGGTGCAGCCCCACGTTTTACCTTGTTTTAAACACCTTAGATCGTGGCTTTAGCAAAGTAGGGATTAATAATGAGTTCAGGTCCACGTTTCACCTTGTTATAAACAACCTAGATCGGGGCTTTACCAAAGTATAATTGAATAATGAGTGCAGGCCCACGTTCCATCTTATCATAAACAATTCAGATCGGGGCCTTAACACAGTAGGGTTCAATAATTAGTGCAGGCCCGTGTTCCACCTTGTTATAAACAACCTAGAATGGGACTTTAGCATAGTAGGATTAAAAAATGAGTGCAGGCTCACATTCCACCTTGTTATAAACAACCTTGATCATGGATTTAGCACAGTTGGGTTCAATAATGATTGCAGGTCCGCGTTCCACCTTGTTATAAACATTCTAGAAAGGGCCTTTAGCACAGTAGGATTCAATAATGAATGCAGGCCTGCGTTACACCTTGTTATAGAAAACCTAAATCGGGGCTTTAGCACAAGAGGGTTCAAAATTGAGTGCAGGACAGCATTCCACCTTGTTATAAGCAACCTAGATTGGGGCTTTAGCAAAGTAGGGTTCAATAATGAGTGCAAGACCAAGTTCCACCTTGATATAAACAACCTAGATCAGGGCTTCAGCACAGGGTTCAACAATGAGTGCAGGCCCATGTTCCACCTTGTTATATACAACCTAGATTGGGGTTTTAGCTTAGTAGGGTTTATTAATGAGTGCAGACCCGCGTTCCACCTTGTTATTAACAACCTAGATTGGGGCTTTAGAACATTAGGATTCAATAATGAGTGCAAGGCTGCATTCCACCTAGTTATAAAGAACCTAGATCGGATCTTTAGCACAGTAGGGTTCAATAATGAGTGCAGGTCCGCATTCCACCTTGTTATAAACAACCTAGATTGGGGCTTTAGAACATTAGGGTTCAAAATTGATTGAAGGCCTGCATTTCACCTTGTTATAAACTACATAGATTGTGACTTTAGCACAGTAGGGTTCAATAATGAGTGAATGCTAACGTTCCACCTTGTAATACACAACCTAGATTGGGGGTTTAGCACAGTGTGGGTCAATAATGAAGGCAAGCCTGCATTCCACCTTGCTATAAGCAACATAGATCGGGGCTTTAGCACAAAGAGGTTCAATAATGTATGCACATCCTCGTTTCACCTTGTTATAAACAACCTAGATAGGGCTTTAGGACAGTAGGGTTCAATAATGAGTGCAGGCTCACGTTTCACCTTGTTATAAACTACCTAGATCAGGACTTTAGCACAGTAGGGGTCAATAATGAGTGTAGGCCCATGTTCCACCTTGTTATGAGCAAGCTAGATGGGGTCTTTGGCACAGTAGGGTTCAGTATAGAGTGCATGCCCGCATTCCACCTTGCTATAAGCAACCTAGATCGGTGATTTAGCACAGTAGGGTTCATTATTGAGTGCAGGCCGTCATTCCACCTAGTTATAAACAACATAGATCGAGGTTTAGCAAAGTAGGGTTCAATAATTTGAGTGCAGGCCCGTGTTCCACCTTGTTATAAGCAACCTAAATTAGAGCTTGAGTACTGTAGGGTTCAGAAATAAGATAAGGCCAGTTTTCTACCTCGTTATGAACAACCTAGAACGGGGCTTTAGCACAGTAGGGTTCAATAATGAGTGCAGGACTGCGTTCCACCTTGTTATAAGCAACCTAGATCAGGACTTTTGCATAGTAGGGTTAAGTAATGGGTGCAGGCCACCATTCCACCTTGTAATGAACAACCTATATCGGAGTTCTAGCACAGTAGGGTTCAATAATGATTGCAGCCCGCGTTCCACCTTGTTATGAGCAACCTAGATCGGGGCTTTAGCACAGTAGGGTTCAATAATGAATGCAGGCCTGCGTTCCACCTTGTTATTGAATTCCAAGATTGAGGCTTTAGGACAGTAGGGTTGAACAATAAGTGCAGGTCCGCATTCCAATTTTTTATAAACATCTTAGAAAGAAGTTTTAGCACAGTAGGGTTCAATAATGAGTGCAGGCCTACGTTCCACCTTGTTATAAACAACCTAGATCGGGGCTTTAGCACAGTAGGGTTCAATAATGAGTGCAGGCCCGTGTTCCACCTTGGTATAAGCATTCTAGATCGGGGCTTTAGCAAAGTAGAGTTCAATAATGAGTGCAAGCCCGCGTTCAATCTTGTTATACGCAACCTAAATTAGAGCTTGAGTACTGTAGGGTTCATTAATAAGATAAGGCCAGTTTTCTACCTTGTTATGAACAACCTAGATTGGGGCTTTAGCACAGTAGTTTCAATAATGAGTGCAGGCCCGCCCTCCACCTTGTTATAAGCAACCTAGAATGGGGATTTAGCAAAGTAGGGTTCAATAATGATTGCAGGCCCACATTCCACCTTGTTATAAACAACATAGGTCGGGGCTTTTGCACCGTAGGGTTCAATAATGAGCACAAACCCGCGTTTCACCGTGATATAAACAACCTAGATTCGGGCTTTAGCACAGTAGAGTTCAATTGTTATTGTAAGTCCACGTTCAACCTTGTTATGAACATCCTAGATAGGGGCTTTAGCACAGTACAGTTCGGTAATGAGTGCAGGCCTGCGTTCCACCTTGTTCTAAACCTAGATCGTGGCTTTAGCACAGTAGGGGTGAATAATGAGTGCAGGCCTACATTCCACCTTCTTATAAGCTACCTACATCGGGGCTTTAGCACAGTAGTGTTCAGTAATGCGTGCAGGCCCGCATGTCACCTTGTTATAAACAACCTACATTGTGACTTTAGCACAGTAGGGTTCAATATTGAGTAATAGTCATAATTTGATACCAAACTCACAGTTTGGTTTTCTTAAGGGACTGGGTACATGTGATGCGCTTCTGACACTCACCCATGACTTGCAATCTTCAATGGACCAGGGACATGAGGCTCGTGTCGTGGCTATTGACTTTAGTTCTGCTTTTGATTTAGTCAACCATAAAGCACTTCTATATAAGTTACAGCTCATCGGTATTGTATTGGTGGCAATTTTTTAAGGATCTTTGAAGATTTTTTGACGAAAAGATCTCAGTCTGTGGTCATTGATGGGTGTCATTCCCCTTCTGTTACTGTTGTTTCTGGTGTTCCACAAGGCAGTGTCCTTGGGCCTTTGCTTTTTATTATTTTTACTGCTGACCTGTGTTCCAAGCTTGAAAATAAATTAATCTCCTATGCTGATGATACAACTTTATATGCGTCAATTCCATCACCAATAGATCGACACGTAATTGTTACTGCTCTGAATAGGGATTTAGCCAAAATTACATCATGGTGTGAACTTTGGGGCAGGAAACTTAATGCTAGTAAAACACATTCCATTATCATCAGCAGATCTCGTACCTTGGATCCTCCCCATCCTTATCTACAAGTTTCTGGCGAGCAAATTGAGAATGTGGATACTCTGCATTTGTAAGGAGTTACTCTTGATCCCAAACTTACTTCTGAAAACCATATTAGTTCTTTCTCCTCTTCCATTTCCCAAAATTGGTCTGGTTCGCAAGGTTTATAAAACATTTGCTTGTGACGCCACAGTTATCAAGTCTTTTTATGCTTTTATTTTGCCACATTTCGAGTACTGCTCACCTGTCTGGTTGTCAGCAGCTGACTGCCATCTCAAGTTGCTTGACAGGTCACTAAATTCCATCAGTTTTATTCTACCTCATTTGTCTCTTGATCTGTGTCATCGACGTAAAGTTGGTGCCCATAGTCTTTTATTTAAAGTTTTTAACAACCCTCAGCATCCCTTACATGGGGTTCTGCCTGGGCCCTATGTCCGGGGGTCTCGTGCAACTAGATTCACAAGCAATCTTAATGATCTTGCCATGAGCCGTGTTAAATTTTTCTACTACACAGTTTTCACGGTGTTTTGTGCCGGCCATGGTTGACTTGTGGAATAAGTTCCCAAATGAGCTAGTCAATTCAGCTCATATCTCCATTTTTAAGTCTGGAGTTAATGCTTATTTGCAGCATTAATTCTATTTTTTAAACTTATTTTATTCTATTTTATTGTATTATATTTATACTTGATATCCTCCACTGCATAATATGTTATTTGTGTTTAATATATGTATATGTATATATACAGTATACAGTATATGTTTTAAAATGTTCCTAAGTTGCCGTAGTCTCTCTCCAGTGCCTCCGGGTGTTTTGTGTGGATTCATCTTGATGGTGTTTCTGCACCCTGGTTGGAGACTTCGGCACCTCATATAATAATAATAATAATAATAATGAAGGCTAACGTTCCACCTTGTAATAAACAACCTAGATTGTGGCTTTAGCACAGTATGGGTCAATAATGAAGGCAAGTCTGCGTTCCACCTTGCTATAAGCAACATAGATCGGGGCTTTAGCACAAAGGGGTTCAATAATGTATGCACGTCCTCGTTTCACATTGTTATAAACAACCTAGATAGGGGCTTTAGGACAGTAGGGTTCAATAATGAGTGCAGGCTCACGTTTCACCTTGTTATAAACTACCTAGATCAGGGCTTTAGCATAGTAAGGGTCAATAATGAGTGTAGGCCCATGTTCCACCTTGTTATAAGCAACCTATATGGGGGCTTTGGCACAGTAGGGTTCAGTATAGAGTGCAGGCCCGCATTCCACCTTGCTATAAGCAACATAGATCGGTGATTTAGCACAGTAGGGTTCATTATTGAGTGGAGGCCCACACTCCACATTGTTATAAGCAACATAGATCGGGGTTTAGCACAGGGTTCAATAATATGAGTGCAGGCCCGTGTTCCACCTTGTTATAAGCATCCTAGATCGGGGCTTTAGCAAACTAGAGTTAAATAATGAGTGCAGTCCCGCTTTCCACCTTGTTATAAGCAACCAAAAGTAGAGCTTGAGTAATGTAGGGTTCAGAAAAAAGATACGGCCAGTTTTCTACCTCGTTATGAACAACCTAGAACGGGACTTTAGCAAAGTAGGGTTCAATAATGAGTGCAGGACTGCGTTCCACCTTGTTATACGCAACCAAGATCAGGACTTTTGCATAGTAGGGTTAAGTAATGGGTGCAGGCCCCCATTCCACCTTGTAATGAACAACCTAGATCGGGGTTCTAGCACAGTAGGGCTCAATAATGATTGCAGGCCCGCGTTCCACCTTGTTATTGAATACCAAGATTGAGGCTTTAGCACAGTAGCGTTGATCAATGAGTGCAGGTCCGCATTCCACCTTGTTATAAACATCTTAGAAAGAAGTTTTAGCACAGTAGGATTCAATAATGAGTGCAGGCCTACGTTCCACCTTGTTATAAACAACCTAGATCGGGGCTTTAGCACAGGAGGGTTCAATAATGAGTGCAGGCCCGTGTTCCACCTTGGTATAAGCATCCTAGATCGGGGCTTTAGCAAAGTAGAGTTCAATAATGAGTGCAAGCCCGCATTCAAACTTGTTATACGCATCCTAAATTAGAGCTTGAGTACTGTAGGGTTCATTAATAAGATAAGACCAGTTTTCTACCTTGTTATGAACAACTTAGAATGGGGATTTTAGCACAATAGGGTTCAATAATGAGTGCAGGCCCGCCCTCCACCTTGTTATAAGCAACCTAAAATGGGGATTTAGCTAAGTAGGGTTCAATAATGATTGCAGGCCCACGTTCCACCTTGTTATAAACAACCTAGGTCGGGGCTTTTACCACCGTAGGGTTCAATAATGAGCGCAAACCCGCGTTTCACCGTGATATAAACAACCTAGATTGGGGCTTCAGCACAGCAGGGCTCATTAATTATTGTAAGTCCACATTCCACCTTGTTATGAACATCCCAGATAGGGGCTTTAGCACAGTACAGTTCAATAATGAGTGCAGGCCTGCGTTCCACCTTGTTATAAACAACCTAGATCGTGGCTTTAGCACAGTAGGCGTGAATAATGAGTGCAGGCCTACATTCCACTTTCTTATAAGCAACCTACATCGGGACTTTAGCACAGTAGTGTTCAGTAATGCGTGCAAGCCCGCATGTCAACTTGTTATAAACAACCTACATTGGGGCTTTAGCACAGTAGGGTTCAATAATGAGGGCAGGCCCACGTTCCACCTTGTTATAAACAACCTAGATCGGGGCTTTAGCACAGTTGGGTTCAATAATGATTGCAGGTCCGCGTTCCACCTTGTTATAAACAACCTAGACCAGGCTTCAGCAAAGTAGGCTTAATAATGAGTGCAGGCCCGTGTTCCACCTTGTTATAAACAACCTAGATCGGTGCATTAGCCCAATAGGGTTCAATAATGAGTGCAGGCCCATGTTCCACCTTGTTATAAACAACCTAGATTGGGGCTTTAGCTTAGTAGGGTTCAATAATGAGTGCAGACCCGCGTTCCACCTTGTTATCAAGAACCTTGATCGGGGCTTTATCAGAGCAGGGTTAAACAATGAGTGCAGGTTCGCATTCCAACTTGTTATGAACATCCTAGATAGGTGATTTACCACAGTAGGGTTCAATAATGAGTGCAGGATTGTGTTCCACCTAGATATAAATAACCTAGATCGGGGTTGAGCACACTAGGGTTCAACATTGAGTTAAGGCCTGTGTTCCACTTGTTATAAACTACCTAGATCGGGACTTTAACACAGTAAGGTTCAATAATGAGTGCAGGCTCACATTCCACCTTCTAATAAACAACCTAGATCGAGGCTTTAGCACATTAGGGGTTCATAATGAGTGCAGGCCTGCGATCCGATCCACCTTGTTATAAGCGACCTAGATCGAGGGTTTAGCACAAAAGGGTTCAATAATGTATCACGCCCGTGTTCCACCTTGTTATAAACAACCTAGATCGGGGCTTTAGCACAGTAGGGTTCAATATTGAGTTTAAGGCCGCATTCCACCTTGTTATAAACAACCTAGATCGGGCTTTAGAACATTAGGGTTCACAATTAATTGAAGGCCTTCATTCCACCTTGATATAAACTACATAGATTGTGACTTTAGCACAGTAGGGTTCAATAATGAGTGAAGGCTAACGTTCCACCTTGTAATAAAAAACCTAGATTGGGGGTTTAGCACAGTGTGGGTCAATAATGAAGGCAAGCCTGCATTCCACCTTGCTATAAGCAACATAGATCTGGGCTTTAGAACAAAGGGGTTCAATAATGTATGCACGTCCTCGTTTCACCTTGTTATAAACAACCTAGATAGGGGATTTAGGACAGTAGGGTTCAATAATGAGTGCAGGCTCACGTTTCACCTTGTTATAAACTACCTAGATCAGGGCTTTAGCATAGTAGGGGTCAATAATGAGTGTAGGCCCATGTTCCACCTTGTTATAAGCAACCTATATGGGGGCTTTGGCACAGTAGGGTTCAGTATAGAGTGCAGGCCCGCATTCCACCTGGTTATAAACAACATAGATCGGGGTTTAGCACAGGGTCAAATAATATGAGTGCAGGCCCGTGATCCACCTTGTTATAAGCATCCTAGATCGGGGCTTTAGCAAACTAGAGTTCAATAATGAGTGCAGTCCCGCGTTGCACCTTGTTAAAAGCAACCAAAATTAGAGCTTGAGTAGTGTAAGGTTCAGAAAAAAGATAAGGCCAGTTTTCTACCTCGTTATGAACAACATAGAACGGGGCTTTAGCACAGTAGGGTTCAATTATGAGTGCAGGACTGCGTTCCACCTTGTTATACGCAACCTAGATCAGGACTTTTGCATAGTAGGGTTAAGTAATGGGTGCAGGCCCCATTCCACCTTGTAAAGAACAACCTAGATCGGGGTTCTAGCACAGTAGGGCTCAATAATGATTGCAGGCCTGTGTTCCACCTTGTTTTGAGCAACCTAGATCGGGGCTTTAGCACAGTAGGGTTCAATAATTAATGCAGGCCTGCGTTCCACCTTGTTATTGAATACCAAGATTGAGGCTTTAGCACAGTAGCTTTGAACAATGAGTACAGGTCCGCATTCCACCTTGTTATAAACATCTTAGAAAGAAGTTTTAGCACAGTAGGGTTCAATAATGAGTGCAGGCCTACGTTCCACCTTGTTATAAACAACCTAGATCGGGGCTTTAGCACAGTAGGTTTCAATAATGAGTGCAGGCCCGTGTTCCACCTTGGTATAAGCATCCTAGATCGGGGCTTCAGCAAAGTAGAGTTCAATAATGAGTGCAAGCCCGCATTCAAACTTGTTATACGCAACCTAAATTAGAGCTTGAGTACTGTAGGGTTCATTAATAAGATAAGGCCAGTTTTCTACCTTGTTATGAACAACCTAGATTGGGGATTTTAGCACAGTAGGGTTCAATAATGAGTGCAGGCCCGCCCTCCAACTTGTTATAAGCAACCTAAAATGGGGATTTAGCTAAGTAGGGTTCAATAATGATTGCAGGCCCACGTTCCACTTTGTTATAAACAGCCTAGGTCGGGGCTTTTACCACCGTAGGGTTCAATAATGAGCGCAAACCCGCGTTTCACCGTTATATAAACAACCTAAATTGGGGCTTTAGCACAGTAGGGCTCAATAATAATTGTAAGTCCACGTTCCACCTTGTTATGAACATCCTAGATAGGGGCTTTAGCACAGTACAGTTCAATAATGAGTGCAGGCCTGCGTTCCACCGTGTTATAAACAACCTAGATCGTGGCTTTAGCACAGTAGGGGTGAATACTGAGTGCAGGCCAACATTCCACCTTCTTATAAGCAACCTACATCGGGACTTTAGCACAGTAGTGTTCAGTAATGCGTGCAAGCCCGCATGTCAACTTGTTATAAACAACCTACATTTGGGCTTTAGCACAGGCGGGTTCAATAATGAGGGCAGGCCCACGTTCCACCTTGTTATAAACAACCTAGATCGGGGCTTTAGCACAGTTGGGTTCAATAATGATTGCATGTCCGCGTTCCACCTTGTTATAAACAACCTAGATCGGGCTTCAGCAAAGTAGGTTTAATAATGAGTGCAGGCCCGTGTTCCACCTTGTTATATGCCACATATATCAGTGTGTGAGTACAGTAGGGTTCAATAATGAGTGCAAGCCCTAGTACCACCTTGTTATAAACAACCTAGATCGGTGCATTAGCCCAGTAGGGTTCAATAATGAGTGCAGGCCCATGTTCCACCTTGTTATAAACAACCTAGATTGGGGCTTTAGCTTAGTAGGGTTCAATAATGAGTGCAGACCTGCGTTCCACATTGTTATTAATAACCTAGATTGGAGCTTTAGAACAGTAACCTTAGATCATTGCTTTAGCACAGTAAGTTTCGGTAATGAGTGCAAGGCCGCATTCCACCTTGCTATAAACTTCATAGATTGGGGCTTTAGAACAGTAGGGTTAAAAAATGGGTGCAGGCCTGCATTCCACCTTGTTATAACCAACCTAGATAGGGGCTTTAACACAGTAGTGTTCAGTAATGAGTGCAGGCCTGCGATCCACCTTGTTATAAACAACCTTGATCGGGGCTTTAGCACAGTAGGGTTCAATAATGAGTGCAGGCCCGCATTCCTCCTTGTTATATACAACATAGATCGAGGCTTTAGCACAGTAAGGTTGAACAGTGATTGAATGCCTGCATTCCACCTTATTTTAAACAATCGAGATCGGGGCTTTAGCACAGTAGGGTTCAACAATGAGTGCAGGTCTACGTTCCACCTTTTCATAAACAATCAGATCGGGGCATTAGCACAGTAGGGTTCCATAATAAGTGCAGGTCCCCATTCCACCTTGGTATAAGCAACCTAGATCGGGGCTTTAGCACAGTATGGTTGAATAATGAGTGCAGGCCCACGTTCCATCTTATCATAAACAATTCAGATCGGGACATTAGCACAGTAAGGTTCAATAATTAGTGCAGGCCCGTGTTCCACCTTGTTATAAACAACCTAGATTGGGACTTTAGCATAGTAGGATTAATAAATGAGTGCAGGCTCACGTTCCACCTTGTTATAAACAACCTTGATCGTGGATTTAGCACAGTTGGGTTCAGTAATGAGTGCAGGTCCGTGTTCCACCTTGTTATAAACATCCTAGAAAGGGGCATTAGCACAGTAGGATTCAATAATGAATGCGGGCCTGCGTTCCACCTTGTTATAATCAACCTAAATCGGGGCTTTAGCACAGTATGGTTCAATAATGAGTGCAGGACCGCGTTTCACCTTGTAATAAGCAACCTAGATTGGAGCTTTAGCAAAGTAGGGATCAGTAATGAGTGCAGGTCCGTGTTCCACCTTGTTATAAGCCACCTATATCAGGGCGTGAGTACAGTAAGGTTCAATAATGAGTGCAAGACCGAGTTCAACCTTGTTATAAACAACCTAGATCAGGGCTTTAGCACAGGGTTCAACAATGAGCGCAGGCCCATGTTTCCACCTTGTTTTATACAACCTAGATTGGGGCTTTAGCTTAGTAGGGATTATTAATGAGTGCAGACCCGCGTTCAACCTTGTTATTAACAACCTAGATTGGGGCTTTAGAACATTAGGATTCAATAATGAGTGCAAGGCTGCATTCCACCATGTTATAAAGAACATAGATCGGGGCTTTAGCACAGTAGGTTTCAATAATAAGGGCAGGTCCGCGTTCCACCTTGTTATAAACATCCTGGATAGGGGCTTTAGCACAGTATGGTTCAATATTGCGTGCAGGCCTGCGTTCTACCTTGTTATAAACACCCTAGATCGGGGCTTTAGAACATTAGGGTTAAAAATTGATTGAAGGCCAGCATTCCACCTTGTTATAAACTACATAGATTGTGACTTTAGCACAGTAGGGTTCAATAATGAGTGAAGGCTAACGTTCCACCTTGTAATAAACAACCTGGATTGGGGCTTTAGCACAGTGTGGGTCAATAATGAAGGCAAGCCTGTGTTCCACCTTGCTATAAGCAACATAGATCGGGGATTTAGCACAAATAATGTTTAATAATGTATGCACGTCCTCATTTCACCTTGTTATAAACAACCTAAATGGGGGCTTTAGCACAGTATGGTTCTATAATGAGTGCAGGCTCACATTTCACCTTGTTATAAACTACCTAGATCAGGGCTTTAGCACAGTAGGGGTCATAATGAGTGTAGGCCCATGTTCCACCTTGTTATAAGCAACCTAGTTCGGGGCTTTGGCACAGTTGGGTTCATTATACAGTGCAGGCCCACATTCCACCTTGTGATAAACAACATAGATCGGGGTTTAGCACAGTAGGGTTATATAATATGAGTGCTGGCCCGTCTTCCACCTTGTTTTAAGCATCCTAGATCGGGGCTTTAGCAAACTACAGTTCAATAATGAGTGCAGTCCCACTTTCCATCTAGTTATAAGCAACCTAAATTAGAGCTTAAGTACTGTAGGGTTCAGTAAAAAGATAAGGCTAGTGTTCTACCTCGTTATGAACAACCTAGAACGGGGCTTTAGCACAGTAGGGTTCAATAATGAGTGCAGGACTGCGTTCCACCTTGATATAAGCAACCTAGATCAGGACTTTTGCATAGTAGAGTTAAGTAATGGGTGCAGGTCCCCATTCCACCTTATAATGAACAACCTAGATCGGGGCTTTAGCACAGTAGGGTTCAATAATGAATGCAGGCCCTAGTTCCACTTTGTTATTGAATACCAAGATTGAGGCTTTAGCACAGTAGGGTTGAACAATGAGTGCAGGTCAGCGTTCCACCTTGTTATAAACATCTTAGAAAGAAGTTTTAGCACAGTAGGGTTCAATAATGAGTGCAGGCCTACGTTCCACCTTGTTATAAACAACCTAGATCGGGGCTTTAGCACAGTAGGGTTCAATAATGAGTGTAAGCCCGAGTTCAATCTTGTTATAAGCAACCTAAATTTGAGCTTGAGTACTGTAGGGTTCATTAGTAAGATAAGGACAGTGTTCTACCTTGTTATGAACAACCTAGATAGGGGCTTTAGCACAGTAGGGTTCAATAATTAGTGCAGGCCCGCCCTCTACCTTGTTATAAGCAACCTAGAATGGGGTTTAGCTAAGTAGAGTTCCATAATGATTGCAGGCCCACGTTTCACCTTGTTTTAAACAACCTAGATCGGGGCTTTAGCTCAGTAGGGTTCAATAATGAGCGCAGACCCGCATTTCACCTTGATATACACAACCTAGATTGGGGCTTTAGCACAGTAGGGTTCAATAATGATTGTAAGTCCACGTTCCACCTTGTTATGAACATCCTAGATAGGGGCTTTAGCACAGTAGAGTTCGATAATGAGTGCAGGCCTGCGTTCCACCTTGTTATAAACAACCTAGATCGTGGCTTTAGCCCAGTATGGGTGATTAATGAGTGCAGGCCTACATTCCACCTTCTTATAAGCAACCTACATCAGGGATTTAGCACAGTAGTGTTCAGTAATGAGTACAGGACCGCATGTCACCTTGTTATAAACAACCTACATTGGGGCTTTAGCACAGTAGGGTTCACTAATGATGGCAGGCCCGCGTTCCACCTTGTTATAATAAACAACCTAGATCGGGGCTTTAGCACAGTAAGGTTCAATAATGATTGCAGGTCCGCATTCCACCTTGTTATAAACAACCTAGATCGGGCTTCGGCAAAGTAGGTTTAATAATGAGTGCAGGCCCGTGTTCCATCTTGTTATAAGCCACCTATATCAGTGCATTAGCACAGTAGGGTTCAATAATGAGTGCAGGCCCATGTTCCACCTTGTTATAAAAAACCTAGATTGGGGTTTTAGCTTAGTAAGGTTCAATAATGAGTGCAGACCCGCGTTCCACATTGTTATGAACAACCTAGAATGGGGCTTTAGAACAGTAGGGTTCAATAATGAGTGCAAGGCTGCATTCCACCTTGTTATCAGGAACCTAGATCGGGGCTATATCAGATTAGGGTTAACAAATTAGTGCAGTTACGCATTCGAACTTATTATGAACATCCTAGATAGGGGCTTTACCACAGTAGGGTTCAATAATGAGTGCAGGATTGTGTTCCACCTAGTTATAAACAACCTAGATCGGGGTTTAGCACACTAGGGTTCAACATTGAGTTAAGGGGAGGTTTTTAGTTTGGTCTCTAGATATCCATCAAGCTTAAGATACACCCCCTTGAGCCCCTTTCAAAATAAATTTGTACATTTTTCGGTTGAAAAATGTTCCGGCTGAAAGCCGGTTCCTCTTAAATTACAGGCACGCTATCGCTCGCCAGGATAAAATCGACACCTGAATTGAACGAAAGGTCTTAATATGGGGTGAAAGTTCTTAAAATCGCTAAACTAATGGGGCAAACGTTTTATAATATTAAAGCAATGGGGCTAAACATGAGGGAGAAAGGGGTCAAGAAAAAAATCCCTCGAGTGGAGATCTCCCCTTAAGGCCTGTGTTCCACCTTGTTATAAACTACGTAGATCGGGACTTTAGCAGAGTAGTGTTCAATAATGAGTGCAGGCTCATGTTCCACCTTGTAATAAACCTAGATCGGGGCTTTAGCACATTAGGGGTCCATAATGAGTGCAGGCCTGCGATCCACCTTGTTATAAGCAACCTAGATCGGGGCACAAAAGGGTTCAATAATGTATGGACGCCCGCGTTCCACCTTGTTATAAACAACCTAGATCGGGGTTTAGCACAGTAGGGTTCAATATTGAGTTTAAAGCCGCATTCTACCTTTTATTAAACAACCTACATCGGGGCTTTAGCACAATATGGTTCAATAATTTGTGCAGATCCACGTTCCACCTTGTTATAAGCATCCTAGTTAGGGGCTTTAGCACACGGGTTCAATTATGAGTGCAAGCCGGCGTTTTATCTTGTTATAAACAACTGAGATCAGGGCTTTAGCACAGTAAGGTTCTATAATGAGTTCAGGTCCGCATTCCACCTTATTATAATAATTCTTGATTTGGGCTTTAGCACAGTAGGATTCAATAATGAATGCAGGCCTGCATTCCACCTTGTAATAAACAACCTAGATCAGGAATTTAGCACAGTAGGGTTCATTAATGAGTGCATGCCCGTGTTTCACCTTGTTATAAGCAACCTCTATCAGGGCGTGATTACAGTAGGGTCCAATATTGAGTGCAAGCCTGAGTTCCACCTTGTTATAAACAACCTAGATTGAGGCTTTAGCACAGAAGGGTTCAATATTGAGTGCCTGCCCATGTTCCACCTTGTTACAAACAACCTAGATTGGGGCTTTTGCCTAATAGGGATCAATAATGTGTGCAAACCCGCGTTCCACCTTGTTATTAACAACCTAGATTGGGCCTTTAAAACATTAGCGTTCAGTAATGAGTGCAAGGCCGCATTCCACCATGTCATTTAGCACAATAGGGTTCAAAAATGAGTGCAGGGCAGCATTCCACCTTCTTATTAACAACCTTGATCGGGCTTCGGCAAAGTAGGTTTAATAATGAGTGCAGGCCCGTGTTCCATCTTGTTATAAGCCACCTATATCAGTGCATTAGCACAGTAGGGTTCAATAATGAGTGCAGGCCCATGTTCCACCTTGTTATAAAAAACCTAGATTGGGGTTTTAGCTTAGTAAGGTTCAATAATGAGTGCAGACCCGCGTTCCACATTGTTATGAACAACCTAGAATGGGGCTTTAGAACAGTAGGGTTCAATAATGAGTGCAAGGCTGCATTCCACCTTGTTATCAGGAACCTAGATCGGGGCTATATCAGATTAGGGTTAACAAATTAGTGCAGTTACGCATTCGAACTTATTATGAACATCCTAGATAGGGGCTTTACCACAGTAGGGTTCAATAATGAGTGCAGGATTGTGTTCCACCTAGTTATAAACAACCTAGATCGGGGTTTAGCACACTAGGGTTCAACATTGAGTTAAGGGGAGGTTTTTAGTTTGGTCTCTAGATATCCATCAAGCTTAAGATTACACCCCCTTGAGCCCCTTTCAAGATAAATTTGTACATTTTTCGGTTGAAAAATGTTCCGGCTGAAAGCCGGTTCCTCTTAAATTACAGGCACGCTATCGCTCGCCAGGATAAAATCGACACCTGAATTGAACGAAAGGTCTTAATATGGGGTGAAAGTTCTTAAAATCGCTAAACTAATGGGGCAAACGTTTTATAATATTAAAAGCAATGGGGCTAAACATGAGGGAGAAAGGGGTCAAGAAAAAAATCCCTCGAGTGGAGATCTCCCCTTAAGGCCTGTGTTCCACCTTGTTATAAACTACGTAGATCGGGACTTTAGCAGAGTAGTGTTCAATAATGAGTGCAGGCTCATGTTCCACCTTGTAATAAACCTAGATCGGGGCTTTAGCACACTAGGGGTCCATAATGAGTGCAGGCCTGCGATCCACCTTGTTATAAGCAACCTAGATCGGGGCACAAAAGGGTTCAATAATGTATGGACGCCCGCGTTCCACCTTGTTATAAACAACCTAGATCGGGGTTTAGCACAGTAGGGTTCAATATTGAGTTTAAAGCCGCATTCTACCTTTTATTAAACAACCTACATCGGGGCTTTAGCACAATATGGTTCAATAATTTGTGCAGATCCACGTTCCACCTTGTTATAAGCATCCTAGTTAGGGGCTTTAGCACACGGGTTCAATTATGAGTGCAAGCCGGCGTTTTATCTTGTTATAAACAACTGAGATCAGGGCTTTAGCACAGTAAGGTTCTATAATGAGTTCAGGTCCGCATTCCACCTTATTATAATAATTCTTGATTTGGGCTTTAGCACAGTAGGATTCAATAATGAATGCAGGCCTGCATTCCACCTTGTAATAAACAACCTAGATCAGGAATTTAGCACAGTAGGGTTCATTAATGAGTGCATGCCCGTGTTTCACCTTGTTATAAGCAACCTCTATCAGGGCGTGATTACAGTAGGGTCCAATATTGAGTGCAAGCCTGAGTTCCACCTTGTTATAAACAACCTAGATTGAGGCTTTAGCACAGAAGGGTTCAATATTGAGTGCCTGCCCATGTTCCACCTTGTTACAAACAACCTAGATTGGGGCTTTTGCCTAATAGGGATCAATAATGTGTGCAAACCCGCGTTCCACCTTGTTATTAACAACCTAGATTGGGCCTTTAGAACATTAGCGTTCAGTAATGAGTGCAAGGCCGCATTCCACCATGTCATTTAGCACAATAGGGTTCAAAAATGAGTGCAGGGCAGCATTCCACCTTCTTATTAACAACCTTGATCGGGATTAAGCACAGTAGGGTTCAATAATGAGTGCAAGCCCACGTTCCACCTTGTTATAAGCAACCTAGATTGGGGTTTAGCTCTGTTGGGCTCAATAATGAGTGCGATCACGCATTCCACCTTCTTATAAACAACGTAGATCGAGGCTTTAGCACAGTAGGGTTCAATAATGAGTACAGGCCCGCGTTCCACCATGTTATAAACAACCTATTTTAGGGCTTTAGCACAGTAGGGTTCAAAAATGAGTGCAGGCCCGCCCTCCACCTTGATATAAACAATCTAGATCGGAGTTTTAGCACAGTAGGGTTCAATAATGAGTGCAGGCCTGCATGCCACCTTGTTGTAGACATCCTAGATCGGGGCTTTTGCAAAGTAGGGTTAACAAATTAGTGCAGGCCCGCATTCCACCTTGTTATAAGCAACATAGATCGGGGCTTTAGCACAGTAGGGGTCAAAATTAAGTGAAGAGTCGCGTTCCACCTTGTTATAAAGTACCTAGTTCGGGACTGTAGCACAGTAGGGATCAATAATGAGTGCAGGCACACGTTCTACTTTGCAATAAACAGCCTAGATCAAGGCTTTAGCACAGTCGGGGTCAACAATGAGTGCAGGCCTGCGTTCCACCTTGTTATAAGCATCCTAGATCGGGGCTTTAGCACAAAAGGGTTCAATTATGAGTACAGGCTAACATTCCACCTTTATTATAAACAACCTAGATTGGGGCTTTGGCACAGTAGGAGTCAATAATGAGTGTCTGCCCGCATACCATCTTGTTATACGCAAACTAGATCGGGGCTTTGGCACAGTAGGGTTCAGTATTGAGTGCAGACCCGCATTCCACCTTGTTATAAGCAACCTAGATTGGGGCTTTAGCACAATAGGGTTGAATAATATATGCAGGCCCATGTTCCACCTAGTTATAAGCAACCTAGATCGGGACTTTAGCACAGTAGGATTAAATAATGAGTTCAAGATTACGTTCCACCTTGTTATAAACAACCTAGATCGGGGCTTTAGCACAGTAGGGGTCAATAATGAGTGTAGTCCCGCATTCCACTTTATTAAACGCAACCTAGATCGGGGCTTTGGCACAGTAGGGTTCAGAATTGAGTGCAGGCCCACATTCCACCTTGTTTTAATCAATCTATAGCGGGGGTTTAGAACAGTAGGGTTCAATAATGAGTGCAGGCCCGCATTCCACCTTGTTATAAACAACCTAGATCGGGATTTAGCAAAGTAGGGTTCAATAATGAATGCAGGCCCACATTCCACCTTGCTATAAGCAACCTAGATTGGGGCTTTACCACTGTAGGGTTGAATAATGAGTGCAGGCACGCCTTCCACCTTGTTGTAAACAACCTAGATGGGGCTTTAGCACAGTAGGGTTCAATAATGAGTGCCGAATCACATTACACATTGTTATAAGCATCCTATATCGGGGCTTTAGCGCAGTAGGGTCAATAATGAATGCAGGCCGGCGTTCCACATTATTATAAACAATCTAGATTGGGACTTTAGCACAGTAGGATTCAGTAATGAGTGCATGCTCACGTTCCACCTTGTTATAAACAACCTAGACCGTGGCTTTAGCATAGTAGGTGTGAATAATGAGTGCAGGCCTACAGTCCACCTTCTTATAAGCAACCTACATCGGGGCTTTAGCACAGTAGTGTTCAGTAATGAGTGCAGGCCCACATGTCACCTTGTTTTTAACAACCTACATTGGGGCTTTTTTACAGTAGGGTTCAATAATGAGTGCAGGCCCGGGTTCCACCTTTTATAAACAACCTAAATCGGGGCTTTAGAACAGTTGGGTTCAATAATGATTGCAGGTCCGCGTTTCACCTTTTATAAACAACCTAAATCCGGGCTTCAGCAAAGTAGGGTTAATAATGAGTGCAAGCCCATGTTCCACCTTGTTATAAGCCACCTATATCAGTGTGTGAGTACAGTAGGGTTCAATAATAAGTGCAATACCGAGTACCACCTTTTTATAAACAACCTAGATCTGGGCATTAGCACAGTAGGGTTCAATAATAAGTGCAGGCCCATGTTCCACCTTGTTATAAGCCACCTATATCAGTGCGTGAGTACAGTAGCGTTTAATAATGAGAGCAAGCCCAAGAACCACCTTGTTATAAACAACCTAGATCGGGGCATTAGCACAGTAGGGTTCAATAATGAGTGCAGGCCCATGTTCCACCTTGTTATAAACAACCTAGATTGGGGCTTTAGCTTAGTAGGGTTCAATAATGAGTGCACACCCGCGTTCCAAATTGTTATTAACAACCTAGATTGGGGCTTTAGGACAGTAGGGTTCAATAATGAGTGCAAGGCTGCATTTCACCTTGTTATCAAAAATCTAGATCGGGGCTTTGTCAGAGTAGGGTTAAAAAATTAGTGCAGGTACTCGTTCTAGCTTGTTATAAACATCCGAGATAGGGGCTTTAGCACAGTGTGACGCCTACCAGCGTGGGCAGAATCGCCTCCCGTTAGCCACTAGCGCTCGCCAAGGCAGTGAAATGGGCTACAGTTGTGAGAGAGTGTTGTTCTGTCTTTCTTAATAACCGCATTGTTACAGACAGTCCAGTGGTGGTCTTTATTTTCGTCTGTGACAACGGGAAGTATTTTATATCATGAGTTGAATATAAGATGCATTGTTGTGTAGAGTTGAGAGAGAGAGCGAGCGAGCAGCATGGGGGCAGTGAGTGTTGTTTTCCTCCTCCTTCCTCCTTCCTAGAGGAGTTTCCCGCCCGCGTGGCCTTTCTCTCGGTTTTGATTGGCTGGTGGTTCCTGGCGCCTTCTGGGGGCCTGCTGTCTTGTGACGTATCGGCCCGTGATTGGCCGAACCACCGCGCCTTTGTGTGATCCTGGGGGGTTCGGAGAAGCTTCCTTCCTCAGAGCAGGCTAGGCACGCACGTGACTAACATCCTTTATACAACTGTCCCCCATATCTCCACCATTCTGATACTGTCTCTCTCACTCAACTTCCTTCTTTCATTCCTCTAATCTTTTATCTTCACAGCACTCCCTTTGGGTTCTTTACACGATTTCATATCGGCCCATCGTATTATGTGCGTCGCTCTCACATTTATTTCCATATAAAAGAATAGGGTATAAGAGTTCTTAGTCTATGGAGGTTTGATGACTCGGTGTGGGTCTCCCTCATTATCAGTAGTGCTCTGCTTGGTTATTTAAGCTAGACTGGGATAAGGCTTCTATTGTCGTTGTCAGCGATGTGTGTACGGTTCGCTTATACCTACGCGACTTCGACGGTTTCTGTGGTAGCCTAGGTTGTCTTTTTGGTTGTGCCTTTTGCGAGTGCAGCATCATGTGGTAAGAGGGCATTAGCCTACTACCTTGTCACACAGTGCTGCCTCTTTGCTTGACTTTAGAGGGATCGCCCGGGTAGAACCAGATACTTGAGATCTGGATCTACCCAGAGAGCATCCCCGTCATTAACTTAACTTTAAACGTACCGCCTTAAAGACAACGCTAGGCTATGAGCCAGTCTTGCTCAGCCACAGTTTCCTAACCTTGACATCCCAGCTAGACTTTATTCGCCGAGCAGACACTAGTTAGAACATGAGCTCTTTATGATATGTATGCATTATTATTCACGGCATTTATTAGTCTAGGTTGTTGTTGAGTTGCGCAACCATAGCAGACTGTTTCGTTGATGAGGAAGTATTTCTTTTAGTGTCGAGCATTACTGCCGTTGCGCATTTATAGTATTCCCGTGTCAGTTAACATTATATGTCCTATCTTTTAGTGTATTCAGTCTACACGTTTGGTGTCCTGCCTCCTGCCTTTATATAATTTAAGATATGAGCATCTTATGAGCATCAGACTTTCTTCAGAAGTTTCCAGGTCTATGCTGTAGGACTATACTTCACTTTCTTTCAGATAGGAGTGAAGAGTTTATTGTTGTTTAGAGTAACTATATTGAAGCATCTTTTTATTGTATTAAATCTTGCAGTGATTTAATTGATCTTTCCATACCTTCCCTTTTATGCATTTTAACGTAACTTGCATCTTGTTTTGTTTGTTATCAGGCTATACCAGTGTGGATTAGCCTGAAGTAGAGTACATTAATACCCAGTTAAGGATACCCCGTTATCGCAGATTAACTCTGGAGGGTATAGGTGTTTTTGTTAGCCGGCATATAAGTTCAAGGGTTTGGATCTAGCGTACCGGTGTTGCATAGTGCCCTACTACTAGTCCAATCATTAAGTGCCCTTGTTTTATTCGTAGCCCCTGTCGTAACAACAGTAGGGTTCAATAATGAGTGCAGGCCTGCGTTCCACCTAGTTACAAACAACCTAGATAGGGGCTTTAGCACACTAGCGTTCAACATTGAGTTAAGGCCCGTGTTCAACCTTGTTATAAAGTATTTAGATCGGGACTTTAGCACAGTAGGGTTCAATAATGAGTGCAGGCTCACGTTCCACCTTGTAATAAGCAACATAGATCGGGGCTTTAGCACAGTAGGGGTCTATAATGAGTACAGGCCTGCATTTCACCTTGTTATAAGCAACCTAGATCGAGGCTTTTGTACAAAAGGGTTCAATAATGTATGCAAACCCGCGTTCCTTCTTGTTATAAACAACCTAGATCGGGGCTTTAGCACAGTAGGGTTCAATAATGAGTGCAGGTCCACGTTCCACCTTGTTATGAGCATCCTAGATAGGGGCTTTAGCACACTAGAGTTCAATAATGAGTGCAGGCTGGCGTTTCATCTTGTTATAAACAACCAAAATCGGGGCTTTAGCAAAGTAGGGTTCAATAATGAATGCAGGTCCGGGTTCCACCTTATTATAAGCATCCTTGATAGGGGCTTTACCACAGTGGGATTCATTAATGAATGCAGGCCTGCGTTCCACCTTGTTATAAACAACATAGATCGGGGATTTAGCACAGTAGGGTTCAATAATGAGTGCAGGCCCGTGTTCCACCTTGTTAAGAGCAAGCGATATTAAGGCGTGAGTATAGTAGGGCTCAATAATGAGTGCAAGCCTGAGTTCCATCTTCTTATAAACAACCTAGATAGGGGCTTTAGCACAGTTGAATTCAATATTGAGTGCAGGCCCATGTTTCACCTTGTTTCAAACAACCGAGATTGGGGATTTAGCTTAATAGGGATCAATAATGAGTGCAGGCCTGCGTTCCACCTTGTTATTAACAACCTAGATTGGGGATTTAAAACATTAGCATTCAGTAATGAGTGCAAGGACGCATTCCACCTTGTAATAAACAATCTAGATCGGGGCTTTAGCACAGTATGGTTCAATAATGAGGGCAGGTTCGCGTTCCACCTTGTTATAAGCATCCTAGTTAGGAGCTTTAGCACAGTAGGGTTCAATAATGA
The DNA here is from genome assembly GCA_032716605.1 of Paralithodes platypus. Lineage (NCBI taxonomy): Eukaryota > Metazoa > Arthropoda > Malacostraca > Decapoda > Lithodidae > Paralithodes > Paralithodes platypus. The sequence goes on along the minus strand of CM064509.1, from coordinate 13,491,988 downwards.
GTGCAGGCCGGCGTTTCATCTTGTTATAAACAACCTAGATCGGGGCTTTAGCACAGTAGGGTTCAATAATGAGTGAAGGCACGTGTTCCACCTTGTTATAAGCAACCTTGATCTGGGTGTTAGCAAATTAGGGTTCAATTATGAGTGCAGGCCCACGTACCATCTTGGTATAAACAACCCAGAACAGGGCTTTAACACAGTAGGGTTCAATAATTTGTGCAGGCCAGCGTTTCATCTTGTTATAAACAACATAGATTGGGGCTTTAGCACAGTAGGGTTCAATACTGAGTACAGGCCCGCGTTCCACCTTGTCATCAACAACCTAGATCGGGGCTTTATCCCAGTAGGGTTCAATAATGAGTACAGTCTCGCATTCCACCTTGTTATTAACAACCTAGATCGGGATTTAGAACAGTAGGGATCAATAATGAGTGCCGTCCCGTGTTCCACCTTGTTAGAAACAACCCAGATCGGGGCATTAGCACAGTAGGGTTCAATAATGAGTAAAGACTCGTATTCAGCCTTGTTATAAACATCCTAGGTCAGGGATTTAGCACAGTAGGGTTCAATAATGAGTGCAGGCCAGCATTCCATCTTCTTATCAACCTAGATCCGGGTTAAGCACAGTAGGGTTCAATAATGAGTGCAAGCCCACGTTCCACCTTGTTATAAGCAACCTAGATCGGGGTTTAGCTCTGTACGGATCAATAATGAGTGCAATCACGCATTCCACCTTCTTATAAACAACGTAGATCGTGGCTTTAGCACAGTAGGGTTGAATAATGAGTACAGGCCCGCGTTCCACCTTGTTATAAACAACCTAGATCCGGGCTTTAGCACAGTAGGGTTCACTAATGAGTGCAGGCCCGCATTCCATCCTTGCTACAAACAACCTAGATCGGGGCTATAGCACACTTGGGTTAAATAATAATTGCAAGCCCATGTCCCACCTTGTTAGAAACACCATAGATCAGGGCTTTAGCTCAGTAGGATTCAGTAATGAATGCAAGGCCGCATTCCACCTTGCTATAAACTTCATAGATTGGGGCTTTAGCATAGTAGGGTTAAAAAATGAGTGTATGGCCGCATTCCACCTTGTTATAACCAACCTAGATAGGGGCTTTAGCATAGTAGGGTTCAATAATGAGTGCAGGCCCGCGTTCCTCCTTGTTTTATACAACATAGATCGAGGCTTTAGCACAGTAAGTTGAATAGTGACTGCATGCCTGCATTCCAAATTATTATAAACAATCGAGATCGGGGCTTTAGCACAGTAGGGTTCAATAATGAGTACAGGCCCGCGTTCCACCTCGTTATAAACACCATAGATTGTGGCTTTATCAAAGTAGGGTTTAATAATGAGCGCCGGTCCACGTTCCACCTTGTTATAAACAACCTAGATCGGGGCTTTACCAGAGTATGGTTGAATAATGAGTGCAGGCCCACGTTCCATCTTATCATAAACAATTCAGATCGGGGCATTAGCACAGTAGGGTTCAATAATTAGTGCAGGCCTGTGTTCCACCTTGTTATAAACAACCTAGATTGGGACTTTAGCACAGTAGGATTAACAAATTAGCGAAGGATCACGTTCCACCTTGTTATAATCAACCTAGATCGTGGATGTAGAACAGTTGGATTCAATAATGAGTGCAGGTCCGCGTTCCACCTTGTTATAAACATCCTAGAAAGGGGCTTTAGCACAGTAGGATTCAATAATGAATGCAGGCCTGCGTTCCACCTTGTTATAAACAATCTAAATCGGGGGTTTAGCACAGTAGGCTTCAATAGTGAGTGCAGGACCGGGTTCCACCTTGTTATAAGCAACCTAGATAAGGGCTTTAGCAAAGTACGGTTCAGTAATGAGTGCAGGCCCGTATTCCACCTTGTTATAAGCCACCTATATCAGGGTGTGAGTGCAGTAATGTTCAATAATGAGTGTAAGACCGAGTTCCACCTTGTTATAAACAACCTAGATCGGAGCTTTATCAAAGTAGGGTTAAAAAATGAGTGCAGGTTCACATTCCACCTTGTTATTAACAACCTAGATCGGGATTTAGAACAGTAGGGATCAATAATGAGTGCCGTCCCGTGTTCCACCTTGTTATAAACAACCCAGGTCAGGGCTTTAGCACAGTAGGGTTCAATAATGTGTAAAGGCTCGTATTCAACCTTGTTATAAACAACCTAGATCGGGGATTTAGCATAGTAGGGTTCAATAATGAGGGCAGGCCAGCATTCCACCTTCTTATCAACCTAGATCCGGGTTAAGCACAGTAGGGTTCAATAATTAGTGCAAGCCCACGTTCCACCTTGTTATAAGCAACCTAGATCGGGGTTTAGCTCTGTACGGCTCAATAATGAGTGCAATCACGCATTCCACCTTCTTATAAACAACATAGATCGTGGCTTTAGCACAGTAGGGTTCAATAAGGAGTACAGGCCTGCGTTCCACCTTGTTATAAACAACCTAGATCCGGGCTTTAGCATAGTAGGGTTCACTAATGAGTGCAGGCCCGCATTCCATCCTTGCTACAAACAACCAAGATCGGGGCTATAGCACAGTTGGGTTAAATAATAATTGCAAGCCCATGTCCCACCTTGTTAGAAACACCTTAGATCAGGGCTTTAGCTCAGTAGGATTCAGTAATGAGTGCAAGACCGCGTTCCACCTTGTTATAAACAACCTAGATTGGGACTTTAGCACAGTAGGATTAACAAATTAGCGAAGGATCACGTTCCACCTTGTTATAATCAACCTAGATCGTGGATGTAGCACAGTTGGATTCAATAATGAGTGCAGGTCCGCGTTCCACCTTGTTATAAACATCCTAGAAAGGGGCTTTAGCACAGTAGGATTCAATAATGAATGCAGGCCTGCGTTCCACCTTGTTATAAACAATCTAAATCGGGGGTTTAGCACAGTAGGCTTCAATAGTGAGTGCAGGACCGGGTTCCACCTTGTTATAAGCAACCTAGATAAGGGCTTTAGCAAAGTACGGTTCAGTAATGAGTGCAGGCCCGTATTCCACCTTGTTATAAGCCACCTATATCAGGGTGTGAGTACAGTAATGTTCAATAATGAGTGTAAGACCGAGTTCCACCTTGTTATAAACAACCTAAATCGGAGCTTTATCAAAGTAGGGTTAAAAAATGAGTGCAGGTTCGCATTCCACCTTGTTATTAACAACCTAGATCGGGATTTAGAACAGTAGGGATCAATAATGAGTGCCGTCCCGTGTTCCACCTTGTTATAAACAACCCAGGTCAGGGCTTTAGCACAGTAGGGTTCAATAATGAGTAAAGGCTCGTATTCAACCTTGTTATAAACAACCTAGATCGGGGATTTAGCATAGTAGGGTTCAATAATGAGGGCAGGCCAGCATTCCACCTTCTTATCAACCTAGATCCGGGTTAAGCACAGTAGGGTTCAATAATTAGTGCAAGCCCACGTTCCACCTTGTTATAAGCAACCTAGATCGGGGTTTAGCTCTGTACGGCTCAATAATGAGTGCAATCACGCATTCCACCTTCTTATAAACAACATAGATCGTGGCTTTAGCACAGTAGGGTTCAATAAGGAGTACAGGCCTGCGTTCCACCTTGTTATAAACAACCTAGATCCGGGCTTTAGCATAGTAGGGTTCACTAATGAGTGCAGGCCCGCATTCCATCCTTGCTACAAACAACCAAGATCGGGGCTATAGCACAGTTGGGTTAAATAATAATTGCAAGCCCATGTCCCACCTTGTTAGAAACACCTTAGATCAGGGCTTTAGCTCAGTAGGATTCAGTAATGAGTGCAAGACCGCGTTCCACCTTGCTATAAACTTCATAGATTGGGGCTTTAGCACAGTAGGGTTCAAAAATGAGTGTAGGCCCGCATTCCACCTTGTTATAACCAACCTAGATAGGGGCATTAGCATAGTAGGGTTAAAAAATGAGTGCAGGCCCGCATTCCTCCTTGTTTTATACAACATAGATCAAGGCTTTAGCACAGTAAGGTTGAATAGTGACTGCATGCCTGCATTCCAAATGATTATAAACTATCGAGATCGGGGCTTTAGCACAGTAGGGTTCAATAATGAGTGCGATCACGCATTCCACCTTCTTATAAACAACGTAGATCGTGGCTTTAGCACAGTAGGGGTCAATAATGAGTACAGGCCCGCGTTCCACCTTGTTATAAACAACCTAGATCCGGGCTTTAGCACAGTAGGGTTAAATAATAATTGCAAGCCCATGTCCCACCTTGTTAGAAACACCTTAGATCAGGGCTTTAGCTCAGTAGGATTCAGTAATGAGTGCAAAACCGCATTCCACCTTGCTATAAACTTCATAGATTGGGGCTTTAGCACAGTAGGGTTCAAAAATGAGTGCAGGCCCGCATTCCACCTTGTTATAACCAACCTAGATAGGCGCTTTAGCACAGTAGGGTTCAATAATGAGTGCAGGCCTGTGTACCACCTTATTATAAATAACCTAGATTGGGACTTTAGCACAGTAGGATTAAAAAATGAATGCAGAATCATATTCCACCTTGTTATAAACAACCTAGATCGTGGATGTAGCACACTTGGGTTCAATAATGAGTGCAGGTCCGCGTTCCACCATGTTATAAACATCCTAGAAATGGGCTTTAGCACAGTAGGATTCAATAATGAATGCATGCCCGTGTTCCAACTTGTTATAAGCCATCTATATCATGGTGTGAGTACAGTAAGGTTCAATAATGAGTGTAAGACCGAGTTCCACCTTGTTATGAACACACCTAGATCAGGGCTTTAGCACAGGGTTCAATAATGAGTGAGGCCCATGTTCCACCTAGTTATAAATAACCTAGATTGGGGCTTTAGCTTAGTAGGGTTTAATAATGAGTGCAGACCCGCATTCCACCTTGTTATTAACAAGCTAGATTGGGCTTTAGAACAGTAGGATTCAATAATGAGTGCAAGGCTGCATTCCACCTTGTTATAAAGAACCTAGATCGGGTCTTTATTACAGTAGGGTTCAATAATGAGTGCAGGTCCGCGTTCCACCTTGTTATAAACATCCTAGATACGGGCTTTAGCACATTAGGGTTCAATATTGAGTGGAGGCCTGCGTTCAACCTTGTTATATACAACCTAGATCGAGATTTAGAACATTAGGGTTCAAAATTGAGGGAAGGCCCGCATTCCACCTTGTTATAAACTACATAGAGTGTGACTTTGGCACAGTAGGGTTCAATAATGAGTGCAGGTTAACGTTCCACCTTGTAATAGACAACCTAGATTGGGGCTTTAGCACAGTATAGGTCAATAATGTAGGCAAGCCTGTGTTCCACCTTGCTATAAGCAACATAGATCTGGGCTTTAGCACAAAGGGGTTCAATAATGTATGCACGCCCTCATTTCGCATGTTAAAAACAACCTAGATAGGGGCTTGAGCACTGTAGGAATCAATAAAGAGTGCAGGCTCACGTTCCACCTTGTTATAAACAACCTAGATCGGGGTTTTAGCACAGTAGCGGTCAATAATGAGTGTAGGCCCATGTTCCACCTTGTTATAACCAACTTAGATCGGGGCTTTGCCACAGTAGGGTTCAATATTGAGTGCAGGCCCGCATTTCATCTTGCTATAAACAACATAGATCGGTGATTTAGTACAGTAGGGTTTGATATTGAGTGCAGGCCCGCATTCCACCTTGTTATAAACAACCTAGATCGGGGCTTTAGCAAACTAGAGTTCAATAATGAGTGCAGTCCCGCGTTCCACTTTGTTATAAGCAACCTAAATTAGAGCTTGAGTACTTTAGGGTTCAATAATAAGATAAGGCCAGTTTTCTACCTTGTTATAGACAACCTAGAACGGGGCTTTAGCACAGTAGGGTTCAATAATGAGTGCAGGAATGCGTTCCAACTTGTTATAAGCAACCTAGATCAGGACTTTTGCATAGTAGGGTTAAGTAATGGGCGCAGGCCCCCATTCCACCTTGTAATGAACAATCTAGATCAGGGTTCTAGCACAGTAGGGTTCAATAATGATTGTAGGCCCGCGTTCCACCTTGTTATAAGCAACCTATATCGGGGCTTTAGCACAGTAAGGTTCAATAATGAATGCAGGCCCGCGTTCCACCTTCTTATTGAATACTATGATTGGGGCTTTAGCACAGTAGGGTTGAATTATGGGTGCAGGTCCGCATTACACTTTGTTGTAAACATCTTTGAAAGGGGTTTTAGCACAGTAGGGTTCAATAGTGAGTGCGGGCCTGCCTTCCACCTTGTTATAAACAACCAAGATCGGGGCTTTAGCACAGTAGGGTTCAATAATGAGTGCAGGCCCGTGTTCCACCTTGGTATATGCATTCTAGATCAGGAATTTAGCAAAGTAGAGTTCAATAATGAGTTCAAGCCAGCGTTCACTCTTGATAAAAGCAACCTAAATTAGAGCTTGAGTACTGTAGGGTTCAATAATAAGATAAGGCCAGTTTTCTACCTTGTTATGAACAACCTATATCGGAGCTTTAGCACCGTAGGGTTCAATAATGAGTGCAGGCCCGCCCTCCACCTTGTTATAAGCAACCTAGATTGGGGATTTAGCTAAGTAGGGTTCAATAATGATTGCAGGCCCACGTTCAACCTTGTTGTAAACAACCTAGATCGTTGCTTTAGCACAGTAGGCTTCGATAATGAGCGCAGACCCGCGTTTCACCTCCATATAAACAACCTAGATCGGGGCTTCAGCACAGTAGGGTTCAATAATGAGTAGAGGCACGCATTCCACCTTGTAATAAACAACCAAAATCGGGGTTTTAGCACAGTTGGGTTCAATATTGAGTGCAGGCCCGCCTTCCACCTTGTTATAAACAACCTAGATCGGGGCTTTAGAACAGTATGGTTCAATAATGATTGTAAGTCCACGTTCCACCTTGTTATAAACATCCTAGATAGGGGATTTAGCACAGTAGAGTTTGATAATGAGTGCAGGCCTGCATTCCACCTTGTTATAAACAATCTCGATCAGGGTTTAGCACAATAGGTTTCAATAATGAGTGCAGGCCCACGTTCCACCTTGTTATAAACAACCTAGATAGGGGTTTTAGCACAGTAGGGTTCAATATTGGGTGCAGGCCTGCATGTTTACCGTGTTATAAACAACCTAGATTGGGGATTTATTACAGTAGGGTTCAAAAATGAGTGCAAGCCCAGATTCCACCTTGTTATAAACAAACTAAATCCGAACTTTAGCACAGTAGGGTTTGATAATGAGTGCAGGCCCCCGTTTCACCTTGTTATAATCAACCTAGGTTGGGGCTTTAGCACAGTAGGGTTCAATAATGAGTGCAGACCCACACTTCACCTAGTTATAAACAACCTAGATTGGGGATTTAGCATAGTAGGGTTCAATAATGAGTGGAGGACAGTGTTCCACGCTGTTATGAACAACCTACATAGGGGCATTATCACAGTAGGTTTCAATATATAGTGCAGGTCCGCGTTCCACCTTGTTATAAACATCCTAGATAGGAGCTTTAGCACAGTAGGGTTCAATATTAAGTGCGTGCCTGCGTTCTACCCTGTTATAAACAACCTTGATTGATGCTTTAGCACAGTAGGGTTCAATAATGAGTGCAAGCCCGCATTCTGCATTGTTTTAGGCAACTTAGATCTGGAGTTTAGTACAGTAGGGTTCATTAATGAGCGCAGGCCCTAAATTCCGCCTTGTTTTGAAAAACCTAGATCAGGGCTTTAACACAGTAGGGTTCAATGATGAGTGCAGGCCCGCGTTCCACCTTGTTATAAACAACCAAATCGGGGCTTTAGCACAGTAGGGTTCAATAATGAGTGCAGGTACGCGTTCCACCTTGTCATAAACAACCTAGATCGGGGCTTTAGCACAGTAGGGTTCAATAATGATCGCAGGCCCGCGTTCCACCTTGTTATAAACAACCTAGATCGAGGCTTTAGCACAGTAGGATTCAATAACGAGTGCAGGCCCACGTTCCACCTTGTTATAATCAACCTAAATCGCGGCTTTAGTACAGTAGGGTTCAGTAATGAGTGTAGACCCGCATTCCACAATGTTATAAACAACCTAGATCGGGGCTTTAGCACAGTAGGGTTCGATAATTAGTGCAGGTCCCCGTTCCACTTTGTTTTAAACAACCTAGATCGGGGCTTTAGCACAATAGAGTTCAATATTGAGTGCAAGCCCAGATTCAACATTGCTATAAACAACCTAGATCGGGGCTTTAGCACAGTAGGGTTCAATAATGAATGCAGGCCCGCATTCCACCTTGTTAAAAGCAACCCCGATCGGGGCTTTAGCACAGTAGGGTTCAATAATGAGTGCAGGCCTGCATTCCACCTTGCTATATGTAACCCAGATCGTTTCTTTTGTCTGCGTTGTCCTGGATAGGTGCTTCCAGTGCAACAAGGGCATGCTAGGTAAAGAACTTAAAAACTATTTCTCCACTTTTGGCCTGTATGTTTCACTTGGCTGTTTTGGTACACCAGTGGTTGGAATTGGGTTTAGGTAATGGTCTATTGTTCACTGGTTTGGATCACTGTTGGTGTTGAAGTTTGGTGATGCAGGGTGTTGTGGTTGCTGTTGGCTTTTCTTGCGAAGTGTGGGGTTCTTTGCAGTGGGCAACTCCACATGTTCGTAACCTTTTTGTACTTTCAGTCGTGTTGCAGGTTGCAGATTGAGTGTAGAATGGTTGCTACTGGTGCACTGATTGGAGGCAGTTGCGTGGTGAGAAGTTGGTTGTTCAGGTGTTGTTGGTTAAATTGGAAAGTCTATCTGAAGTGGTGTGGGAGGGGGGGGGGGGGGGGGGGAAGCTCTTCAGCGAGTTTGAAATAGTTCCCCCTCGTGGACGCATTTTCTTTGGTGCTTGGCCCTGACTCAGTTCTCTTGCTGGAATGTGGCTGAGTTGGATTGCAGGCATTTATGCTAGCAATCGTACCTAGTTGTTCCTCTGGGTTTTTGGATACAAGAAACAGTTGGGGAAATCTTGTCTGCAATATTTCCCCTACTCGCATCTTATTAACAATAAACAATACATAAATGAAAGGGAGGAACGATCAAGTGGTTCAAACTGGTAAGCAGAATGGCTACATATAAGATATGAATTAAGTTGGGATGGGCTTGCCAAGTTAGTTACCGTTTCAATGCCGCAAATTAACCTCTTTAGCAAAGATTACCTATTTGCATCCTGTACTGGTTATCATTAGACGATTTTTAAGATAGATTTACGATTATTTTAGATATTATAACACACTCTTACAATCCATCAAAATATAAAAATGCATTCACAAAAATGTTTACTGTATATATGGATGGAGTCCTGAAAGAAATACTATCAAGAACAGTGGATGTTGGTGTTCGCTGAAAAGGGAGGGAATTGAGTGGAAGCTACCTATACTGCTGATTGCGAATGATACAGTTCTAATGAGTGATAATGAATGGGAGTTGCAGGGTCTGGTAAATGAGTTTGGAACAGTGTGCGAAAAACGGAATTTGAAGGTAAATGCGGGGAAGAGCAAGGTTATGGTCTTCGAAAGGGGTGAAGTCACAGAGTGTGAGGTGAAGCTGAACGGTCAGGCTATGGAGATCGTCAACTCTTTTAAGTATCTGAGCAGTGTGTTGAGTAAAGATGGGACTATGGATGAAGAAGTGCGGGAGAGGGTACAATATGGGAAGAGGGTTGTAGGAACGCTGAAAGCAGTAACAAGAAATAGGGTGGTCAGTATGGAAGTGACGAAGTCCTTGCATGACAGTGTGGTAATCCCGACACTGACTTACGGTTGCGAAGCATGGACGTTGGTTGAGAGACTCAGACCAAGAGTGAGAGCAGTGGAAATGAATTACTTAAGAAGTGCGTGAGGAGTTACATGGAGGGATAGACAGACTAATGAGGAAGTAAGAAGGAGGTGTGGTGTGGAGGTAGATGTGCTGGAAAGTGTGAAAAGGAATAACTTGAGATGGTTCGGCCATATGGAACGTATGGAAAGCGAGAGAATGACTAAGAGGGTGTACGAGAGCGAGGTGGAGGGACAGAGAGGGAGAGGTAGACCGAAAGAGAGGTGGAAGGATGGAGTGAGGAAGTATATGAACGAAGGCAGTGCTGGTTGGGGGGAGGGACGTCGACTGACTGGGGACAGAGGTGCATGGGGGCGGTTCGTTCGTGGCCACCCCTTCGGGGATCACGGCGTCAGGCAATAGATAGATAGATAGATTCACAAAAATTTAAAGAAGAATTAATTCTGCATCTTTAGTTGCTTATCACTATTTAACGTAATAAACCAAGATATAAATGACAGGTAAGAATGTAAGACAAATAAAGAAACATGATAATAATCTTAAATAATACATTTCACTCCCAACAACAAACACCCCCAAATTTAATAAATGACAGCATGTGATCCTCCCGGGATTCGAACCTGGAATACAACATACAGAACTTAAACACTCACCAATACACCACCCATATATATATATATATATATATATACTATCAACTTTGGTGGTCCTCAGGGCTCTGTCTTATATCCTATTATCTTTCTAATTGTCATACATTATCTTCTCAACTGTACCTCCAGTCTCCTCCATTCATACACAGACGACTCTACCTTACACTACTCAATTAGTTTTCCAGAACGCCCCAGCCAGCAATCCCTCAAAGACAAAAGTAATGAAACCATAGAACACTTATCTTCTGATCTAACAAAGGTCTCAATATCGTCAAACTACTGGGGCTAAACATGAGGGAGACAGGGGCCTAGAAATACCAAACCTCTCATAAAGGGGAGATAGGTCGCTTTTCGGGTCCCCCTTCTTCCTCATGTATAGCCCAGATTTTAAGACGTTCGCCCCATCAGTTTGTCAATTTTAAAACCTTTCGTACCATTTTTATATCAATATGTCAGCTATAGCTGGTTCTATATACCTCTACCTCTATGGCTCTTTATAGCTCTTTCTGACTCTCTCACTTTCACTCTCTCTCCTTAAGAACTACCTACTAAAACCAGAGAGAGGATAATACAAGTTAACCCTCTCCGAAATATGACGCAATTTTGAGCCCATTAGGGATGCTTTAGAGCCTTTGTTGCCATCAGGGGTATTTAGAAACCTTTAGTTTAGTTACTTCAACCTCTGTAGTTGTCTTTGAGTTAGCTGTGGGCAGAAAACTAATTTTGGAGAGGTAATTATAAGAGTGAGGGAACTCTATTTCTTATTGCTAATCTGGCAACCTCTGCGTCATAAATGCGTGAAAGGGTTAAGTTAAAGCCCGGGTCAGTAGGTGATGATCGGACGGTGTCGGAGTGACAAGTCGGCCGGACAGTGATGAGTTACCAGCCAGACCTAGTAATATCAGCTATAGGTGGCTCTATATACATCTACCTCTATGGCTCTCAATAGCTTTCTCTCTCTCTTGCTCTCTGAAAAAATATACAAATACCATAATGCACTTACGTATATCATGAATTACAGTATACTGAAGTCATCAGTATATGTGAGACAATAGTCAATCCTCAAAAATATTAAACTTCTATTAACCCGTTCAGTACCAGTGCCGTCCTTTTCATTGTGATCAGGCAAATATTAAACGATTTTATTCAGCTTAAGCAAGTTTTTTGCCGAATAAAAGGTCACAGACTATCTCAATTAATCCTTTTAGTTACCATATATACTTCCGAAGCTTCATGAAATTGTATACATGTAGCTGAAATCAAATATAACATGACTTTGCCGGTACAGAAGGGGATAACTTCGAAAACCTAGACTATTCTCAATGACCATTATGTCATTGTATTGTGGCTATATACTAACGATTTGTTTAAGCTTATAACATTTTCGGGAAGTTACATTGGATAATTGAGAATTATGTTATCCCTTCGAGTACTAGAGATCCTTCCTAAGCATTACACAATCGTGTGATGATAGGTAGAATAAAATATATAAATGCATCATCATTCTGAAGGGGTTAATTGTTGGTTTATGTATATTATGTTATTTTTTACTTTCCATAATCAAATAGAAATTAATGTAAATGCAACAATCATCAAAAAGAATATCCGAACTAGTAAACTTAATATCCGTTCCAATGTTTAATTCGTAACTATCTCTCTCTCTCTCTATATATATATATATATATATCCCTCTTTCTCTCTCACACAACCTTTGTATCGAAATGCATAACTGTCTGCCATCATCCTGTCTGTGAGGCAGTAAATAAAGGTTAATAAGTCAAGTATATCTCTCTCTATATATATACTGTATATATCTATCTATCTATCTATCTATCTATCTCTCTCTCTCTCTCTCTCTCTCTCTCTCTCTCTCTCTCTCTCTCTCTCTCTCTCTTTCTGAATGTGTTAATTTAAGCCACTCCCTTATTTACCCATTCTCTCTCACGCCTTAATTTTTAATGAATCCAATCACCAATATTTTCATTACAATTCCGCAGTGCAATTTCACCTGTCCTCTTTTCTCGTGCTTATCAACACTCCACCACAACGTAAATTTAGGGGAGATTATATACACTATATATATATATATATATATATATATATATATATATATATATATATACCGTATATATATATATATATACTCTATATATATATATATATATAGATATATATATATATATATATATATATATATATATATATATATACTGTATATATTTGTTATTTATTTATTGTATTATTATTATTTGTTTTGTTTGCATCCATTGTCCCTCATGCTAAGCCCCATGAAATTTGACATTTTAAGGTGTTCCCCCCATTAGTTTGGGGATTTTATCTTCGCTCCATTTCTTTGTCAATTTTAAGATCTTCCGTGCCATTCAGGTGTCAATTTGTGTAGTAGCGAGCGATAGAGAGCCTGTAATTAAGGAGTAATCGGCTTTCGGCCAAGGCATTCCCCCCCCCCCCCTAAAACAAAATAATAAATAAATATATAAATATATGGAAAACAAACGCACAAATGTAAATCGAAAACGGTTATTGGTGGTATTTTGTTATACTTGATGCAAGGTGTAGGGAAGAAGCTAATCATAATATTTTGTATAATTATAATAATAATAATAATCAATAAAATACCCAAGTTAAGGATCACCACCGTACCAGCTCGCTCAGGAAAAAGGAAAGAAACAGAAGGAGGGGAAACTAAGATAACCGAAACCAGAAGGCACCATCATCAAGGAAAACGAAGCAAGATGGACGAAGGAGAAACTAAACGAAAAAGACGAAGGAGGGAGATACTAAGACCAATATAACGAAGATGCCAAGAATACCCAAACTGAACAACGATGCAACAAGGAAAGACAGCTACAGGAACCAGGAGCAGAATACCAACGCAGAGAAAGAAAATTCACCTCCATCACGGAACACCAACGCGGCATCAAAAACACGTGAAGACCTCAAAACCATAAAACCAACAACACATGGCAGCCCAAAACCTAGCTGTGCAGCACTACACCATACCAGACGAGATGCCAGAATTGCCACAATAATACCTGATATACCAACCACGCCAGGCAAGACAATTCCAGTTCCCCACAAACACCACGAGACAACGAATAAGAAAATAGTGAACAGTCAGAAGCACAAGGACCAACATAAACGCACTACCAAGGCGCAGTTACGCCGTTCTTCCACGCAGAGGCCTACTCACCTGCCCGCAAACTACTAGGGGGTCTACCTAATCACCCCAGAATATGCCCCCCTGTACTTATGACCTTCTGACCTCCGCACACTTGACCTGGGATATTTCCGCCGAAGTCGTCACTACCCCGACGGAAACCAGGATAAGGCAAGCAATTCTAGGGCTTGATTTAACTAACATGTTAGCAATCGAGTCCTAAAATTACCCTCGCATTCAAGGAAAGAATTGGAGCCATGGTGAATATCTTTCGAGGTCTGAGGAGTTATTTTACCTATTGAGGAATGACTATTGCACATGCCATGGTATAGTGATTAATAATAAGATCCCTAGTAGGCTGCACCTTTAGTATTAGAAGTATAACTGCAAGGACATGTCCCCATCTTATTTCTTTTGCTAAAACTATAGAAAGATACTTGCTATGGTAAAGGTCATTCGAATAGTTCGGGCTTTGTGAGATACCGTCTAAATAACGGCACTCTACAAATAGAAGTCCATATTGTATATGTCCGACGCCATGGTCAAGGACACTTAGAGTAAAGGGGTCTAAACCCCGAACATGAGTTCTTTGAACCTTTTATAACTGTAAGTGGCAGATCGAGTGAAATCAGTAAGTTTATGATCTTAATATCTCCTCGCATTAGCCCGATACCTTGTCGCTGTGTCATGACACTAGAGACATTGTATTTAAGACCCCAAGTCAAGAGTACCGAAATGGAACTTCATCAATGAATAGCATAACGGTCAGGATAGACGAGCAATAGTAGCCCAGGACATGTCCTAGCTCACGCTCGCGTTAGTCCAATGAAAGTGCCCAATGACATGACATCAAGGAGCTATCATTTAAGACCCAAAACCAGCTAATCCATCTGTATCCCAAACTACACCATCCACACTGCAGGACCACCTAAGCGGTTCAACGGAAACTAGATGACCAGACTTCAACCCTCTCACCTCTGCCCCAAACTGTGCTCGCCAATCCAATCTTCAAGTGGTAGAGTAGGAGTGTTTACTGAAAATTATTCTCACTCATAAACCAGTGCGACAAGGTCAAATAGACAGGAAAAGTAGAGTCCCCCAATTTGGACTCTGTTCATTTTCACACCAGTGCGACCAGGTGAACACTTAGAAAAATAGAGTTCCCCATTTGGACTCTGTTTATTTTCACACCAGTGCGACCAGGTAAATTCTTAGGAAAATAGAGTCCCCCAATTTAGACTGTTTATGTTCACACCAGTGCGACCAGGTGAATACTTAAGAAATAGAGTCACTCATTGAACTCTGTTTATTTTCATACAAGGGTGATTAAGGTATTATCTTTTCTATTGTTCTACAATATTAGTGATAACCTGAGATTGACTAATTGAGCCTAAGTATATAAGTCCTCATCAAGACGAGAGATGAGATCAACTATTAACCCTTTCGGTGCGGGTGACGTTCTGGGACGTCCTGGGAATTTACAGTAATTTCCAGGCTTAAAAGCCGTAGAAATCGAGTGTCAGTGGGCGGGAGCGTGAAGACCCACCTCCGACCCTCAGAGCAGCCAGCGGCTCACTGAGGTAGACTGTGTCTCGCGCGGGTCTCTCACTGCCTCTCACAACAGTGTTACCGAGCGAGCGAGTGCTAATAAATAGCTGGTTTCCCACGTTTCTATGGCACCGCTGCGGGTGAACCAGGCCACCTTCGAGGCCCGGTCTGGTCTCATTTTGAAGCTATTTTCGCCTAGTTTTTGTCAGAATACAGTTAATTTAATGCAGATGCTTGATTAATCATTCAGGAGTGCCTGAATATGCCCTAAATAACCCAAAACACCCCGCAGAGAAAGGGTTAAGAGAGAATAAAGTGAAGTATGATATACACCAGTGAATTAACACCTTACGAGCGGCCTATGCGGTTTATTTATGTGTACCGCACAGCGGGGTGTTTTTAGCCAAAATAGGGCTGTTTACGTGATCATTTTCATGCCTAAATAAGACCCAGAACGTAAAACAAGTACCTATCCCTGAAAGGGCATAAACAGAGCTTTCGAATGACACCATAACGATCCTTGTATGATGGATAGTTTTCTTGCAATAACCGTGCAACGCGAGTGCAAAAAGCAGGTAATTCGGTACTTTCAGTACATAATTGAGTATGTAGCGAGTGAGAGAGGGAGGAGGGAGCTGAGATTTGTGTCAGTAGGTTCGCCGCGGTGGTCTGGAGCAGTCATACGCTCGCTAGTCTCCTGCCACCACTTGTCTCTCTCTCTCAGCCACATTACGTGCTGAAATTGCCACTCGAGTTATGTCGAGCGCCGCCACATAGTCCAGCTTTATTTAACTCGACTTATGTTGCTCGCCGCTAAATAAGGGTTAAGGTGTCCAGTGCATAGTAAGAGAGAGAGATAAATAAGTATATTCCTAGTTCCCTTGTGGATCCTCGACCGTGCTAGGCTAATATATGTTGTTACGTATCTTGATCCTCAAGTGGTTAACTTGATGAATCTAGATAGCACAGAGATATATATTAAGGTAATCAGCCAGCTGAAGACAAAACAAAAGTAAAATCTAATAAAAATATTTTACTTTTGTTGCTTCCTTTCCTTTTGGATCTTAGGACTTAGTATCCTTTATTGACTGATACTCTTTAATTATGAAAAATACTGAAACTAATTAAAGTCATGTAGTATTTATAAAGAATTATTATTTAACCGAAGCTTAGTAGGCTATGGTTATGAACCGAAGAAGTTATATCTAAAGAAGGACTATTAATTCTATAAAAAGTCTTGAAAGATAAATATTAAAGTAAGAATATTTCTGTCTCTTACCCTTTTTGAAATGAATAGATAGTTTTCTTATATGTCCTTTTAATTATATGTAATGTAATTATTCTTGGTTCTTGTCTTACGTTAATAGTATTATATTATTATTATCATCAGGATTAATATCAAAGTCACATAAAAAGTTAGATATATATTTAATAATAAGTTAAATGTATTTCTTAACCACGTAACATTGAGGTTTGATTATGAGTACATTAAGTTACAGGATCGCTTCATAGATTCGATTCAGGTCTCACTCAAATAATATGAATAGCAAAAATAATATTTTAAAGCTAAAAGAATTGTCTTCAGCTTAGGAAATCACTAGAAGTAATATTAACACAGCCATGTTAGTCTAAGGCGATATTACTAATATGAGACAATAGCATCACCGTACTAAGCACCGTTAAGCAATGTAAGCTTAATTAAAAGAAAATGAAAGAACTCGTAAGTATTAATATTAAACAATAGTATTACTTTCATCATAACCCAATTACTTAAAGAGTTGCTTTAATCCACAAGTTAGTCAACTAAAATAGTTAAGTACATAATAATAGCGTTAACGTTAATTCCCAATCAAATAGTTACGTACATAATAGTAGCGTTCAACGTTAATTCGCAATCAAATAGTTAAGCACATAATAGTAGCGTTAACGTTAATTCCCAATCACATATCTCATTAACCAACATAACGTAAGTGTTTACACCGAACACACTTAACACACACTTATATAATCTGACTGACAGTCACAATCCCATTATAATACTTCACCCCGTCTTCCTCCAGCTGCAAGTTCACCTTTCCCAACTCCAAATGAGACTGATTTGAATGCCCACTACTCGGGTCTTATATACTAAACAAAGATGGTGTAGGAACGAATCAGGAGGCGAGTGATGGTGCGCGCCCCTATCATAGCTCCTCGAGTTGCATAGCAGGTGCGTCGTCCAATGGGGGCTCCTGGCGTCGATCATACATCTTAGCGTCGGGTCATCGAAGTAGTTTGCAGGGTCCCCTATGACGCACGCAGGTGTGAAGGCTTGTTTGCTGGTATGCGGACGAGCTGGTTTCCCACTCGCTGGTTCGCTCGCTAGTCTGCTTCGCCTCTTGGGTAGTTTGACACTCCTTCAACTCTAATTCTAACTCTTAAATTAACATACAGGGCTCCGTATGTCAGACCTCCCCCCTAGAAAAGAGTTTAAGGAGTATGGTACATAATATTAAACATAATACATAAATAGATTCACCACCAGATTGGCAACAGCAAGATTATAATGAGGATATAATAAGGATATCACCCAAAGTAGGCAACGTCTCCAGGTACCACATCAGAACATAGCCGGAACATAGCTGGAGCGTTATTCGAACTGCAAGGCATCTCACAGCTGAAGGCTTGACAGCGCACTACTAAAGCATGATATTTACCTCGCTACAAGGGAGAGCTAATTGCCAAAATCCTCTCATTAAATTATTCTTACTGCTGTATGAGGCCGAACCTGGTAAATGTAATCTTTGATCCGTGGCAGTGGGTAGGTATCGTTCTTTGTGACAGCATTAACTTGCCTATAGTCCATACATAACCTATGGCTCCCGTCTGGCTTTGGCACAAGTATGACCGGACTACTCCACTGGCTTAAGGCCCTTTTGATCAGCTTGTTTGACAACATGTAGTCAAGCTCGACCTGCAGTATACTCCTGCATTGTGGCGAGACACGGTAGGGGGATAGTTTAATGGGAGTTGCATCCCCTACGTCGATGTCGTGCACGGCCAAAGAAGTGAGCTCTGGAGTAACACGGAACACACTGGGAGGCTGAGATAAAACAGAGATTAGTTGGTTCGCTTGATCAGAGGGAAGATAACATAGTTTAGATGGTAATTCCCCCCAAGCTACTGAATTATACTGAAAGTTGGATAGGCTACATGACAAGTCAAAGTCTGCATGGATACCTTCAGGCTCTGGAACAGTCTGTTGCGGGTCAGTAAGAGAACTGAAGACTTCGTCCGCACCAGGCTGTCCACAGGTCCTGACCTTCACTGCCACAGTGGGAGAATCTGGAGGAGAGGAATCAGGGGAGCTATGGTAGGGTTTCAACATATTTATATGGAATACTTGCGTGGGCTTTCTCCTGTCTGGGGTAGTTTCTAGATAATCGGTAATGCTCACCCTCTGAATGATCTTATATGGGCCCCTGAACTTGGCAGATAAAGGTTGGCCAAAAAGGGGGAGCAGGACCAAAACCTCATCACCGGGCTGAAACTCCCTCTCACAGGCTTTTCTGTCATACCATTTCTTCATGGAGCTTTTAGCCACTGTCAAGTTTTGAGCGGCAAACTCACATGAGGATCTCAGCCGGGTTTTGAAATCTGAAACATACTTGAGGAGGTTTTGGTTCCCCTCCTGGCCAACTAGGCTATCCTGCAATAGTTGCAAAGGACCTCTTACCCGGTGACCGAAAACTAGCTCATTAGGGGAAAACCCAGGGATTCAGTTGGAACCTCACGAGTAGCAAATAAAAGAAAAGGTACCCCCTTATCCCACTCAACTCCGGTCTCTGTACAATACTTACGTAACATTCCCTTTAATGTCTGGTGATATCGTTCGAGAACCCCTTGACTCTCTGGGTGGTAGGTGCTAGACTTAACATGCTCGATACCCAACTCCTTCAGGGACTGCTGGAAAATGTTAGAGGTAAAATTAGTTCCTTGATCACTTTGCACCTCATGGGGGAAACCCATTCTGGTGAAGAATTTGAGCAGTTCCTTGAGGACAGTTGGAGCAGAGGTAGTCCTTAAGGGTATAGCCTCTGGGTAGCGAGTTGCCATGTCCATAATAGTTAATAAATAATTGTTACCTTGGGAAGTCTTAGGCAATGGGCCTACAATGTCCACTACCACCCGAGTAAAAGGATTCTCGAAAACGGGCAAGGGCACCAGAGGATGTTCAGGCACCTTCTGATTGGGTTTTCCTGTCATCTGGCAAGTGTGACACACTCTACAAAACTCCACTACATCTGCACGCATTCCTGGCCAGTAAAAGTGGGCTCTGATTCTGTCTAGAGTTTTTCTCACACCTAGGTGTCCTGCCAATGGTATACAATGTGCCATTTCCATGATATCTCTACGACAAGGTATGGGGACTACTACTTGATGGACATCCCAAGCCCCGTCATCGATTGGTCTGTGTGGCTGTCTCCATCTACGCCACAATACTCCTCCTTTGAGGTAGAAACATTCACCACCCTCCTTCTCACATTCCTCTTCACTCACGGACCTGGCAGCTAACTCCTTGCATTCACTATCATCTCTCTGTAGCTCTACCAGGCCCCTAGGACAATTTGGAGGGGTTTCATGGTCATCGTTAGGGTCAAGATGAGCCATAAAGGTGTCAGATAAATCCACCTCAGTCACATCATCAGGCACAGTTGGAGCGGCATTCACACTCTCATCATCCCTTTCATCAACTCTTACATTCGGTACATTTCTGTCTGAGGGAACTGCTACTTGAGACATTGAACGTGTGACAGCACACACAGGGAAAACTGTTGGCATCTCCTTTTCGAGCTCACCGGTTAGTGGCTCGTTAACAGGGGAAAGTGACAAAATGGGGTCTGGTCGGACCTTCTCACCTGCTACATCATTCCCCAAAAGGAGTGTTACCCCAGGCACAGGGATATCTTGGGACCTACACAAAGCTATGGTGGCCTCACCCTGTAGTAACTCACATTCAATTTCGCCTTTTACCAAGTGTGCATAAAATTGGCCTCCAGCACCTCTCATTACAACTGGTTCGCCAGGTGGGCACTCAGTATAAGGATTCACCATGAGGGTGCTAGTAGAACCTGTCTCTCTCAGAATTTTTACCTCATGCACACAACCATTTAATCTCACGTTGCCAGATGAAATAAAGGGACGGTAACTGTCCTGCACTGATGGTGAAATTATTATTGGCTTAACCCTAGTGGGTTGCACCACACATGCTACTACAACCCTGTCTAGATGATTTACGTTAGCTGCTAGGTACTCCTTCTGTCGAGAGTCCTGCAATAAAGGAACTTTTTGGTGCTAGGTACTCCTTCTGTCGGGAGTCCTGCATTAAAGGAACATTTGGTGCTAGGTACTCCTTCTGTCGGGAGTCCTGCATTAAAGGCACATATGGAATTTGAGATACGGCGGCAACTGTCTGCCCCGATCTCTCGGTTTTCTCCTTGGCCCAGCACTGATAAGCTAGGTGGCCTCTCATGCCACAAAAAGTACATACTTTAGGGGATACGGGAACGTTCCCTCTTTGAGCATTACTATTTCTTTGGGGCCCACCTCTGTTACCATTGCCCTGAGTCGCATTTTTAGTTGGGGGAACAATTCTATTTTGGCTAGCTGGGGAATACGTTATAGGCTTGTGACTGGGTCTGTCAGATTTGTGATTGGGAT
The DNA here is from genome assembly GCA_032716605.1 of Paralithodes platypus. NCBI lineage: Eukaryota > Metazoa > Arthropoda > Malacostraca > Decapoda > Lithodidae > Paralithodes > Paralithodes platypus. Next base: position 13,471,108 of record CM064509.1, on the reverse strand, counting down.
ACTTAAAATTAGAGCTAGAATTATCGTAGGGCTTCTTTCCACGAAATTTGTTGTTGAGCACGTATGTGTCAGCCATGTCAGCGGCGTCGGCAAGACAATCTACCTTTTTCCCCTTTAAATGATAGGATACAGAAGAATCAATTTTCCATAGGAAATTTTCTAACAGGACCAACTCCTTCAGATCGTTGTAGCTTGTGACTTTCTTACTCTTGACCCAATGATTGAAAGTTTTAGTCATGGTCCTGGCAAATACCTTATGGGTTTCTTCTACTTTCTTCTGATTTTTACGGAAAGATTGCCTGTAAGCCTCAGGCTGCAATTGATAGGTTTTTAGGATAGCTTCTTTGAGATTGTCATAATCCTGCCTAACTTCTGCTACTTCTGACAAATACGTGGCTCGAGCCTGCCCTGTCAAAACGGTTTGTAACATAAAAGGCAATGATCTCTTGTCCACTTCATACCTCCAGCAACTTCCTCAAACATAACAAAGAAATTCTGCACATTATCCTCAGTGAAAGGTGGAATGACACTGGTCATAGTTAATCCCAGAGGGGGAGCATTTGTATTGACATTTAGTTGAGCTATACGATATTGATATTCACATTTTATGCTGGTTTCTTCGGTATTTGCTTTTATTCTGGCTTCTTCGGTATTTGCTTTTATTCTGGCTTCTTCTATTTTTAGTCTGGCTAGTTCCAGTACTTGATCACCGGTCAAACCAGGTGGCACCTGTTCATCAAGTTGGCTAGGTTTACTCGGGATCCCACCAACTGCTCCGTCACCCTCCCCGCCTTCTACAGGGAACAGGTGGGTTTTTATGGTCTGAGCCACCTCTACTTTAGACATGTTTGAGACAGTTAATTGGAGATGTGAGGCAAGCACTTTCAGTTCGGATTTTGACAGACAGTCAATATCAGGGGTTGTGGGTTCTGATTCTATGAAAACTCGAGCATCTTCGTTATTAATTAGATGAGGCATGATTAATATTTGATTTTTAACCCTTAATTAGCGGCGAGCAACATAAGTCGAGTTAAATAAAGCTGGACTATGTGGCGGCGCTCGACATAGGTCGAGTGGCAATTTCAGCACGTAATGTGGCTGAGAGAGAGAGACAAGTGGTGGCAGGAGACTAGCGAGCGTATGACTGCTCCAGACCACCGCGGCGAACCTACTGACACAAATCTCAGCTCCCTCCTCCCTCTCTCACTCGCTACATACTCAATTATGTACTGAAAGTACCGAATTACCTTCTTTTTGCACTCGCGTTGCACGGTTATTGCAAGAAAACTATCCATCATAGAAGGATCGTTATGGTGTCATTCGAAAGCTCTGTTTATGCCCTTTCAGGGATAGGTACTTGACTGGGTCTTATTTATGAAATGATCACGTAAACAGCCCTATTTTGGCTAAAAACATTGTGCGGTACACATAAATAAACCGCATAGGCCGCTCGTAAGGTGTTAAGTAGTGAAACAGTAATGAAACTGAGTGAAACTGTATGAAACGAATCCTGGCAAGGTCGCCACTCTTCTGTTACGTATCTTGATCCTCAAGTGGTTAACTTGATAATCTAGATAGCACAGAGATATATATTAAGGTATCAGTCAGCTGAAGGCAAAACAAAAGTAAAATCTAATAAAATTATTTCCTGTTGTTGCTTCCTTTCCTTTTGGATCTTAGGACTTAGTATCCTTTATTGACTGATACTCTTTAATTATGAAAAATACTGAAACTAATTAAAGTCATGTAGTATTTATAAAGAATTATTATTTAACCGAAGCTTAGTAGGCTATGGTTATGAACCGAAGAAGTTATATCTAAAGAAGGACTATTAATTCTATAAAAAGTTTTGAAAGATAAATATTAAAGTAAGAATATTTCTGTCTCTTACCCTTTTTGAAATGAATAGATAGTTTTCTTATTATGTCCTTTTAATTATATTTAATGTAATTATTCTTGGTTCTTGTCTTACGTTAATAGTATTATATTATTATTATTATCAGGATCAATATCAAAGTCACATAAAAAGTTAGATATATATTTAATAATTAGTTAAATGTATTTCTTAACCACGTAACATTGAGGTTTGATTATGAGTACATTAAGTTACAGGATCGCTTCATAGATTCGATTCAGGTCTCACTCAAATAATATGAAAAGCAAAAATAATATTTTGCAGCTAAAAGAATTTTCTTCAGCTTAGGAAATCACTAGAAGTAATATTAACACAGCCATGTTAGTCTAAGGCGATATTACTAATATGAGACAATAGCATTACCGTACTAAGCACCGTT